>CM060838.1:65425000-66025000 GCA_030762175.1 Metallyticus violacea | reverse complement strand
CTTTTCGTCATTGCTCGTAACTAGCGGGTTCCGCTGTGAAATATGTGGGTAGTTCCAGTGCTGTGACATAAGCGCACGGACGGGACATTCCTTCATGCAAATTAGTACCTGCTGCTCCATCCTCCACGTTCATTTTTACTTTCACTCGTCGAGAAACAAAACCCTGTCACTTATTGCACATGGAATGCCAATCCTTCCCTTTCCATTGATGCAAGCGACTTATAAGTGATTCTCAGATGTTTTTAAGAAGCTCAAAACAAAATGAGCCATAAGACGACGGAAAGTACACGCAGTTAAAGAGTTTTCTTGTCTTGCAAGCACGGGTTCGATTCCAGATCAGGATAAGTTGTGTGCGTGAGATTTTTTTACCTACATTTTTAGGTGCTAACACATATGCATATATTAATTCATTTTTTAGTGTTTATAAATAGGAAACGTGATATACTAGCAATAGGAGGTAAACATAGAAATAGAGCAGAATAAAATTGACTAAATTGTATCAATATCGAATTTAATAATCCTTAAAATACGAGAAACTGGGGAGGAAGGGAAAAAAGCTTTCCCCACAACATAAAGTAGGGGAAAAAATTCCATAATATCTGAAAGTTTATAATTCACCTTCCATTCATCTTAAATTAAATATGATATAAAATATGTAAGGTCGAGGAGATTTGGCCTTAACTGCAATTAGTCATACAGCCATTTTTTTTATTTATTATCCTTATCGTGTCTTTAAGGTATTGGGACTGTGGTAAAAAACCAGATTATGAAAAACTACAATGCAGATGCCCAAGTTTTCAAGTACCGCACATTCGTAAAAACAACTCGGCAGCGAGACTGGTTAAATCTATAAACCATGACGTGCCACAAAGATAAAATAATAGACATTTCCTTGTTCTAAAACACGTATTTTACTTGTCGGTAAGCCGTCAGAAATAACGACAACTACATCCACTGCCAGTATGTCTTAGAGCATTTCAAGACAACTTTTCCCTGTTGAAAACACATTGCTACCTTCCTAGAGAAACCATATGTCAAAAAGATGACAACATGTGTCTAGATATTCCAAATTACATGTCATCTTTCAAGAAGTGACCTCAGCAAGGTTTTCTGTGGGTCGATAAGACTGTTCCGGGATTTAAAATGAGTAGGCATCAGGAATAATGTGGGATTCTTCTCCGCTAAGCATATCTATACTATTCGATTCTTTAATCTTTTAATGCATTTACAAGAGAACTAAATTTATTTTACTTTCTATTTATTTAGCTTGACGCGCAGCATATGCATCTAATGTTTAAAGTGCCATTCCTTTTCTACATGTGGCATTCACAAAGTTTTGCAACCAGCCTATCCATTCTTGTATTATAATAATAAGGTGTATAAAAATGTAACTAACGCTGCTGGCAACAACGACATTAAGCTATAACTCTAAGCTTGCATAGTCACTGTCGAGTTCAATCCCGTGTCAATATCTGGTGAAAAAGCATGAATATTTATTTAAAAAAAACGCGGACTTGTAGCAGTTCATGGTGATCAAGTAGTTCATTTGATACCATTGCAAGATGGTTTTGATCATTTGAAGAATGGCGAGAGACTTTGAAAGACAATCCTCCCTCTGGCCGACCTCGGGAAGCCTGCGAACGAGGAAACATTCAAAGAGTGAGGGAGGAACTTGGTAGAGGAAAATCGACATATTACTGTTGAAATGCTAAATATGGAAGTGAGTATAGCTGCGAAAAATCTGTGCAAAATATGTTCCACATTTTCTAACCAATGAAATGAGGAAAAGGAAAGTGCAAGGAAATTGCTGAGCATGTTTCCACCAAATGATCCTAAATTTTAGACAGATACATGCACTGACGATGAAAGTTGGTTTTATTACTATACCACCCCAAACAGAGCTCAGAACTGCATGTGGGTAAATGAGAATGACCCAAGACAAATGGTTAGTTCTTGGAGCGAATGTTTCGCTGTTCTCTTCAACTATGAAGGACCATTAGTGGTACACTGTATACCAGAAGGAATGACAATAGATGGGTACATTGTGGCGCTTATATTTTGGAACCTTTATTTGAAGAGCTGAGGCGGCGATGGCGTTCAAAGACAGGAACTTCAAAGCGACACGACACGACAATGCCTCTCCTCACAGAAAGTTGCAAATATGAGGAAAATGGAAGTAGCTAAAGTCAAGTTGCTTGACCATCCACCCTACACTCCTGATCTTGCACAGGAATTCTGGTTTTTCTTTGAGTGAAATCTTGATTGCAGGATCATGCTCAAGCTATAAATTCAACTCTGTTGACAATATCTCAGTACGAGTACCGTAGTGCTTTTGACAAGTGGTTGCACCGTCTAAGCTGTGTGCCGAGAGAGATGGAGAGTACTTTAAAAGGATTGTGAGAATACGTTTTCGACTTCAGTCCTTAGCTTGGACCTTAAGGTGACACTTGCAAAACATTTGTACTCGTGACATTTTACTTTAGTTTTAGATATCAGAACTTCAAGACTGTGATTTTTAAAAATATTATAAAAAATTCCAGGAAACAAATTCAAATCTACACTATAAAGGAGTGTTTCCCACTCTGGAACCACGATCTCTTTGCACGATGACCTTGGTTCTTCAGCAGCAATCGACACTCTCCCATAAAACTGCTGGAAACCAATAACAATCGCAAGGGAGAGGCGGTACTGCTGAAGAATGGTCAACGAATCTGAATTCTAGCAGTTATTGCATACATAGTGCAATGTGCGTGTCCGAATAACTGCGAGAGTAAATAAATTAGTCTAGAGGAATGCACATCTCAGCAAAGGAGTTTCCAAAAGAAATTGCATTGAGGGAGATCGGTTATTCTATATTGTTGGATTGGATTGTTACGGGCGGAGGACATGTCGTACTTGAGTATTTGTCCCTATGCCCCTAATGGGGACATCTTCAGGAGGAAGGGATAAAAGGACGATGACAGTGGAAATGAGGAAAAATAACGGAAAACATCGCATCATTCATCATGACAATGCCAACGTTCACACAGCACGTCAAACAATTGATTATTTGAAGGAGAAAAACATCGAATTAATGTCTTATTGCTCGTATTCGTCTGATTCATCGCCTAACGACATCTTTTTAATCCCGAATGTCAAACAAAATACGCGAACAGCAATTTTCTTTACTACAAGAGGTTGCTGAAGCCTTTAAAACCTGTTTTTGAGATATCAACTTGTGCGGAAAATCTTGCAGTAGTGTATAAACAGTAAAGGCGAATATTTTGAAAATCAATAAAACAGTTTGTTTCTTTCCCAGTTTTTGTAACAACTTGAAAGGTAACCCTCGTATTATTTTGAATTAGGTGTAGCTAATTATCCAAACCAAAAAGACAAATAACACGTTGGTTTATAAATAATCACCAATTCACAACAGCCATCGTCATAGGATGTCATTAAACAATAAATCTTTATGATAATGGGCAGGTACACAAAATGCATTCGAGGCGCAGAATGGAGACAATAGATAAAACATATTCTAGAATCTCTTTCTCCCCACCTCCTGCCACCGGAGGTGTAGGGAACGATTCTTGGCCGGTGATCAAGACGTCTCGGCTTGTTCGGTTCAAAGACTTTGCGTCTTGCACCAGACGTCTGTCTAGGTGAGGCCTATGTCTGCATGGCATAGTTTACATAGCACGTCTTCCAAACGCGTCCCTTGTGTCAGCACAACACCACTATCACTTAACATGAAAGCTTATTGATGCTATTCGCCGTTACTCAATTGTTATCTACATATTACGTGTGACACTTCACTTGTAGCAAGCGAAGACGAAACTGGTGATACCTAATTTACATTTATCCATTAAGGCCCCTTTTTACAGTAATACTTTAAAAGTGCGCGCAAAATAACTTGAAATGCTTACGTGAAATCACGAACTTTCTACTATACATATACGACGGTAGGTACATAAGTATCCGGCCTAACCATTTTCTAGGTATGATAAAGATAAAAACTATATTTCACTGTTCAATAAAGTTACCCTTGATTGTAATACAATACTTATACTTTTGAATTAACATTTCAATCCCCTCCCCCTCCAAAATAATCAGAAGTCTTGTCTGCAAAATGGTCATAACAGCATCCGTAACTTCTTCGTCACACTTATTCCTTCCTCGAAGGTTCTTCTTGAGTTTTGGGAAGAGGAAATAGTCACTAGGAGCTAGATCTGGGCCGTAGGGTGAATGGTCGATCTCCGTGAAGCCACTTTTCTTCACAGTTTCCTTTGCTACAAGAGCTGTGTGCATAGGCGCGTTGTCGTGAAGAAGGCGCACACCGCCACTCAGCTTTCCTCGCCTTTTCTCTTTGATGGAAGCACGTAGTCTGTGCAGTAGGCCAGCATAGTACTCCCCATTTACTGTGGTGTTCCTCTCCTATAAAGTCAATGAAGAGAATTCCTTCACAGTGCCAAAAGATTGTGGTCATGATCTTCTTGGTTGACTGAGTGACCTTGGCCTTTAGAGGCGGTATTTCGCCAGTTTTACGCCACTCCATTGATTCTATTTTGGACAAAGGATCATAATATAGGACTATAGTTTCATATCCTGTAATAACGCTTTGCAGAACCCCTCTCTCTCTCTCGTTGCCACGGCAGAGCTCAGAAATGTCTGACAACAGATGACTCGTTGCTGCTTTTGAACTGAGGAAAGAAGTCTAGACACCCATCTTGTTCATGTTTAAATGTTCATGAATAATTCGAAGGACTTGTTTTAGAAAGCCCCAACCTTGCTGCTATTTGTGTAACTTTGAGTCGCTGGTCTTCCATAATTTCTCCTTCCACAAGAGCGAGCGATGTTTTCAGGAGTGAGCACCTCCAAGGGCCAACCTGCACGCTCTTCGTCTTCAATGCTTTCTCGACCCATTCGAAAATGTTTGGCCCATTCTTTTACGGCAGAATATGAGGGGGATGCTTCCGCATACACACCGTCCAATCACTGTTTAATTTCATTTGGAGTAAGTCCTTCTTTTGTGAAGAACTTAATAACAGCTCGAAACTCCATTTGGACATGTCACAATCACACATAGCCTTCTTTATGCAACTTTATCTGAACAACTGAACACAGCGGAGCGGAAGTTAGAGCCGCAATTATTTAGTTAACAGATAAGGTATGTTATCGGCAAGATCGGAAACTTATGGATCTACCCTCGTATTACAACTGTTTTTTTTTTTTTGTAGCAATTATTTTTACATTTCACGACTGCATTTTATTTATCTAATTCTGAAATATACAAGTAAAAGATAAGGAGGTTTTTGACCTGTACACCAAACACGGATGGTCTGTTTTCCTGGAATTAAGATTGCAGTTATCCAGCTCTTGTTTACATACGCGTGAGGAATGCGTGCATCAGGAAAACAACGCTGTCACGTCCCTTTCAGTACATGTTTAGTGTTACATGTAAATAATTTATTCATTTATTCTTTGTTTGTTAATTAGCACACCCTCAGGTAATCTGAATATGAGAAACAGGAAAGAGTCATAGTTTGTGTATTATCTTTTATGTACTAAAGTAACAGTGTCAACACAGGAATACCAGGTATCTCATGGCATCTGACGGCAGTGTATTATTGTTTAGACGAAGTTATTACAGCTTGTCCTGCACTTAAGCATTGAATTATTTCACATTGTGCCGTTAACTTTAAGCACAATCAAGGAAAACGGGAGTTCGTGAATTGTCATAAACGAGGCCTGAGAAAGGCAAATGGAATGGAAGTGGTTAGGAATGCGAACAAAAATTATACTCTTGTTTTAATTTCCCTTCAGCTCAGCTGCTATTCGTGTTTAGTTTGTCACCCATTATATGAGTGGTGGTGTACGCCTTTTTCACTACAACGCGCCTGTGCGCACAGCTCTTGTTGCAAAGGAAGCTGTGAAGAAATGTGGCTTCAAGAAGATCGATCATCCACCCTACAGCCCAGATCTACTCCCAGTGACTATTTCCTCTTCTCAAAACTCAAGAAGAACCTTCGAGGAAGGAAATTTAAGTGTGACGAAGAAGTGATGAATGCTCTTTATGCCCATTTTGCAGACAAGAGTTCTATTCGGGGGGGGGGGGTTGAAATGTTAATTCAAAGATGTAAGACGTGTATTGCAATTAAAGGTAACTATATCGAAAAGTGAAATATAGTTTTTTGTTTTTATCATAACTAGAAAATAGATAGGCCGGAAACTTATGGACCTACCCTCGTAACTGCATTAGCATTTCTACTTTTATACTCCCTTCCTTAGTAACTCGCTGTTTTCGTCCTTTATTTTGTCAAAGTGACGGATCAATGTCATTCATGCATGTACCGTGTAACTAAATAAATTCAACAAGCGGTTCGGTAAACTCTCACATTCTTAACAGCTGGCCCATGTGAACTAGATGCTATTTAACCCCGCGGTGCATATGCCCTTAGTATTTGTCTAAAATCTGATTGTGAGATTCTCATCGTTGTACATGAAAGTTCATTGCAAGACATACCTACCTTGCATGTGGGGTTTAGTGGTCGTGTAATATGACGGATAACAGAAGCTGTGAGCATGATAACAGAGGAAGAAGGAAATTTACAGAAACAAAGATCTCGCAGTGAATTTCTCAAAACCAGATCTAAGCCTGAAGGTGTATTCTTCATAAAACAATATCAGCGTAATTATGCGCACAAACACGACCGCGTTCTTCCCTAATGTGACTTAAAAACTTAAACACGTAAATCGCTGAACCATGACGGAGATGTCTTGTATGATTTTAGCGAGTGTCGAAGATACGGGAGCAACGTACCCACACCGTTACAGCTCAAGTGGATTCACCCTCATTAAATGCACCACAAGAAAGTCCCAACTTCCGGCGGCTAAGATATTTTGATGAGTGCTGGAATAAATTCAAGAAAAAGTAGCCAAACTAGAAATGGTAGGAATGAATATCATGCATTGCCGGAACGAAGTGTGTAAAATTTCTAAAACGTGACTTTTTTTTTTTTGAATGATTTATTTATGGACGCTCTTTAACAGCTCAGGTCATCAGCGTCCTATTCAACTCAGGGCGTGAAACGGCCGATAAAATTTGCTCAGAGGCCTCTCTTTCAGGCTTGAGGTTCTTTTTCGTGCCGTAAAGTACGACACGGGACCCACGGCTTTACTTCCCTTCCGAAGGAAGCCATACTTAGGATTTTTATGCCCGAAAAAATTCATCGGTCCTGGACGGGTTATGGTAACCACTACACCACCAGGACCGGGAGAAAAAAAAAAAAAACAAAAAAAAAAACAAAACAAAACAAAACAAAAAAAACGTGACACCACCACGAAGAACAATTATACATCACCAATACATCGCAAATTTCGTGTTTTGGATTAAGCAGTTTTTGTCTTTCGAAACCCGGGAATTGAGAGGATAAACATATAAAGTAGAGAAGAATAAGAATGCGCACTGACGCCAGTTTACTACAACTATCTTGCAAATAGCACGGGAGGATTTGACAATCTCAATTGAAAGATAGAGAATAAATTTACAACACAGAATTAATTTATGTATTTTAGAAAATAATAAGCGTTATGAGAGTGTTTAATCTTGGCCTTTCCATTTTTTAAATAGTAATTATCGCCCGTTTTTACTACTGAGGCACCACAGGCGGTGACCCTGATGATACATGAAATGAAATGATAAATTGGGAAAGGATTTTTTTTTAAGGAAGGAAACGTTCCAGGCCTAATTTTAGGGTACCTCCCCTTATGAGGACTGAGGAAAACCTGGAAAAAACCACAGTCAGGGAGGATATTCCTGACGGGATTCGAACCCCAGACCTCCCGCTCACAAGTCCGCGCCTTAACGACCTCGCCACCCATGGCGGTAATATATGAAATGAAATAATAAACTGGGAAAGGATTTATTTGGGGGGGGGGGAGAAAATGTTCCAGGCCTAAGTTCCCCGGCATTTGCCATTTATGAGGACTGAAGAAAACTCGAAAAAAAAAAAAAAAAACCTCAGTTAGGGAGGACGGTCCTGGCGAGAATCGAACCCCAAACCTACCGCTCAGGAATCCACGCTTAATGACCTCGGCACTCGTGGCTATCTTGGCCTCTATGTACGTGTAGGCGTGCGCGAAGCGTCATCCAAGATTACGAAAACAAATAACTGTATACCTTACTTAAATATTTTTGTTGGTAAAATTTAATTTCAATGCATATTATTTATTCAAACCACATACTTTACAATTGAACATAACTAATTGAACACAGAATATAACAACGACAAAAGGTATACATTTTTAGTTAAACAAACGGAAATCTTATCAGATAATATAAATAAACACATAATGTACAACTATTCGGATTATGAAAAATTAACGGTTATCGTATTTTCGGCCGACACTACAGTACTGCCTAAAGACCAGCTGAAATAGAGAATATAATCACGTCGTATACAGCAGAAACGTTACTTTCCATAACATTACTACGCGCCAGCTATTAAGTATACACGCTTATCATGCACTTTACAAAAAGGATAATCAAAAGAAAAACCAGCTAAGTTCTTACATTAAAATACACAGAAATGTACAAAGATTGCAGGTTGCAGTCTGGCACTTTTCTGACTACAATGAAGGAAATCATTTACAGATCAATACAAACTTCCAAATATCCAATGCGAGATGCTTTCCCATATTTTTACAACAGCTCTCGTACCAAACAGCATTCTTCAATTGAACTAAAAAAACACAGAGATGTGAAAGTATTTCTAGTTACTGACTTGTTTCACACTTTTCCTTAAATAAATGAAAATGTAAACAGAGTGGAGTCGAGACTTCCATAACTGTCTCTTCTTATTTACAATCGTACCAGTCACAATATGCAATCTATCAGTCTGTTAAAAACGCATGTTGCCACTGCACTTACATTTACTTTCCTGAATTTGGAAACCACACTCAACTTCATGCATTCTTTTTCTAAGATTATTGATCTTCAAGTATAAAGAATGTTTCATTAAAGAACATTGCATTTTAATTAGCCATGGAGACTATTTAAACATAAGATTGAGTCCGTTTTCTGGGCCGTATAGCATCTGTACCGTATTAACCTTTTCCAATAAAAACGTGAATTACTACGTGAGAAATATCATTAAAATTCTCAACTCAAAACTAAATAATTTTGCCAGCTTAAGCCGAATTTTCCTACGTTTACAGTGTGTGCACCTTTTTCTTTCATTTGCTACCTAATGTTGACAAGACTACAAAATATGCCTTTTTTAAAGCTGCAAATAAATTGTATGTTCTTTTCCTTAGCATGCCTATTCAAATAGCAAGAGCTTATATATTCATCACCCAATACACTCTACTGGAAGAAATCTATTTTCCATTTTTTTATGCTGTTATTACGAAACACTGCCAACATTAATAAAAAACTGACAAAAAATGAAAGTATTATATACTATTTCCAGTTTATTACCATTCTTATTTTCGAAAGCACGTCATAAGGGCAGAACAACGTTTCAGTAATAGAAAATAAAGATGACGATTTCCGATATAACGTCTGAGAATTTACTAATTGATTTATCATTCAGAAACACAGTAAGATGAGTCCGACATATAAAAACTGGGATCAGGTCTCAGAAGATTGAAGAGAACAGGCTCACTTTGAAGTTAAACGTGGTGTAATGAGCGACGCGACGACGTAAAAAAAAAAACCCAACTTTTTAAATAAAAATTGATTCGTGGATGGTATTTTCGTGCCTTTAGCATCGCCTACCACATTTTACTGGCTAGACGACAGCATAGCGGAAACGTTGTCGAAGCCTTTGAAACCTCCCTAGCTCCAGGAATAAAGCCGTGACAAAATTCTTCATTATCTCAAAAGGAAAAGAAAATAATTCATGTCGACTATTCTCAGCTCTGAAATAATATTAATAATAATAATAATAATAATAATAATAATAATAATAATAATAACATCCCATTGGGCTGCTGGTTCGATTTTAAGTACCACCCATACCCACCCAGCAGTATACAAGAAGATTTTAAAGGTCGAACAGACCCAAATAATTAAACATCTACATTTAATATTAATAAAATATGTGAATTAATTGTTGATTAAAATTTATAGATTTAGAAGATGTTATTGGTTGGAGTGTGTTAAAATTTGTTTTTAATATTATTGAAAATTTTATTTTATTTTAGTATGATTTAATGAGATTAAAGATTGAATTTTATTTTTTTTATCTATATCCAACATCGCTAAAAGAACCCGCGTGGAAAACCCAAAATTTTATGAAACAGCACAAAATATGAATGTACTTCTTAGACAGGTCGAACGCCTTCATTCTGTACACATTAAAACAGTGAATTAGCAACACTTGCTCAACTGATGAACACTGAAGAATTGTCGTATGGGATTTATCCAGTAGTTCTTGAAAGCAGTAGCATCCATACCCAACTATCACTAACATGGATACAAACAGAGCATATTAAATCAAAGAATTCACGATGCATGGTGTTTTTAAAAGTCACAATTATGAAACAGTGAACGTACAGAAAATTCGGAAATGATTATGAAAACTGCGCGATCTATGAATACGTAAGGCGATGGATTCATACTGGTCGCCATGCAGACGCTAGATGGCGAATGTAAGCTGAGTGTGTAGCGAAAGGAAAGGATTCGTTTGTTGTCAAGTAGAGAAAAAAGTGAACAAGATGCAAGACGACTATCATGGACACAGATGGAATGCATAGTTTTTGGGAAGGAAGGCATCAAAACTGCAGAAATTCATACACGTTTAGCTGCGGTATGTGCTCAAGAAGGTAGCCCGTTTACAACAGAGCCCTGTCACCAGCGGTAGAGAATCTGCACTAAGGAATGTGAGTACTGGTCTCCGTCAACATTGCTGACTCCCAGGAATGTTGAGGTTATGTCTGAATTGATAATGGCTGATAGGCGTATAAACTTTGATGAACCGGAAAGTCAGACAGGCCTCGGTCCGGCAACCCTGCACGGCACGACGATTTTCATATGGAAAAGGAGTGCGTATATTGGATTTCAACGGGATTTGACAGAAGGACAAAAGGGTTGAAGTCCGTCGTCGGCTACTAGAAATGCTAATGATAATTCGACTTTATTGGAGAAGCTGGTGACTGATGACAACTTAAGGTGTCATTACCACCCACCAGAGAAGAAAATCCAATCCATGCATTGGAAACATGCCGGTAGTCCTCGACTCAAGAAAGTTGGTGCTGCTCCATCTGCGGGCAAGCACATGTTCATCGTCACTTCAGGCAGACTTCCTCAAGAGCGTAGTGCATGACCTTTACAGGGCTTAGACGCAGGATTCAGCAATGGCGAAAGGGGAGGTGGTCAACAGGAGTGTTCTGTGGCCAACTCTGGGGTGCACTGTTATGCCGCACCGGGTCATGCCTTATTCGACAACACGAGGCAAAAATTCGGCAACAACGAGGAAATTCAGGCAGCTGTCCACGAGTAGTTCCGTAGTACTCCCAATCAATGGTTTCGCGACCATTGAAGCTACCAGGAAGATAGCAATGTGCACTGACGTTGGTGGGGAGTATGTTGAGATTTCATGTGTATTGAACCATATTGAATAGCAACAAGGTACAAACATCATATCATTTTCGAACACCGTCCGTAATCATCAGAGCAAATATCAACTATGCACCTGTCATTAAAAATGCAAGGCCACCATAAAAACTGGAAAGCAATTGTCTAAATCGTTAACAAAAGTTTCAGTTTTACCTGGATTTAAAATTATCCGTATTTCAGGCCCTTCTTCGGCTGAGTGTCAGCTGCTTTTCTCATGGATCTACACTTGTTTGGCAGAACATGATCTAGCATCAGATGAGAGTAATGTAACCAGCACCGGTAGAATTTACTGATAATTAAACTCACATAGGCAAATAGTGGATACATCGCATAACAATCTTGTGCTATTTACTTAGTTCAAAACAAATTCTCAACGGAAATGTATCTGACAGTCCCAGACCTATAAACTTCTCCATATTTACATCTCTGATGGGATGGAATTTGGGATCTTTTTTCTATTCTGTGCGATATGAATACTTCTTACGTCTTTTTGGTTTGAAACAGCCCCTAATCGAACTAATTGCTCATTCAACAGTGTAGGTTATTCAGAGAAGCATGAAATTGACCCTTCAGGAATCGATCTGGAAACATACCACAGAGGCAAGCACGGGCCGTCTGTTTTATCTGCTTGATTGGTCAAGACGAACTAAATAATGCAAGTCAAGAGCGTTGTAATGCACAAGGATACAAAAAAGAGAACTGCTTTTTTTGACGCTTCCTGGTTTTTTGTTTTCTGAGAACCTGGTTGCTAAATACAAAATATGTGATCCAATGATTTAAATGCTTGCACATGAATTATGGTATCATCATCGAATTCATATAGGTGCTTAAGTTTGATTTGGTTTCCTTTTATAAAAGTAGTTTTTGACTGCGTCTTTCTTGAATTGGCTGCAAGTGTTCCTACCTACAGTAGCTAAATCTGTAATGCTCTGGACGTTTGGTTCTGTTGGTTAATTGCTTTCATTACGATCCTGCTACCTTGCAAATAAGTTTCACTTTTCTATTTTTTATTTTCTACTTTTGAATTGTGCTTTTTTCATTAGTGCTAGTAACGATTATGCATTTAATTTTGTAACTTATACCTGTTTATTTTAGGGACGAACTGCTCCAGTAAAACGTGAATATACATAAGCTATTATAATTACGTCAGGAGTTGCCAACGCCCAGCCAAACTAGAGGTTTGCAACCCGCTTCACTTCAGTTTAAAGTGAAGGAGAGGGCTCTAGAGTCGTCATGCTAGACTCTCAAGGTTCAGCTCTCTGTCAAGCTAAGTCCATACACAGCGTACCTACTAGGACAATGCAGTTCTGTACTCTGTGCATGGACTTGACTCAGTCTAACATAACGATACAATACTGCAATTCTTCGCTGCTGTACTTTGTGGGCATAATATAATTTGGATTTGGCTCGGCGTGGCCACGCCGTAATAAGATGCACAACGTATATCTTGTTCGTATGTAATTTTATAGGTTATTAAAATGTTTGCCCTAATTAAATCTATTGCTATTGCTTCAAAAGTACTAATTTTAGTCTTGTCACTTGATATTTTCATACTGTTTTCCTTGCACCCGTGAGTAACGCAATCTATGATACCCGTATTCGTTTCACAGTATACATAGTTCGCTCTCCTGTATTTGCAACAGCTTCCCGTTTCGGAAATAAGAGTGAAAATGCGATGATAGCCCTCGTACGAGCTTCAAGTTGCCTCTTCTGGACGCGATGAGGTAAGCAAGCCAAAATAAGGAACCATTATCTCTACTGCTTACTTACATAAAACTTCGACACTCTTGTTAACTATGAAGGTTATGTCAATTTGTAACACGATAAGATAAGAAGTACATCGATATGAATGTGTGGTTTTTCATTATTCGTTATGTCGTGACAATATGCAATAAAGGTCTCATGTTAAAATCTTAAGACTTCGAAATCGAAATACTCTATTTGTTTTGTTTATTTTCATATCGCTTACAGTCTATAGCGCCTACATAGCAAAGAAGACGTCAACGGGGGTTAGGTTAACAGAAGTATCTAAAGTATCTAATGCGTTAAGATGACTCTGTAGGACTGCTTTATACAATATTTCCAATTTTATGTTTTATCCAGTCCTTCCTTTCTCACACTTTTAGTTATGCAGTTTGCACTTGGTTTAACTTGTTCTGTAATGAAACAGAATTTCGTGTATTATTGATTTACTTTATAAGATTATTTGGTACAATAACTACTGAAAGACTTGAAATACAAGTATATTATTTAAAATTTACGTATATTATCCATTTTGTTTCAAACGCTTAGCCACAAATAGATTCATAATCTTAGCTCTATTTACGAAGAACAACGTTTCATAGCCTTATATAAAACTGTTTAGTAATATTTGCAGTTTAGGAAACTACAAAGAAGCATTACATAACATTACATTCGTGTGCATGATTTTTCCTATTCATTGGAGCACTCTTTTATCTCTTCTGTTCTTTTCCACTTCTTCATGCTCAATCCTAGGTACAGTCTCTATTGAAACAATGTGAAGCATTAATTGTGTGTGACTTATTTGACCATTTATTTTTATTTTCTTGTAACAAGTTCAAGCTGGAAAGAAGGGGCATTTCAGTAAAATTTATCGCCCGTTTCACGCCGTGAATTGAATGGGACGCTAATGTCCTTAAATATTAAAGAGCGTTCTTAAATAAGTCTATTAATAATTCTCATTTTTGCTATGAGTGCCATAGGATAAAAATAAAAGGAAATGCAACGATTATCAAAATCATGAAACTAAAGCAAATTTGCATGAGTTTATGGAAAGCGAGAAAAGTAATAAATGAAATGGGTATCCACAAGAGGTGCTTACAAAATAAATAAAATAAATACAGAAAGGGTTCCATTTTAAATGATTGGAGTGTCGGCATTCTGAGCGACAAGCAGTAAAATCAACAATGCTCTCCATAATCAGCATCTATTCTAAAGATTGTGACTTCACAATCTAAAGTTTCTAAGCACATGAGTCGTTAACACTCGTTACAGACAAATTACAGATGAAATTAAAAGCCTCAATTAGTTTTCAAGGAAACTTCACAGATCTTACATAGAAACATCAATCAACGTTAAATAAAGTTTCTAAACAATTTATATACTCTTCGAAAGAGCATACTGAAATACGTTCAGAGCTCGAATATTACAACTTCAGTGCATACAGGGTGTTAAATAAGTGCGACGAGCTGTATCGCTAAGTAACCGGGTAGGGAGAACGTGGAGAGTAATGGATCTTTTAAACGTTATGCTACTTTTAAAGACCGTTCCTAGACGTATTAAACCGCTGCGAATCTACTGTGATCACTTGGGAGAGAGATGCGCAATTTTAAAGTCTGTACAAATGAAATTATGGAGAAAATGTGCTGGAAAATTGTAAATTCTTTCCTTTAAAGAAATTAAATAATTTATAGCTTCACAGCGACAGAGAACACAACGAAACTCGAAGGTATGCAGAAGATACGCACAACTGCGTCAGCAGTTCAAAAGTTCTTCGATTGGATGGTGAAGATTTCAATTCGCGCAGTTTCGATTCTCGTCTTCCCTGATTGAGGTTTTTTCCAGGTTTTCCTCAGTCCTCATAAATGGCAAATGCCAGGGAGGTACCCTAAACTTAGGCATGGAACGCTTTCTTCCTTTAAAAAAAAAAATTCCTTTCTCAATTTATCGTTTCATCTCATGTATCATCAGTGTCCACCGCCTGTGGTGCCTCAGCAGTAAAAACGGGCGTTAAACACTATAAAAAAACATCAAAAGTGCATAGCACTATATAAATATTAGGGGGTTTAAACATATTTTAGTATGCTCTTTCGATTTTGATTCGGTTTATTTACGGACGCTCTTTAACATCTCAGGTCATCAGCGTCCCATTCACCTCAGGGCGTGAAATGTCCGACAAATTTTGCTCAGAGGCCTCTTCTTTCAGGCTTGAGGTTCTTTATCGTGTCGTAAATGTACGACACGGGACCCACGGCTTTACTTCCCTTCCGAAGGAAGCCATACTTAAGATTTTTAAGCTCGAAAAAATCCATCGGTCCTGGCCGGGTTTGAACCCGCGATCTTGGGTTTAGGAGGCAAGTATGGTTACCAATACACCACCAGGACCGACATGCTCTTTCGAATAACGTATATATTGCTCAGAGGTTTTCTTGACACTGACTGTTGTCCCTTAAACTACGGTTTAAGATGTAAACGACCACAATGCATAGCGCTTTAAGCCCGTTTTTACTACTGAAGCACCACAGGCGGTGAACACTGATGGTAAAAGAGGTGAAATGATATATTTGGAAAGGATTTTAAGGAAGGAAACGTTGCAGGCTTAAGTTTAGGGTACCTCCCCGGCATTTGCTACTTATGAGGACTGAGGAAAACCTCGTGACGGTCGTAAAGGACCGAAGAACGACCTTACAGCATACGAAGCTGGCAATTATGCTACAGAATTTGGCTGACGTCGGAAAGGTAGACGAAAGCGGTGTCACAACGTAACTTGCTGCTGAGGACGGTCTCGCAGGAACTCATCTTTGTCCGGAACATACCTTCAGTAAGTACAGCTCGAGTCGGAAGTGAAAGAAAAGTGGCAACTTACCCGCGATGCCGAGGACTGTGGATACGACTAGGATGAGAGTAGCGAGAGGTGGCGGCATTCTGCACGTGACGCCACCTGGGGATGCGGCGGCCCGCCGGGCCTCCGCAGAGGTTGGGGGCGGGCAGCAGGCGGCACCTCCACCTACACAGCCCGACGCAACCAGCTTGCGTCTTCGGCCTGCAACATTGAATAAAAGATTGTTAAACATATACCACATGATTGTAACACTTATTCCCATTCCAAAGCCCTTGCGGCAAGCGGAACGAGACCTTATGCTGCTAAACACATTTAGTCAGTTTCCAAGCAGGGATGACTGCTACAAAACACAGAAATGCAACGATACAAAGTTTTTCCAAGTTGTGCAAATAGTAGCCCGAAATTTGTAGTCTATAACTAACACTTGCTGATGGAAATCTTCGTAATAAGTGAAATGCAGGTTTAGCACCTCTCCCTCTTTATTTGCATGCTTCACTTCACCTACTGTAAACAAGTGAGTGGGGCTAAACCTTCGAGACAAATAATAAGACAGTTGAACATCGTCTCTGAACTGCCACAGAGACTATAAATGAGTATAAAAATACCTTGTATCTTATCTTATTATTGCAAAATAAAGGAATGCAGCAACTTATGACAAGGATATTGATTGAGTGGTCAAGGGAGAAAATGCGAACACTCATTACGTATCTGTGTGCAAAATATGGAAACTGTGAAGCTGACATGTTTTTTTTTTAAGTAATGAACAAAACTCCCTTTCTCGCCCGTAGAGCGAGCTTTATAGCACCATATTCCGTGCACACGAGTTCCGCTCTCTACTCTGCTGTAGGTGTGCTCTTATTTACAGTCTGTTTCTTCTGAATAACAAACAAATAGTTAGAGAGAGGATAGCGAATGTTGTTATATACAGAAAAAATATGAGGGTATTATAGCATTGTTTATTAAACGAAAAGGAATATAATAAATAAATAAGAAAAGTATAATTACAACTTTATGCTGTTTATAAGGTGAAAATATAAATAATGAGAAAATATAATTTCGCCTTTACACTACATCTATATTTAATATTTGATTTATCAAATAAAAAATAAAATGGTTTTGGCTTAGGTTTATACCTGTACATATAAACTGCTTATAGTAGGAATAAGGTATTGTGTTAAGATTATGCCCGTTCTGTTAGTGACATAGCATAGAATTCAAGCTTCGCTATGCATGCTAAGGGGTTTTTCAATACGCGAGCTAGTTGTCGGGTACGTATGCATCACTAGTGTGTGTACGTTCAGTGAAGCTGATAAAGGTCCAATAGATACGAAAATGGTGCCGTGAATCTGCAGATGGTTGAACAGTTACAAACGACGTGTTGGACAACTGGCGTTGGCAACAGGTTCCTTCCGCACCATTGACATTCATCTGTTTGAAAAACTTGAAAACTGCGGGGAGGACAATGTCAGAGATAAATAGTTGAAATGCTCAACCAATTGGAATCAGTTTTTACGCTATGACAAATGTTTGAATACATTGGAAAAATAAAGGAATGTGTTGAAATAAAAGTGTCCACCTGGTCTTTACTCATTCACCAACAAACAATTACAGAATCTTCATTATTAAAAACTGTGCTGTTTTTGTGCACCTGTTTTCCCTTTTTTTCACCCATCCTTGTTATCTGGGCACGTCAGGAGGCCTCGCTGATTAGTTTAGATTGATATAGGCCGTATTATTAATTTCTTCTTTTGTTATTATATATAGAAAAGGTTATATAAAGGAGGGAAAATGTCGTTATGACCTGGAAATGGTGACTAAGCCTCCTAACTCTCATGTTCGTCCTTCTTTCCTCAGATTGTTGAGTTGTCTTCGGAATGTCGTGGGGAATAGTTAATTTTGACATTTACTACTAAATTGTTGCGTCCAGAACTTGTCTATAGTTGTCATTATTTTAAGAGACAAGGAATTTGGTCTTTAAAGGCCAATGTGTTAAAACTAAACGGTAAATTCTTTTATTTAGCTGTTTTAAATGTTGGTCAAAGTAATTCTTTGAATCATTTATTAAATTGTAGCAATAATTCAACGAACTGTTACGTGTTTAAATGATATATTTCTGAGTGACATATTATACTATTTGCAAGCTAAAATGTTTTACTTGTGCATTACGTTTACATTTATTATTGTTTAATTAATTACTTTATATCTGTAAATGATTCCTTTCCCGTTTTCTGAAGTTGCCTTTCCCCAGCCATTAGCCGGGATTTTTTTTTCTTCTTTCAGCATACTTCTAAAGCTAAAACTTGTTCAGACATAAACTGGAGGGTGCCGAACTGTGTTTACTGAAATACAGAATAGCCATATGTAGCAAACGTTTTGGCAATAAAAGTAAAATCTACACATTGCTTTAAATTTGATGAATTTTCATTTGATGAAATTTAATTCATTTTAACCTTATCTTCGGGCTTTATTTCCCTTGGAGATCACAGTAGAGAAAAAGAAAATGCAATCGAAAAAGTACATGATTACAGATAAAGAGGTCTTCTCTGTGTGTTAGTTGGTTTAGGATCCGCAAGCGATAGAAGTTGCAAACTGAAGAAAATTGCCTTGTGCTAAACGAGCTAAGGATGCTCTGAAACCGCCACAGAGGACAGTGTTACTGTAGGTCTCTCTGGGTGGCGATAGTAAAGTAAACACATTCCCAGCTGCTTGTAGAAAAAGCTAGCGACGTGTTCCAACAGGCAAAGTGCGGAATGACTCCTGTGACCAAAATACCAATTCCTTTTGGGAATAGCGTTGACCTTAAAAGGGAGCGCAACGCAATGTGTAGATACTACAAAGCGCTTAGATTTAGTACCTCAATGCCTGCATTCAGTTCCTTGTTTACATCGAATTTTAATTGGCTCTGTGGACCCTCCATAGCTGAATATTAGAGCAGTCTTTTGTATATGCAAAGTTATATGTTAAAATAACTCGTGTCCCAGAAATTGTGTTTCAGAATATTAATGCAAAATGTGTGGTCAAGTTTTTCATCAAAACTGATGATAGTAAGTAATCCTATCTGTGCTAGGAGTTATAGCATCACCGCAAGTTATTTAAGAACTTGTTGTTTATGGGATAGTTCTCCATCTGCAAAGGAGGGCAGATATTGTGGTTATAGTTGCCTCTTTTGCCTCTCTTCACTTTGGGAAACAATAGAAGCTCATAAAGTTGGTGTTAGGTGCTAAAAATTATTTTACTGAATGTTACTAAGTTCTTTTATTTTGGTTCTAGAGGGAGAAACTAAATGAGAAATCTCTGCAAACCAACTCCTTTTCTCAATTTTCAATGTTCATTTTATCACAAATGAATGTCATTTTTGCCCTCAAATAATTTTTCCTTCATTCTTGTGACAGCTGTTAATAGCCCAATTTTTTCCCGCAGCAATTCACGCCGTTTCAATGCTCGTGAACACTCCAGTGTTTACGCGATCCTTTAAATATAACTTATTACTTTTTTTCCCCTAGAGCTTCAAGGATTCCATTTTAATCATGGATTCTTTTGTCTGTGGAAGTGTAAAATTATTTATTTAAAGGCAAAGTAGATATCTAATTATTTTATTTTATTAATGTCTATTTATAATTCTGATATAAAAGAACTAATGCATGAAACACGTTTATAATATTACAGTTATCGCATTTGTAAAAATTTCAAAACTCGCTGTTCATTTTTTAGACATTTGCTCATGCAATAATGTATGACATTACAAAAACAAATATCAGAACTAGTAACTATTTCACTATCCTAAATACCAGGTATTTTATTGACAGTTAACATATTATGCAAATCTTTTTGCTTTAAAACATATAAAAAGCATGAAAATAGATTGCACCAAGACTTAATTTATAGTTGTATGCTTTATAATAAATCATGTACCACTGAGGGTAAAAAAAAGCGGAGCAACTCAGCTAACGTCAGCGGCACTCGCTCTGTAAAGCTGGATTCACAGCGCGGCGAATTTGTTTCCAATGAATGCCGTGCGTATCAAGCCACACATACATACCCACTAGTACACCTATAACAATTTATCTTATCATAGTATAGCCGATACCCGAGCGAGGAACGTTTATCAAGGTGCCATGTCGAAATGGACTTAGGACATTCGGTCTTTAAGGGTCGGACTTTTTTTTTTTTTTTTGTCTTACGATGCACGGATAAACTTTTTAAGTATGTAGGATTTAGGTAAACATTGTGAGTCACTGTTAAGTATTACATTATTTTTTTATGGCGTTCTTTAATCTCCATATTTCATGACGTAGGTATCTTGATGCAGTGTTACTGCTAAGCGAGGTAATGTTTCGCCTTGGGAGAACAGGATTACGAGGGCCATACTGAAAGTAAGGAGCAACGATTTTTAAACCTCTTAACTTTTTTTATAGATAAAGCAAGTACAACGTCGTAATCTATAGTCTTTTCTCTCGCTTTTCAACATAGTCTACATTTCTTTGCACACATTTTTCCCATCGTTCTACAAGTTTGAAAATACCTTTACGATAGAACTCCGTCCCAGCTGCACGAAGACACTTATGCACTGCTTTCCGAATATCCTCCACCGTCTCGCAGTGTTGGCCTCGCATCTGTTCCTCACAGAACCAAAAAGATGGCAGTCGGAGGGTGCCAAGCCGGGACTGTAAGGAGGATGTGGAAGAGTTTCCCACTCAAATGTTCTGATCTTCTCTAATGTGACATGAGCAGTGAGAGGACGCGCATTATCCTGTTGCAGGATGATCTTCTTTCCAGGGCGTTTATCGCGCAATGCATGACGGAGCTTCCAAAGTGTTTGGATATAGTGAGCAACATTTATGGTTTGTCCAGATTTAAGAGAATCAACCAGAATGCATCCCAGAAGACGCTACACATAAACTTCCCAGCAGTTCGCACTGTCTTTTTCTTCTTCGATGGCGAATCCAAATGGCACCATTTCATACTCTGGCGTTTTATTTCAGACTCGTAATGACTAACTTTCATCGCCTGCCACAATACTCGTCAAAAATTATCACCTTCATTTTGAAATCTCTGAAGATAGTTTTGGCTGATGGTTGTTCTCTAAATGTTGTGGTTTTCGGTTAATAAACGTGGGACCCAACGATAACCTAAGCCTTTTATCATTTCCTGCATTGCACTAAGTCCTACTGCAAGTTTTGCAACAATTTCATCCACAGTGATACGCCTATCTTCTCTAAGGAGCTCATCAACTCTTTCCTTATTGCGTTCCGTGGAGGCAGTTCGCGGGCGACCGCTATAAGGCTCATCTTCGATACTCATTTTCCCATCTTTGAAAGATTTCACCCATCTCCTAACACTGCTAGTACCCATGCAAGCATCCCCATAAGTACCTTGAAATCTGAAGTGAGTTTCAGCAGAAGATTTTCCCTCTTTAACGAGGAATTCAATGACAATACGCTGTCGAAACGAAACATTGATGTCCGCCATTTTGGAAATACTGCCTGTGGTTATGCGACAGAAGCTAACAACGTCACAACATGGCAACATGTGGCGTAAAGTCTATAGATTGCGATCCTGCAGTCTACTTTGCTACACTGTTGGAATTTGAATTTCAACAATGGGTTGCTCACGACTTTTAGCATGACTCTCGTACATTGCAAGTTTCCTGTGCTGGAATGGTAATCGTTTTTGTGGATTTAGATACAATATTGTTGAGCTTGAAGTGCGGGAAATGTATTTATATACCTAATGCAGTCTTGATGACATTGAGGAAATCTTTTGTAGAACGAAAGAATACAACGCTGTGACGATTGAAAATAGACGAGATGAACAGTCCAGTCCCTCTCGGAACATATTAAAGGTTCCAAAACATTTTTGAATAACTTTAATTAAATTTTTCTCTCTTTTTCAGCCACTCCAGCAGTAATTTAAAAACGAAAACGTTGCAAAGGGTGTAGTAAAGTGGTGCACAGCTAAAATATATTCCTTCACTGGCTGGATATATATAAAATAAATGAAAAATAAAAATAAAATAACACTATTAACAATGTAATAAATTAACAGTAATAATAAAAGTAGATAAGGATAAAACACTTACATAAAATCACAATTGCAATTGCTATATTTCAAACTCCAGTTTGAAATATATATCAGTGTATGCGGGTCACAGCATACTTAAACGCGAAAAGATTGAAATTCGCCTAAACTTTCTCCAATATGTAATATCATCTTAGGTGAACGATAAACGGCGTTGCTTTGTAATACACCTTGAGCTTAGAAACTGTACAACTTCTTTGCCTGATAAACTACTAATATTTATATGGTTTAGTTTAATCTTGAGGGAAGCTAGAAGTACTGAACTCAATTAAGTGATTGAAATATGCAGTACTCGTATATCCTGCAGTTTCATTGTGTACGTTCAACCTAAAAAAGAATATCTGAGAACATACTGACGTCGGCAAAGGATGTTAATTAAGCTCTTAAGTCGTATCTGGCTGCGACGTGTTGGCAAGAAGTGTCTTTTCCCAGCTAGTTATAACCTTCGGCTAATGAGATTAGATATTTGTATTTCGTTAGATAATGCCTTGCAGTTAACAAGCTGAGAAGATGATTCAAACTCTTGGCTGATTCCTTAGAAAAAGCATCCAAGTTCATTTAATTTTCCTTGTCCACAATCGTTTTATTCTCGCAAAGCTCACGCATTTCGCCAACTACAGTTTAAGAAGGGTTGCATTTAGAAAACGATTTATACTTTTCGCGCAGAGAAAAACATAAGCCGCCAGGACGAAAGCAATTGTGGACTGTTGAATTTTAAGTTCAGATGAATAGCCCAGTGACTCAGTATGTAATGAAAATGCACACTTGGCAGCAATCTTAAATAGCACATCCCACACTTTTTAACTGGCAACATCTCGACAGTTAAATGTGAGTACACATTACATTCTGTGACGATCTTGTGGCAAGTTTCGACATGATGGCATTTGCCCAAAAGCTTCTCATCCAACTTAGCTACGAGTATAGCTAACAAGAATGAGCAACTACACAATGTTGATTAATCTATAAGATGACACTATGAATACATTTATTCAATACTCAACACAACAAATACACAGTAAAACATAGTATACAGAATTAACAACCTATCTCCCTTATACATAAGATGACACTAACGGTTACACCCTAAAACACTTCACGTTTCACCTTTAAGAATACAAAATGCATACTAGAAGTAGTTCATCACAATTCTTTCTTTGCATCTGTTGCTGCTTGCAGACGAAGCACTTGGCAGCTAAAGTAAATGAATTTCCCATTTATTTTACGCTTTCGATTTTGTGGGAGTGCTGGGAACTATTTACATCTTCTCCTATTGGTCCTTTCCCGACTATCCTGATATGATGCTAGTGCAGCCGTGTAGGAATGCTAACTGAAGGCACAAACACACTAATTATGACAGGCTGCATTGTTAATGGGCATAACAAATATAAATACTTATGGCCCTGGTTAAGCATATAGAATCCTCACATGACAATTCTTCCTTTGCGTCTGTTGCTACTTGACAGTATTTGGCAGCTAAAATAAATGTATTTCCCATTAATATACGCTTGCGATTACATGGAAGCGCTGGGAACTATTTTCTTCTTCCCCAATTGGTACTTTCCTGACTATCCTGACATGATGCTAGTGCAGCCGTGTAGAAATGCTAACTGAAGGCACAAACACACTAATTATGACAGTCTGTATTGTTAACGGGCATATAAAATATAAGAAGTTACGACTCAAGTTAAGCACTTGATATCAATCCAGCTGATAATGCTCATGATCGTGTGTTATCGGCATCATTTGGTTTAAAACGATAATTCCTTCTTTGGCTGTCGGCAAAACGTAAAATAAACAATACGACATACTGTAGCCTGATAAACTCCCGTTCACATTTTCTTTATTTTATCTTTAACGCTATAATTACTACACTACTATCTAAATGTT
Organism: Metallyticus violacea; assembly: GCA_030762175.1. Lineage (NCBI taxonomy): Eukaryota > Metazoa > Arthropoda > Insecta > Mantodea > Metallyticidae > Metallyticus > Metallyticus violacea. Next base: position 66,000,854 of record CM060838.1, on the reverse strand, counting down.
TTATGTTTTATCATATTCTTACAATTATACGCTTTACATTTCCCTATTCTGCAAGGCCTGATTTACTAGGAGGGCCGTCTACGTGTGGATAAAGAAAAAGAATATAAAGAACATATGTAAGCAGTTCACTTTCATTGAAATGCTTTTTATATTTTAATGATATTATTTTCTTAATTTTCTCATTTATATTTATATCCTTTGCAACATATTCCAGAAAATGTTGCTTAAAATAGTTTATATTATGGATTTTGTTAAACCTTTTACACCCACCAATTAAGTATAAGATAGTTCTTGTTACTTTGTGCTCGTATTTAAACTATAAACTGCTAGCACAGCACATTCTTTATGCTGCAAATTTTAGGCAACGAAGTAATAATTAGTTTGATTTATTCCAAATTACAAATAAAATTAAAAAATTTTAAGTAAAGACGGTACAGTGTAAATAGCGACTTTGCCTTTCGACACGCGCTAACAATTCTCATTTTAATTATAGGAAGGCTGACTTTCGCACATTTCAATAGATGCCGAACGGTACCAAATAACCACATTTGTTGGAGGGACCACATTAAAAACATTTCTGGCTTTCTCAGAGAAGCGGTAGCCCAATTTCGCTTAAGTATTGGCCATAACCTTTTCCAACGTATGTTATGTAGTTTCGGTTTGCCTTTAACTCCTGCCTGCATGCTGTGTGATCTTGAGGTGTACCTGACGACCAGTGACCACTAGAAGCATTCATTGTCCTGCTCTACAAATAACTATAGAGACTGGCAGATACTGAGAAGCAAGGGGAAAAGCGATATCATTTAGCTCAATAATTGTTGATGTAACTACCGTTAGAATAATTAAATAAATATTACGTATTGCATTACAATAATGATTTATTATTTTGGGGTTCAATTATTCTTAAAATTTTTGAGATTTAAAGCAATGACTGAAGCTCAAAATTAATTTCTAAAAAATAGAAGAAAATGCCAGATATATTTATCCTCCACTTTTTCGAACACTATAGGGTCGTGGAAGTCGTTTTGGGAGTGTTAAAGGAAAAAGAAAGGAGAGAAAAATATATCAATTCAAAATAAATAATTACACGGCTTAGTTACATTTTACAGAAACTGTAAAAATTTAGATACAAAGTTTTGTAGTTTTTAGTAATGGGCGTGAGAAACGTTTGGTGAATATACATACATATATAATATATTATTTATATATATTATTTAACATTTCTTCATTTGCTACTTGTTCTTCCAAGAACGTCGTATATATGTTATCTTGTAAGCTTTGCAAAGCATTTTATATTGGTTTAACTTCTACTGTTGTTTCGCTACGTATGAACAATCATAGACGTTCTGTTAAAACCAAGTCTCCCTTGCCGGTTGCCCAACATGCCTTATCTCACTAAGGATTTTGAAGATGCTTTTAATCTAACACTTATTGATGCGTTACCTACACAATGCTCTGAAAGTTTACTCAGAGGTAGAGAAATGGCAGCTATATTTTTACATAAAGCGCGTATACCACCTGGTTTAAATTTTGCGTATTAACCCCCCCCCCCACTCATTTCTAGTTTCATCTGTTTCCATGCATAACGTTACCTTCGATAGTCAATATTTACTTTTACCACCGTCACTTGTCTTCTTGCCATAGAAGGATTCCACGAGTCCGAAATATAGCGATCTCAAGTGTGACTTTTTCTTAGAGTTTTATCCTTTTGTACTATTATAATTATTGTTAATTTGTATATATATATATATATATATATATATATATAAATGTAGGGGTTTCTAACACGTGCGGAAGAATATCAAAGTTTCTGAATTGTTTTGGCAGAATTTATATTTTTTATACAAAAACGTTTTACCTTAATTTCCTTTGAAGTCAATTAGAAAGCTAATACTTTAAAATGAACATAAAAGCGAAACTATTTTATGAGGGTAGTAATGAAGCATTGTCAACAAGACTGAGCCAACGGCAGTTAAAATTGAATGTAATTTTTTGTCAATAGTTGCCCAATTCTTTTTTATTTGATGCTAAACTAAAGAATACAGGATGTTACTCTTAGAGGCGCATCATTTAAACAAAGGAAGATCCTGTAATGATTTGCACCTTGCAAGATGTAGATACTCTTCCATAACGTGTTCGTGTGTGCTCATGCACATGTACGCCAAGTTTAATTCCAAAATAAGCCTGGCGCTATGTTTCTGCAGAGCAACAAACGCCACAGCAAAATGTTCAGTGTAGAACAGCAGAGAATTCGCTGAGAGTTGAATGATTGGAGTCGACTCATAGATGTCTGCAGGATAAGAAGAGCGCGCACTTCCAGTTGCATTTACTAATCTCCTAAACTTGGAGTGTTTTGCAAAAAGACATGTTAATAAACAATTTATTCTTTAAATTATTTATCTATTTTAATTCTTTTTGAAAGCACGTGTGAAGTCTGCGTTACGAATAAACTATACACCACCAAGATATTAAAAAGGTCTAAGAGTATATTTCTCTTTAATCTATATAAGCAATATAATTTGAGCAGTATGGATATTTTTGCTAATTTTCAAAGTTAGCTGCACTGACTCATAGCATGTCATAATGAATTACTTTAATACAGTTTGTATATTCTTGCAATCGCTTCGGTAATGTGGCACCTGCGAGGAAAAAACATGTAAAGCTCTTGAAGATATATTAATACTAATGGAGATATCAAGACTTCCTATGTGTATGTACGCTGTATGCGTTAACTTCCAGTGCCAACTTCCACATAAGACACAGCTGATTAATCTCTCTTTGTTACTTCATGGGAATCTCAGAGCATGAGGTAGATTTTGGTCTGCAATTAATGTACTCAAATACACGGCCCACATTGCCTCCAGTTTGCTGAGAACGACAACCGTCACGTGGTTAGGGTACAGCCGAAATGAATGCGTGACCTCGATATGCAGAGGCAGGAGCAACACCAGCCAGCAAAGAAACACATCCACTTCAGCCTAGACTAGAAATTAACCTAACTCCCACACGACAATATAGAGCGAATTAGAAGGGCAAGACGGGTGGCTGGCACCAGCCTAGAATGACAGATGCCACTTGCACAGCTCTCTCTGTTGTAGCGTAGCTATTACTTGACATTTTTGCTAAATACGCATAGCGAGACTGAAAAGACACTATGGCGGAAAATCATCAACTAATTCCCACGCTCCAAACCGTATGCACCAAAAACGTCGGTAGCCTTTTGCAATTTCTCATTCTGTTGATAATACAAGTTCATTTGAACCTGAATCCATTTCAATGTAAATTGGTAACGAGCGCTTGAAAAGCTTTCTGCAAATCAAAAAAGTATGAACGATGTTTGCCCAATCACTCATCAACTGTGACATGAACATCGTTTGGGGATGTGAGCAGATATAACACGACTAAAGGTGGATGCAATTAATCTCTTAGGAATAAAGTGAAAATACAATGAAGCTCCGCGATTTAGCACATAAATTAACACTTCATGAACATTCCAGCATCTTTCCTCCCCGATTCTTTAGCTCTTACAATCAGTGGAAAGAAGAAAGAGGAAATCAATGAAAATTATCTCAGCAGTTCGTATTTACTCCCATAGAACTAAAAAGGAAAATGCCTTTGCATTTTATAATAACAAAAACACATTTGATGAGAAGGGTTCATTAACTAGAAAGAGGATCTGTTTTGGAAAATCCACATGAAATCCACGATTACCTCCAAGAAATGCTGGAATGTGTGCTAATATCTGGGCAAAGAATCGTTTGTTCCATTTTCTTCAGAGAAGTCCTGGATTCTACTGCATGTTTATTCAACAACGGTGATAAGCCCAGTTTTCCAATAGGATGTGCTGCATTATACTCATCGAAGGAATTCGCGGCGACAACAGGGCAGTTTTTACACAGTAATTTCCAAGAACTTAAGGCATTTTAATCTCACTCAACTATTTATTTTTTGGAGGGGGGAAGATTACATGCCGAAAAGCGTTTCGTGCAAGACTAGAAGACATTTACAAAGGAAATGAGAAACGAATGATAAAGGCGGATTATTGAAAACACTCCTCTTGACAGATTGAGCGTACAGTTCGTTGTCTTCGTACTGAAAATGGCACAAGGCATGCTGCTGAAATTTAAAATTATATTAAAAGTTTTTTATTTATTCAAATTCTATCAAACAATTATCATTTTGCATATTTTGCAAGAGGCGTTGCCTAAATTATGGACCGATTCATTTATACGCACTTTTTTCGGTTACACTCCATAATCTGAAACACTTACGCAATAATTTATTGTTTTAAAAGCTAAAGAGCAAAGTATGAAATGCAGGGTTTCCTTTCATTAGAAGATAAACAGAGAAACGTATAAAACCGTTAATATATTTACCAGAAAAAGCCAAACGTGAAGGAGATGATCCATACGAGCTTCATGATTATTTGAAGAATGTTTCTCATTTCAAGAAAAAGTTCTAATCAGTTACTTCGGAAAAATAAAAGAGATTTAGAGAAATATTCACTCCGCTTTTCTACAATTAATAGAACACACAAAAGAAAAAAAGAACATTGAAAAGTGGTATAAACGTATAAAATCGAAGATTTCTGTGGGTATAAAGTCCGATAAGTGTTTAATTGTTATTCCGATTCAAATATAAGCTCGTATTTGTATGTTTTACACGCCTATACTTCCATCATAAATGCAGAAACGTTATGCTTTTAATTTTCCCTTACTATCATATTTTCAATTTGACTATCTTTTTGAACATTTAATTTTATTTTTATGTATTTTATTTATTTATTATTTGGTTTGTTTATGGACACTTTTTAAAATCTCTAGTCATTACCGTTCCTTTCAATTCAGAGCATGAAACGACTGAGAAATTTTATTCTGATGCCTCTTCTTTCAGGTTTGAGGGTTTTTAACGTGTCTTAAATCCACGACATAGGATCCAGGGCTTTACTTCCATTCTGAAGGAATCCATATTTAGGACTTTTACGCCCAAAAATCCCATCGAGCCTGGCCGGATTTAACATGTAATGTTATATCAAATTTAGGATTTTTCAAAATTAACGCATTTTTTACAGGTAAATAGAAAAATTTAGGAAAAAATGCAGACACGTCAATCTTATTTCTTAAAAGGATTTAGTTTATAAATGCTATATCCTTATGTAATCGTTGTTGTATGAGATATGTCATCGAGGAAAGTTGTAAATTAGACCCTAATCCTTTTTCCCCTCAATTTTCTGATAGAGCGTCTTCATTTTTTTATCACTCTGTACCTTCATTTATTTTATATAGAAGCGTATTTCATTAAGACAGCAATATTCTTGTCTTTGTAAAATAGTCCTTAAGTTTGGAAAGCGGTTTAATTAAAAAAACCAATGAAGTTTCTGTACAAAACAAATGAAGGTGCAGAGGGTTAAAAGCAAAGGCGCTCTATCACACAATGTGGAGAGAGAGAGAAAAAAATATATACTCTAATTAAAAAAAAAAAAAACTTTTAAATGACGTCATATTCCATGCAACAATCGCTACGGAAAGGTTTTGAATTTACAAAATAAATCCTTTTAATAAATAAGATTTTACTTTTTTCTAAAATGTTCCAACCTGTAAAAAAAGTACGGGCAACTTTTCAAAAGTCCTGTATAATAAATTATTGGGTTTTCCCTACCTTATAGCATTGTTCTTGGCTTATAGTTATAATTCACGCACATATACAATTTGGTAGTAAAATATCTGAAGCGTGGGAGCGACTATGTATAAACATGTCCCCTTACCACGGCTCACTCTTTGTAATTTCCCTGCAGTTGCATGCCCATTCTTTACGATGTTTAAATATTATTCCACTTCTTTGTCCCTTTCGCTGTTTCTTTGTAATTTCCTTCTGTAGAAGATTTTTTTATTACGAGTTTTGTTCTTTTCTTTGCCAATTGATACCTAGTAGCTATTTCTGACAAGTTTACCACAATATTCGCTGCGCACTTTGCTGCATAAGCTTGTAAAAATAACAGTCATCATCTCAGCTTACTTGGACACTTTTTTTTATTGATTTATTTACGGACGCTCTTTAACAGCTCAGGTGATCAGCGTCCCATTCAACTCAGGGTGTGAAACGGCCGACAAATTTTGCTCAGAGGCCTCTCTTTCAGGCTTGAGGTTCTTTATCGTGCCGTAAATGTACGACACAGGACCCGCGGCTTTACTTCTCTTCCGAAGGAAGTCATACTTAGGATTTTTACGCTCGAAAAAAATCCATCGGTCCTGGCCGGGTTCGAACCCGCGATCTTGGGTTTAGGAGGCAAGTATGGTAACCACTACACCACCAGGACCGACCGACTTGGATACGATTAAGTGTACTTCCAACTAAGGAGAAATCAAATGTGCAACAAAACAGGCAATTAGCTGGAAAGTTCTGTTTTCTATCTAAAGTTTCCTTATCTAAAGTTTATACAGCACAATTATTAAAGCGAGTTGTTGCCAGTAAACGCATATTGCATCGCTACTGACTTTATCCAACGTAATATTTCCACCAAAGTGTTTTCTTCTAGCTTAATTTTGTGCGAAGAGTTTTGGATGGTGTGATCCTCAAGACTCAGGATAGCTCTCCCCAGTTTCTCAATATGCACTCCTCATCCTTGTGCAATGCAGATAGCTTTCCGGCACTCTAAAGTATGTCCGTAAGAAGCTATCATCTTTATTCGATTGAAGGCGGATGTCCGGTGCGATGGCTTCTATTCCCGAATTCGGCGTTTGTCTTGCCGCCATGTGGGAGGTATAGACAAGAGTTTCAATTGCGAGCCGTGATCTAACACTCAAACGCCCATCCTGTTATTCAACTTGTCCCCCCAGGACAACACAAATCATTCCAAACGTAGGGAACTGCAATTAATTATTTGGCAATTCTTCGGGATGTTACTAAGTTAAGACGGTGCAACTTTTAACACACGCGCTAAATTGTTGAGTTTGATATAAGCTTAGCTGAAGGAAAATGAAAAACAGCTTTTTGTTTAAATAATATCGTTAATTCTTCATGAAAAATGTATAGCACAATGTTTGCTTTATTCTTCGATTTCCCTATATTCTAGTTTCTCTCTCAGCAGCACTAGTACTGGTAACTTAAAACCGTGTCCATCCTTAGAAGAGATATATCATAACAGAGAAACCACATCTTAACGGTGCCTGCAACTCAAGAGTTTCTTAAGCATTTGGCAAATTGTCTAAGTATTTAATCTTTCCACTTTTGTTTATGCAATAAACCATTACTTTTAAATTATAGCTTCCTTACAACAAATATGATTACATGAGAAGCAGCCCAAAGATAAATTAAATGCATATACGCGCGACTAAAACGTTAACGTCTCAAGTCTAACGACTACTTAACACATAGGTACATCTTAAAAATGTTCGTATAATATATAATGCAGAGCAACATCTAAGGTGACCACCTCCGAGGTGTAGTGGTAGCGTTTTTTCCTATCAATCCAGAAACCCTGGGTTCGAATCCCTTCAAGCTGCATTTTTAAGGTTTTTTCGGAGTTTTTCCTTACCCTGAGAAGGTGAATGCCAGGTTATTTAAGGCTCCAAGAACTTGTTTGCGCCATCATTATTTCATTTCATTAATTCCTACAAACTTACTGGTGTCCGAAACTTCAGTCAGCAAGAATCTTTCTTAATCATTTATTTAAAGCCTTCGTTTTAAAACTTTCCGGTCTGATTAGCTTACCTCTTTAAAATTAATTTAATTTAACAATGTAACGTTTTTTTACCGAGCGGAGAGTTTAAATTACATTTTAGGCTTCACACCGTCATACCAAGACACCTCAACTTTGAAATTTCAAATGGCACGCTTATTTTATGATACTCATGTTTTAAAGAGAATTCAAATGCTTTTTTTATACATTATGTTTTTTTCTTGCTGCCTGGCAAGGACTGTTATTTGAATTTGTATAAAATAAAGAATAAATGAGTCACTTATAGGATGTAAAAGCAATTTATTTTCAGTAATAGTACTATTATAAATATTACAGCCTGAATTGAAACTCTTTGACTACTCCGCTTACACTCCATTCTTTCTTGCAGGGTATAACCGCTTTCAAATATTTCGTTACCATAACACAACGATTACTTTAAACGACCGGTAGTTTTTATAATCTTATTATATCTAAATTCAAACAACAAACAAAAAATGTGATGATAGTTGAATTTTCTTTAAAATTTGGGTGTTTTAAGGTAGAAGTGTGGGAGTACCTAGAAAACCAAAATTAAACCAATATTGATTTAAAAAACCTTTTCAATATTTAAATTTGTCGGTCCAGGTGGTGTAGTGGTAACCATTGCCTTCTAAACCCAAGATTGCGGGTTCAAAAACGGCCAGGACGTAAAAATCTTAAGTATGGCTTCCTTCGTAAGGGAAGTAAGGCCGTAGGTTCCGTATCCTACATTTACGGCACGATGAAGAACCTCAAGCCTGAAAGAAGAGGCCACAGCAAAATTTGTCGACCGTTTTGAATGGGACGTTGATGACCTGAGGTGCTAAAGAGCGTCCTTAATTAACCAAATAAAAAAAAATGCAGTGTATTTTCATTTTCAATAAATAGTTATTAAGACTGCAATTTTGTAATGAAAGCCCTGAATAAAGAGAAAGAATAATTTTTTGTTTCTTGTGCCTTCCCAATAAGTTGGGTACACGCTTTCAACAACAAGAAGAAGTCATACACTGTGTGCTATTATATAGTTAATGCGATACGGGATATCTTTAGATTATAAAATGTTTTTATATCTTCCAAATGTAAACAAGGCGGTTTAGTATTTTTAGTATTTTTTTTTTAATTTTTTTGACACGTTTTTTTTAAGGACGCTCTTCAACACCTCAGGTCATCAGCGTCCCATTCAATTCCGGGGGTAAAACGGCCGACAAATTTTGTTCAGAGGCCTCTTCTTTCAGGCTTGAGGTTCTTTTTCGTGCCGTAAATGTACGACACGGGACCCACGGCTTTACTTCCCTTCCGAAGGAAGTCATACTTAGGATTTTTACGTCCGAAAAAATCCATCGATCCTTGCCGGGTTTGAACCCGCGATCTTGGGTTAAGAAGGCAAGTATGGTTATAACTACACCACCAGGACCGACTAACTGGCCAACAATCGAAAAGACTTGACGCGTGGAGAGTATTTTTTTGCACGGAGAAGCAGATTTCGCTCACGGTCTTTTCAAGCTCTTTGAACAAGAACAACTTAGGCTGCAACCGTCTTTCACAGTACCTTGTGCGACTATGGATTTTACTTATTACGATAAATCTATTATTTACTTGTGAGAACAGCCATTGTGATTTACGATGATGATGTAGAAAACGACGGAGCGTCACGCTATGGATGCACCTGTCTATGCCGTGACCATGCTGCATCTCAACACCTGCCCCGTGGACATGCTTCAGCAGGCGCAACACTCGCTGCACGAGTCCTTCACCAGAACAGCAGTCATCGCACCGACCTAACGAGCAATGATATGCTGAAATGGACCAGTAAATATTTTGTGTGCTTTGTGGAAGATGTGAAGCTCTTTACAAACTTCTGCGGCGAGCTTTGAGAGGCTCTTTCCGAAGTTTCCGTTTTGCTTCTCTCTTTCATAACAAGATAGTATCCATTTTCTAAGTGACACAACATTTCCCTGTCTTACAGCCAATACTTTTGTAAATGGGCAATAATATGTATGTTATTAAAGTTATCTTTAGCTGTTCAATACAATGACAAATGACATCTTTAAATCAATGCGAGATTTCTTTGAAAAATTGTTCTATTGGTTGAAACTTGAAACTCTCAACAGCATCCTTATCTCAAAACGACTTTTGTTTACGTTAGGTGGGGACGCTTCTGCCAGGGATCTCAGAACACACGTCGCTTTATTGCCTACACACGTCGCATTAATGCCTACACTGTCGACCTGCATTCTCCTCATGTTCAATAAGCCCAAAAAGGCCGCAAGGGTTGGATGCATGTCTTGAAAGAAAATCTGTCGTGATCCACTAACAAACTTTACCTTTGCTATTAATTACTTACTGATTTACTTTCGGCCGCAATATTCTACTCTACACATACGCAAAGATGGAAGAATATTAAAAAATGATGACAATGGTGTGTCGTTCTTTAACAGCTGCAAACATAAGACGAAGCCAGCACATCTCTCAGGACCTCTTTCGTGTATTTCTTCACGTTTATTATTTTCATAAATGACTTCTTAGATGATTTGGCGTTAAAAATGACCTATAACGCTTTACTGAACTGCCATGTAGATAGAGAAAAGATTCCCCAGAAAGATTGCTACAAATAGATGTCCAGTAATGTTGGGTGAAACGAACTTCTGAACGCAACCAATGAAAATGCTTGGAAAACTTCATATATTTTGGTATGACGTTAATGAAAAAAGGAATTGCAAAAGGTAACGAAAGTGTGTCATTAGCTGGCTGATTATGGAATATGCGTGACAGCTTTGTACTCTTATATGCAAACTGAGACAGTATTTATGAGCTGCCACCCTCATATTTAATTAGATTAACTGTAGCAAATAATTGTATGTAACTTCGTTATAACTATGAGTGTAATGTCATTTCCCTGTACAAGCGTTGAACTATTACGTACAAAATGTTATTTTTCTCGCAAGTGTGCAGAAAGCTACCTCAGCCATAAAATCTGACCTGGGAATTTCTGTTGCCTGTTGTAACAATATTTGTAAAGAACCCTTGAGAAAGCTGTTTATTGGTATTCTGCTAGAGAATTTCTTAAGCAGGATAGGCACCATAAAACATTTGGCAACTGCAGGGATGAAAAGACAAGTCGATAACCTCTTCAAAGAAAGAAGCCCACCGCTTGAGTTGATTCTACATGTAAAAAGTCACGTAGACCATGTTTATTTAGTTTGCAATTTTGTGGCCCCGTGAAGAGTATTTGCAAGAGTATTCAGCGGAGCAATATAAGTGTAAGGGCTTTCTCAGTTCCTATCAATTAGTGGAAAGCGGTAGTTAATTTTGGAAGAGCTTTATTAGTCGAGTGCAATAGTATGTACAATAGTGTAAGAACGATAAATTGGGTCATCTTCCATAACAAAACATATTATTAATCTCCAAGACTCCTTCCCCTATGGCCACAGGACCATAAAAATATCTAGCAGCAGAGTCTCAACAGGCGTGGCAAAACTGTAAGACAGCGGTAACCAGAGGAGAGGAAGGAATTATTTACCCCTGAGAATCCATAATCAAATCAAATCTCCTTCTTCCAAAATCTTTCCCTTCATCCCATACATATTTAATTAATCACCCCTTCTCTTTATTAAATACCACTGCAAAACCAAGCAGATGCTAAGGAAAAAGCTTTGAAGAGCGGCCAAATGTTGTTTCCGCAAAAGAAAATAGAATAGGAACCTTATGAATCATAACAGCAAACTGTGCGCAGTGTTTAGAGGATACACACAAGCGAATATTCGAGTAAGGTTAGAGAACCCCATGCATCGTAGAAGAAGCCTCAAAATTAAGTATAGGAAAAATCGAACCAAGTTTTCTTTACTTACGAGTACCACAAATATAATCGAATACAATAATATACCTGCAGCTTTTCAGAGTTACTTCCTAAACTTAAGTTTAAAAGTAACGTAAGTGCACGAGTTCATTTTATGCTAAGTGTTGCATACATGCAAAAGTGTTAAGTGGTGTATATTGCGTATCTATATTAAAGTGTTGGAAATATTCCAGGACTATAGCGAAAACTTGGACATATTCCTATTTTTATTATTATTATTATTATTATTATTATTATTATTATTATTATTATTACTATTACATTGCGCTTTTTAACCTTTTTTTTTTTATTACAGCGTTGTGTATTAGCATTTTGTGTGTTTTCTTCGCATTGTAGTTATTTATACATTTTAGTTCCTTTTTTTTTCTGGCACCCAGTGAACAGGCTCTTTATATGCAATAAATAAATGCTAAGTAAGGTGCTCAGCCACAACAAAATAGAGACTGCTTCTGTCACAGCCAATCCTGAAGTCTGAAGGGTATAAAAGATATAACGGCTATATTAAGCGACCATCATGTGCAGCAGAAAACTGCCAATATTTGGGAAATTACCTACTCTATGCAAATGACTTAATGACGGGCAAATATTCCGCTTCTCTAGACAGATTAAACTTTCTTTTTCTATTATTATTATTATTATTATTATTATTATTATTATTATTATTATTATTATTATTATTATTATTATTAGAGCTCGAAAGTTAATGCCTAAAAGCTACTAAATGTATATACAAACATGGCCTTAAAATGTCAAAATATGCCAATAAATGTACACTATTGAATAAAATAATTACCTCTCCCGTAATAATATGAACACTAAGTGAGAATTAATCACCATTACCCTTTAGAGTTTGAAGGGCAAATGGTTCCGTTGTCTAAAATCGATAAACTACGCCTTATCAGCAACATAAACTAAACTTTTCAATTGAACAAATTTCAGATTACATTTTCATTGTTCAAAATGTTTTGTTGAAGGCAGTGCTGTAGCTTCTAATGGCGTGACTGCTTTGGGTTGGCGGTAAAAATGATTGTAATACACTTTCCCTTACAACTCGTAATGCGACAGTTGGTACATTTTGAATTGTCTCAACAGATGCAGCTCACTCGAGTTCGACCGATTAACTTCTTCTTTAACTGATTGTATTGTCATTTTGACCTAACTTTATAGCTGAGCGTGGAGCCGCTAGCGTAGTTGTTGACAAGAAAACAAAAGGTTATTACGGGAAGTGAGACGAGCGATGAAGGAGAAAGCATGGTATAGTCGCATCGTAGTGTCATAAACAGTGTGCAGTCCAAATGGCGGAATAAGATGTACATATATAAATCATACATAAGTAAATGAAAAACGGGTAGCCGAGGTCATTCAGGCGCGGACTCGTGGGCGGAAGACCTGGGGTTTGAATTCCGCCAGGACCGTCCTTCTTGACTGAGGTTGTTTCCAGGTTTTCCTCGGTTCTCATAAATGACAAATGCCGGGGAGTACCTTAAAGTTTGGCCTGGAAGGTTTCCTTCCTTAAAAAAAATCCTTTCCCAATTTATCATCTTATCTCATGTTAGTGTCCACCGCCTGTGGTGCCTCAGTAGTAAAAATGGGCGTTAAATACTATTAAAAAAAAAAAAAAAAAAAGAACAGCAAATTAAAAACAAGCTACACAAAGAGGGTTATGTAATGCACTTTCAAGATGCATATGCAATAAAACAGTCTTGCTGTCCTGCTGAGTTGTAGTCAATTTTTGTCTGTGTTCTCTGAAAGAAATAAAAGTATACACTTAAGCGGGTCGTGCTGCACAGTCAAAAGCTAAAATTACATAACAGGTGCACAACTTTTGACAAAGTATCTTGTCCCGAATACAGAGCAAGTATCAACTTCTCAATAACTCAAGAATTCGTCACTGAGGCTTGCTGTGATGTGTGCAGTTTCAATCCGCACACAACCACTTAGTTTGGCAATATGTCGCTGCGCGCTGAGATTGGTCGACTTTCAAGCTATTAAGTTTTGCATCTAGAATAGCACCAAACAACATACTCTATCTCTGTTTCACAATAATAATCGCATTACCTCAACGATTCTGATCTCTTTAGAAACAAAAGTGAAGAATGAGGTATGCACTCAAGTAGAGACGGTCACAAAACTTGGAACGGCATTTAAAGTGCTACAGATTCTGATCTACTTGAGTGTCCAGTTCAGAATATGCACTAAGCAAGTGAAATGGTTATTTCATGAGTATAAAGTCAGTCCTGGTGGTAGCCATATTTGCCTTCTAAACCCAAGATCGCGAGTTCGATCCTGGTGGATTTTTAATGGCTTCCTTCGCAAGAGAAGTAAAGCCATGGATTCTGTGTTGTACATTTACGGCACGATAAAGAGGCTTAAAAATCCTTTCCCATTCTATCATTTCATCTCATGTATCATCAGTGTTCACCGCCTGTGGTGGTAAAAACGGGCGTTAAACACATTTCAATATATATATGACGTGCGACTAACTTCGGTTGACATACATGGAAAATCTTGATAAGCTATCCACGAAGCAGTACGGATTTCAGCAAGATTCACGGCCAGCTTACATAAAATCCTGGCGGCACGGACGGAAGTGGCTTTCTACCGGTGAAAGCTAGGAGCATCCCACAAGGCTAATCAGCATCCTGTACAGCGCAACAGCGAATTGCATTACGACCATCAGTGCTGTGAAAATGTTTAACGAAATTGAATAATTTTGCGCTTACTTTCTAATCAAAAGATGTACTAAAGAAAACTAATAAACCACAAAACGAACTAGCGGAACGATGCGAAAGAAGCTTAAAGGGAATATTCGAAAGAGGGACCACCTTTTAACGCGGTGTGGAGGTTGGGAAAGGTGTGTTCGTTATTCTTTTTATCCTTTTCTATTTCTATCACACCCTTCCTTTCTTTCTTGTCAATTTCTGTCTTCCTTTTTAATATTACTATCATTTTTCCAGCACTGTACATAGCTGAAACAATTTGAAGCATGTGGTACAAAATTGATTAAAATCTGCAAGTCAACGGTGAAGTTTTTGATAATTCTACAATATTAAACTTATGAATGATAAAACGTTAGTCTTGAAAATTAGGCGCTAAAATAAAAAACGGCTAATATGGAAATGTACAGCATGTCCACAGTAAAGCAAACTTATTAAATCAAACAGAAAGAAGAATTTTATTGCTTAATTTATCATGAAAGTCCAATGATTAAAACAGAAATATTATAAACATTTTTATATTCTGTGATAGCAATATGGCTTTAATTTCGTGAATTACATAGAATAAACTTAATTAGCATTTAAATAATCGAAATATGAGGGGTTTTTTTTCTAATCCAGCGGTGAAAAGCAAATTAGATAGCATAATATCCTGGGCTTATTGTGAAAATGCGCTAACTCCACTTAAAAAAAAAGTTTTAATACTACTTACTAGCTCTATAATCTCTATTAATATTATCCCTACTCAGTCCTCAGTAACAGAGGTAGACAAAAAATCGCACTGAAAAATCAGTTTGTAGACAAGCAGAACCAGCTAATTGCACATTCATAGCATTTAGTTGAAACATCTCATCTCCAAGTCATAGAACATAGAATCATGGAGAGTGGCCACTCTTGCATGGAAGTATATTCTATGCTTAGTATGTACTATTGAAAAGGAAATGCACGATTGGCTGATGATATTCCGAAATGCAAGCTCCAAGGGCCTTAAAGAAAAATAACCTACAAGGTGATAAGGGTGACATTCTGTAACTTGTTGGAGCTTAAACAACTGTCCCAAAAGATAATCACCAACAGAACCAAGAGTAAGCCTAAAAACTGTTTCGTATTGTAAAGTAAACCCCAACATTATAAGCAAACTATGTCATGAATACAAGTAGAGACGCTCTAGATCAATGAGAGTTTTGCCCAAATGTATCGCAATAACTTGCCAATAAGCATGCTCAAGAAACAAGACGTCGGTCCTGGCGGTCTAGTGGTAACCATACTTGCCTTCTAACCCAAGATTGCGGGTTCGAACCCTGCCAGGATCGATGTTTTTTTTTTCGGGCCTAAGAATCTTAAGTATGGCTACCTTCGGAAGGGAAGTAAAACCGTGGGTCCCGTGTCGTACATTTACGGCACGGAAAACAACCTCAAGCCTGAAAGAAGAGACCTCTGAGCAAAATTTGTCAGCAGTTTCACGCCCAGAATTGAATGGGACGCTGATGACCTGAGATGTTAAAGAGCGTCCTTAAATAAAACGAACAAAAAAAAAACTGCTAAATTCCTAAAGAAGTTTATGGATGGTATAGACCGAGTAATAAACAGTTCCGGAACCTACCACAGAAGACACAGAGGAAGATTCCGATGAGTGGCCAGTTTTATGTATTGACGTTTTCTCAACACTTGCAAACTACTATTCATTTATTTTGCAGCTTTTATACTTTCTTACGATTAGTTAATCAATAGTTCGACAATTACAAAATAAATACATACTGACGGTCTATAATGCATGCGCATTATATTGCTCAAAACAACTATTGATTTCTTCAAAGAGTTCCAAACTTTTAAATAGAAATATCTGTAACTTAACTTTCTTGAGTAGGCGACTATTCCTAGTAAGCCCGCGACATTATATTCTCTTCCAGGAAACGCTGATTTTTATCAAACAGAATCCAAAGGTGCCTTGCACTTCAGTAGCAGCGTCATGTATGTCCTGGCTTGAAAAAAAGTTGATGTTAGATCAATAAACACAAATGTGAGCTCCTGTGTGCCATGCAGAGCTGAGTACGAAACACGCTACATGTGATTGCCCAATATGATAAACATGTTTACTTAGTATTAGTAAGTATCTGCGAGTTTCGCAAATTATTACTGAGTCATGGCAGCCAGGATGACCTAGTGACAGTGCTAAGTGTTTACTGATCATGTTCTCGACTGGTTGCCGGTACAGGAGCTCAAGCATCCCACTTTTGCTCAGTCACTGTAAAAGACAACATAAAATATATTTTAAGCTGCTACTCTTAAAACCAATGCTAACAACCGAAAAATTGAAGTAAAATGATATTCATTTCTGCACTTTGTGTGCTCAAAAATCATTAATTTGTCGATATACCAAGGCACAAAAGAGAAAACCAGTCTTTCGATTAGCCACTCACAAGGAATAAGACTATGCAACTTTCGGAACGGAATCTCAAGCGGTTGGTGGACTATGGTTAGTTGCCTGTGTACTACAAGGACGCTCTTTAGAGAAGTGCATCGTTTGCCGCACATACCTGGGAAGTCTTCAACGATGCTATCCAAATCGCCAATGTGGCTTGACAAAGAGATCGTCTTTAACTTGGGCCTGGTTCTCTTTAAAATGTTAAAAATCAATAAGACTGGGTGTGACTGCAAGATGATGGTCACGCGACGACAACGCGAAAAATTTGTTTTCCGGTGATTGACCCCATTCCGCAACCGTGAACAGATGGCATTTCAAAGTTCGTTTGTCTCCAGAAAGTTATCTTGCTCCTTTTACGGATTCATTGCCTGTCACGAAAAACAGCGGTAAGAACGAAAAGTTTCGCATGCAGTATTAGCCCCTAGCTTTGACCGTCACGTGGCAAAGTGACCGGCGAGCGACCTCACGAACGCCGCTTACGAGGTCGCCCGTTCACTGTCTGGTGTAATGTTTGCAGATTTATGCCTGACAATTCAGAAGCAAACATCTCGTGTTCTTGATAACTCGTTTCAAACTGGCACACTAATATAATAACACAGGCATCTCCATTTTCTCTGCCACAATACGCTGTTCAACGCCTGAAACCCAAATTTGGATATTGGCAAGAGAAAACTGGAAACAAGCAATTGCATAAAAAGGGAGGGGGGAATACCCAGCTTTCGCTAGTTCTCCTTCACGTAAATGAACGTTCTTTCTCGTGCAAAGATATCTTAAAACGTAATGATTAAAAACTGTTGTAAAAAAAAAAAAGGAAAACAACATTAAAGAGAACAAATAGTAGCATAAAATCAGCAATAAGGCTGATTTCTACGGAAACGCTATGAAATTAAAAATCGTTTGTAGAAAAGATAAGAGGCGATGATCATAATATTTTTAGTACACACTCTTTGGGGGACGAATAATAATCTGAAAAAGCTGAACTTGCCCTATCATTGCTAAACGTAATACGGAGAGGCAGTTTAGTACATGGAACATTAGATTGAGGGGCCTGGGCTGTAGGCAACAGTGTGGAATCGTCGACCTTGCAGTTGTACGCTGTTTCTGAAGCAGTGAAAAACATACCAAGAAAATACATCAACTGTGCGATTATATTATTACTCGTACCTCATTCTGCATAACGCTTCCATTTAAAATTGATGCATATTATATAGTCCTGATTTACATCTTGTGTTTCGTGTGGATCAATCGTTACAATATATTTCTTGAATGTATTGAAGGTAAATCGATAGCTGACACTTTTATACTTTGAAAGATTTGGTTCTACTTCACATGATGAAGTAGGTGGAAACAGAAAATATGCGATCTCAGTGTTGTTTGTGCCTTCTTAGGCGATCATGTATTGTTTATTCTACACATTACTCCGTATTTCTCTAGAACATGTTTCAGGTTATTTTTGACCCTTTCTATGATAGGACTCTCCTTTGCTTGGTTCAGTGCTACTACATGTGTTCTATTGACAGGAACGTCTGACAATTCCAGCTTTGATAACTGTTAAGTATGTTGTTGCACTTACTACAAAGCTGAAATTTCTCAGAATATGAAATTATACAGAAAGTGCATAAAAATGTACACACACTTCAAGCAAAGAAAAAACTGTGTTACATAACAAAACTGATTTCACACAAACAGAAAACGATGAGCACTAATCATTTTGGACTTTTACAGTTACAACAGTTACTTAAAATGTACACCATCGGCGTCGATACACTTCTGAGTACGTTGAACTACTGATTGAGCAACGTTTGCGAAAGTGTCCTCAGCGATTGCAGCATATTCCGTTTCAATTTCTTCCCGAAGTGCTGTCAGTGTAGCTGGTTCTCTACGGTATACAACATCCTTATGAGTTCCTCATAGGTAAGTTCAACGGAGTTAGATCCGGAGAACACGGTGGAAATTCAATCAGACTTCTTCGTCTATCCAACGCCTTGGATTCAGTGCGCGGGCTTGTTGCTGTGCGAGGTCTCCCAGATCTGCCCTTGTGAACATCGCATACGTTACCATGAATCTCAAATGTATTTCGAATGCGTGCAATTGTCACTCGCGTTGGCGGTTCTGTTCTGTACACACGTCTCCGTTGCCTTTGAACTTCAACAACATTCTCGGTTATCCAATACCACTTCAAAATTGCTTTCCGCTGTTCAAACGATAATCTTGGCTCCATTTTGTTGTAGCAACGCTAGCATAACGTATTGTGAGTCACATCTGTTTAAAGAACATCATACGACAATCTTGATTTCCTTTGTTCATTTTTGGTTTACGATAATCATGACTTCATTTATTCATTGTTGATTTACCTGTCACCTAGCAACGCTATCATAACATAATGTCAGTTACAATTGTTTACAGAACATAATACTACACATTATTGTTGCTGTTCGGTGCAACTTTGAAATATATTAAATAGATATCTACTGTGAAAGTGTGTATACATTTTTTGGCACCCTGGGTATTTTTTACTGTTCTTATAGAAGAATTACTCCTGCTCAAAGGCGTCGACTACTCAACTAACTCATACTTTTGAGTATAATGCCACGTCTATTCACGTCCATCCTCCAACCTAGTACTATTAGCTGTAGAGGCAAATGAACTGCATGTGCTGTTTCCTTAAATCTTTTGACTCTGGAAGGCGTTTTAAGGAACATCTTTATATTGGCAATCAAATTCTCCACGTCTAATTTCTTCTGCAGCTCAATGGAGGTCGTGCGCTAGACAGATTACAGGTATCATCTTAAGGTAAAATCTTTGTATTTCTTCAGCACTCTTCTTCACATAAGTAACACTGTTAGTAACCAGTAATAAAACGTTGTCTTTTTTTAAAACAACAGAGATATACAATGATCAAATAAAATTTGTAATTATAGAATAATTAACCTGCTTGTCTGATACGCAGCGAAGCGTTTACAAGGGTTTGTGGAGGGGCGTGTTCCTGTTCAGATGTTAACATGCTCCCCTTTCAACATTATACGAGTAGTTTTCATTGCGTACTAAACTCCCTTTCCCTGGTATTATACAACAACAAATATAACACGTAATTCTTTTAGTTAATTATACATGTTTACATGTATACTATTTCACTAGAAAGAAGCTTGGGCCTTTTCTCCCGTTGTATCTCTCAGAAAATGCGGTCACTTATTTTCTTCATTCACAACATTTACACCACTTAGCTCTACACCATTTTCTTTCTCGTACTGCTGCCGAGACTTTGCGATAGCAATTGTTTCAATTGGTCCACACAGGAACAATGACTCTAACTGCGTCAAAGCATAGCAACGAATATGAGAAAAAAAATATTAAATTACACTTCTTTCGCTTATACATCTTTTAAATTGTTATTATAATTTAGTTTTTATTAAAAAGTATATATGAAATACGTACCAATGCGAAGTTTACAAAGCAAAGCTAAATTTTATACTTTCCGTACTTGACACATTTAAACTACATTCTTTCACATTAGCAAATTCTATATGTGCAGCATTACGGCAGGTATTTCAATATAAAACTATTTACGAGGATAAGATTGGATCAATTTAGATGTTTCAAATTAAGCAGATACAACGAATGAGTAATTTTGAGAAAGTTTATATTCGGCTTAAAATATACAACCATGCAAAGTAACATTTGGAAGTTTTCAATATACTTGACAGAGCTTATAATGGCAAATGTTTATATTTCTCAGGCTACAAAAGAACAATGTTTGTGAGTTGGTTATGAACATTTATGACCGATTTACTTGTGAACTAAGAAATGTACCTATTAATTGCATTGCTATCTCATGTTAATGATAAATTAAACTTAAGTTTTCTAATCTGATGTCAGCTAAAATATTATCCCTTCAATAAATACTCTGAATGCGTTAACAATATACCATAGTTTAAAACATTTTCTCGTTTTATTTATTTTACAATGCAAATACAACAATAAGAGAAAAAAAACCCGTTCTAAAGTTTAGAATACTGTATTTCCTCAACAGTTCCTTACATGCTTTAATAACCAACACAACAGGGACCCCCTATCATTATTCCCAGCATCAAAAGATGTGAGAATGTAAATATTATCCTTGCAGGGGATGTTTTCGGAAGCAAAAGATCTTCCGATGCTGTCAGTAATCATGTAGCGGGGTGTGTTCGCAACGGCCGTGCGAAAACATGCCAGTCACGCCTAAACACCGTTATATGCCAACACAGGATGCGGAATGACCATGAAGATGAGTTATCACTGGGGACAACATCGTCACTAAATGTAGTAAACGACGTCTTCCTTCAGCAGAATAAATTAGTTGGGGCTGGTGTTTCTTCAAGCGTATCTTGCCGAGTGAGGATTAGCTCTCAAGGCATCCGTTCGCACGCCCGAAGAAAGAAAACACGGGAAAATAAAGCTTTGCACGTTTCACACTGATCAAAGTGCCAGACCATACGATTTCCTCATTTACCAATCGTCTAAGGTAAAACCTCACACCGAGTAA
The DNA here is from genome assembly GCA_030762175.1 of Metallyticus violacea. NCBI lineage: Eukaryota > Metazoa > Arthropoda > Insecta > Mantodea > Metallyticidae > Metallyticus > Metallyticus violacea. The sequence continues at coordinate 65,979,638 of CM060838.1, read as the reverse complement.
GCCTTATCACTATAATAGGCAAACGAAACTCTTTCTAGTGTCTTTTTGTTCCAAAACAAATTTGAAATTCTAAGATCAAATTTAGAAAATACAAATAATTTGTAGTAAATACTTTCACTTGGACATGAGAGCGTATCTAACACACGATATGCCATTTTTTTAAACGCCACACAAGAGCGTACATAAAATTTCCTTATTAAAAATGCGATATAAAAACCTCTTCACTTGTACTATAGGCATTCAAGTTCAGCAAATAGTGTTTTATGGTAAATGTTAATCCTTGCATCAGTTGGCAGACACTGCTGAATTGAAGAACTGGAAGAATGACAAGGAAACACTGCTCGGATCGCCACAAAGAATTCTACTTATGACCAAATTCTGCTTTTGCGTTAAAATAAATTTACAACTTTGGTAATTTTGTCCAATTCTATGCATAAAAATCCTTTTTCCTGATAAATGTCTTAAAGCGAAAGAATTGAGGCTGCTTTTTAAGGTCTAATCTATCCCTCTGTTGAAGAAATGCTGTTTTACAATACTGCACCTTAAGAAGTAATATCTACGAGGGAGGTTTTGGTTCGCTTACTAATAGAAGGCAACAGCAAATCTGTATATGAGGTTATAAAGTTTGTTATCTATGTTCTATGATCACAAGTCATTCTGATGTTCATTTATTGTTTGGCAGTTGTTTACACACAAGCATTTCAAGTTACAGTAAAAAATAAATAAGATTAGTGGTGTGATTAAATGATATTGTTTTTGATTTTCTGGTAGAGGAATTAATGAGCGATTTTTCCTACATTGGGTGACGTTTGCCCTTTCTATGAAACCATTCGACTTTGGGTAAACGAATTCAAGCGTGACACCACGTCCTGGAGCTCCAAAATCAGATGTGAGGCCAGAAATCCTCGATAAAAACCATGATATTGTTTTGGCTGACAGATGATTGAAAGTGTGCGAGTTATCAGAGGCCATGGGCTTCTCAACTGAGCATGGTCATTTCATTTTGCATAATGAATTACACATGAAAAATTTTGTGCAAGATGGGTACTGCGTCTGCTTACTCCAGGCAAACGTGAAATTGCTTGAGGACATCAGTCGACTGTTTGAAATCCTACAGATTTATACGTCATTCTGTGACTATGGACGAAACGTAGATTCAGTGCTATACACCGGAAACAAAACATCATTTAAACTGCGAAACGGCTCAGAAAACGACAAAATGCGTTCCATCCGTTGGAAAGATGGTGGCATCAGTCAGATGACAAGAGATAACGTGAAAAATGTCGAAAATGGCGAAAAAGAAGGTGTTTTTTCACCATGACAATGCGCCGGTGCATTCAAGCCGCGCTGCTCAGGACAAATTCACCGATGTATGACTTGAAATGCTTACGCATCCACCTTATTCACGTGACCTCGCTCCCACGGAATTTCGTCTCTTCCTGAAACCCAAACTTTCTTGGCTGGACACAAATTTAAGCCAAATGAAGAAACTTGTTTGCGGAATCACGAACCTGGAGAATCATTGCAGCAAGCGCATTGAACTTCGAGGGGACTATGCCGAAAAATAAAGCACGTTGTAAGACTGAACTCATTCTCTTTAATATTAAAGCATCACTTGGATGTCACCATACAAGTTGCTAAACAGAAATGTGCAGTTGATTTCCGAAGTTTTGAAGCAACTCCAGTATTTAGTTACGATAACTTGCATTATTCGACCGCGTCCAAATATGCGTTTTAATCTTCCCCTAGAAGCTCGTAAATGTGGCCAAAAACTCCTGGAAACTTTTTCTCAATATATCTCAAATATAAGCAATATCATTTTCAAGCGCTTTTAGTGCATTCTCCGAGTATTCTTCTGTCTGTTTATAACTTTCGGAATTCTGTAACCTGTCACATTTCATCAAACTATGTGACAAATACTTGACCCGAAGTATCATTTCTTTGTTCCTCTCTGTTGTGAAAGTATTTGTGAAACTCAAAATTTCACTATGTAAAGTTGCATTGCTCTTAAAGCTGGTGCATAATATGCTTACAGAGAACAGCAACTTCTATCCAATTCGGTTCTGAGTCGTGGAATATTTTATGAAATAGTGAAAGTCAGAGCTGCTATTGGTTTTTTCTTTATCTTTCTCGGGTAAGTAAAATTGTGCATAAGATAAAACATCTCTTCCAAGTAAACTCTGCTAATAAAATTAACATTAGCCTATGCAGTTCTTTTCGGGTAATGAGTGACCTCTCACGACCTTTGTTCCATTTTTAATCCCTCCTGGAATGACAAGGGTGGCCGAGAGCTTTTAGGCACAGACTCGTAAAGAGACATTTGCGATTTGATTCCCATTAGGACACGTCCTCCCTGACTGATCCCCCCCCCCCAGGCATTCCTGTCCTCATCAACGGCAATGCCGGGGAGGTGTCCTAGAACGCGTCCTACCAACAAAATCCTTTATTAATACATAACTTTTATATCGTATCAACAGCATCCATCAGTGATGCCTCAGAACTGAAAAGAGTCTTAAATTATTTTTTAAAAAAGCTCTTGGATGCGACTTTTTTTTGTACACATTTTGTGCACTTAATGTAGGCAATGAGAGACGGAGAATTATGTTTAAAAATACTAACCGAAAAGGAAGTGTTCATAAGGGAACTTTGAATAATATTAACTTTACAATTAAAAAGTTCACTAAAATGTTTTTCCATATCTCTTGGTACGTATTTGAACGTCTCATGTCATGCGTCTATTTTAGAATGCATGTCTTGCTGATATGTACGTATAAAGCACTCTTGCGAGCAAAGCAAAATGGCTTCATTTAAATACTCCAATCTATCAAATTCTTTCACACACATGTATGCGTGTAACGGAGAAGACGGTTTCAGGTAAAGCTTCATGTTACATTTACATTCTTGGAAAGCAGCTTTCAAGCACAATTTGACGGTGGTGGGAGAAGTACCCAGCGTTAATAAAGTCACTTACTCTTAAAGTGGCGCATGTCATTCTATTATGGCACGTTTGGAGGGTCACACAGCCTCGTTATAGCCTTGGCGAGACGGAGACAGGTTTTGTTCACAAGAATTTACATACCACTATTAGAAGCTATAATGTAGAAGATAACAGAAGATAAACCTGCAAATTGGATCCTTAATTAAGGGGTTAAGTTGCTCTTCATGGTTGCCGTTATAGATGTGAGGTGTTTGAAGCCACTGCACCTGAAAACCATGATGAATTGCCGTCTCGAGGTCAAGGGCCCTGGCACACCACACCGTTGTGCGAGTTACCGACATACATGAAGCAGGAATAACTGCACCTCGTGCTGGCTTCCTAGCGTTTAACCGATGTCCATATGACGTTCGTGAAAACTGCTTTTTCACATTTTATTCCGACACACAACGGCGCCAATATTTCGAGATATATATTTAATTTTGTGCTGATGCAAATAATTCCCAGCCTCTCCCCCTTTAGAAACATGTTTTTAAAACTTTAATGAGCAACACAGAAAATTATAAGATTACAAAGATTAACGGTCATCTTCATTGTTTTAGTTCAGATTTTCTGCTCTTTATTAAACACAGACACATAAATGTTTTAAATATTAAACATAATATTTCAGGTTGACCTTTTTAAAAACCAACTTACTAAACCCAAAGATGTATAGTTACCCTTACAAAAACATCACAAACTTGCCACTGGAAACCATTAAAATTAGAAAACTGATTTTACATAAAAATCGAAGCTTAAATAAATTTAAAAACTCATATCCAAGTTAATGAATTACAATAAAATTACACTACTCTCTCTACAAAGATGCCTTAAAGGAATTAATGGTTTTAGGAAAGGAATATTAATCTTTAAAAAAAAAAAAAAAAAAAAAAAAAAAACTATTTTGGTGAAAAATGAAATTCAATACATAATTTGTAATATATCTTTATGCTATATAGGTTGCAGCTAATTCAATTTCACGTATTAACCATAAGTGGACTTTACTTATGCGGTAGCTCAGTCCACGAAGTGAAAATATGGAAAGTTTGCGGTCACCATGCCCGTTACGGTTGTGTGAATATGACAGTACTTCCTGAAGAGTGGAAGTCTCGGCTCTAGTTCCGGCATAATTTGCATAATAAACACATAATGCAAAGTCAGTTGTCATATTGCTGAAATTCTCTTTTTGATTTATATATACTATTCGCGGGTTGAAACTAGCAGCAAAATCTTCTATGAGCTGTGTAGAGTGTGTAAACGTTTCGATCTGTATAGAAAATATAGTTTTGCGTTTAATTAATACGTTAAATAATCAAGAGAAAGCATTTGTCTACTTCGAAGGCCAATGACCCCCTCAGTTATCAGACATTTTCCAAGTCGATGATTTGATTTATTTACGGGCACTCTTTAACATCTCAGGTCATCAGCGTCCCATTCAATTCAGAGCGTGAAACGGTCGATAAATTTTGCTCAGAGGCCTCTTCTTTCAGGCTTGAGGTTCTTTTACATGCCGCAAATGTACGACACGGGACCCAGGGCTTTACTTCCCTTCCGAAGGAAGCCATACTTAGGATTTTTACGCCCGAAAAAAGTCATTGAACCTGGACGGGTTTGAGCCCGCGATCTTGGGTTTAGGAGGCAAGTATGGTTACCACTACACTACCAGGACCGACTTTCCAAGTCGAGAAAAATGACAGTTGGGGTAATTTATTCCTAAAAGTGCCGAATGTAGGTCTAGTGGCTGGATTTACGTCGAACTGCATTGTACTGGAACTATATATGCAGCATTTTACATACACCTGAATTTTGAAATTCATCGAAACGAAATCATTAGGCAAAATGTTAATATTGAAAATTTCTTTGCATTATTGGGAATGGTATAGACAACTAAAGAAAATGGGAAAGTCTATCCAAGATTTTACAATAGGAAAAGAGGAAGAATTTCTAGAAGCATAAAATCACATGAGCAAAGAGGGAAAAGAATATAACACGATAAGATATAAAATAAAATTACAGAATCTTTGAAAATAGAATGACGTAACGCACATTACAAGTTAGATTAAAAGCAATTGTTAATTTCGTATCTAGTATGGCCTACATGGTCTATCTTATACCTAATATCTTGGGCATGATTAATTCTTTTTAGGACATCAAAAGCCTCTTTAATGAAGATCCAAAAACACTTGCAGCATCTGAAAAGGCCCTGAAGATGCAGGGGTGCCCATATTTTTAAAAGGGAGAAAACGTTTTTCATCATTATGAACACTAAATTCATTTACACACTTAGAAAGAAAGCAAGCATGAAGTTTTACCACGCCCAGGGCCTTTTTCAAATGCAATTGGCTGTTGGGCTACAGGTAAACAAACAACGGCGGCATTAGCATACGGATTTGAAACCTGACAAGCAACGCTTAACACCCAGAAGTGTCCGATAGAAAGCAACATCTCTTCAAGAGCAGCAACTTGTTTTAAGGTTTCCACTATAGTAACGACCTGTGTTCATTTAATTCTGGTCTTTAACGGTGTTCGACTTGAAAACGTGAAAGGGCGCGGTAAAACTGTAACATAGAGATATCCACACTTGTTATTCATGGGGGGCCAGAATTCTTCCCACAAGGCAGCGAAATATTACTATATGTATTTGCAAATGATATCCTTCATTAACAAACGTTAGCAACTGATGGATTAAACCCAACAAATTTCCTTTATTTATTTCAATTTGTAGAGGCCTTACTGGGGTCTTTAACATTATGCATACAAAGATTAATTTCAATAAATATTGTAGGAAAAATCTTCTATAAACTATGTCTATGGAGCCAAGCCAAACACTACGCCTAAACAAAGCATCGATGTAGAAACAGAGCCAAACACAGCTGATACGAAGCTTGGTATTTCTGCACAAGCAACAACAATGTAGGTAAATTATAAAGGCCACAGTTTCAATGATATTCCTAAAGAACAAATAACCACTGAACCTTGCTCTTGAACTTAGAGTCACTTTCTGGTGCACATAAGCACTATGGATAATATTACTTTGCAAAAAAAAATAAAAAAAAAAAGCTGCATATTATTAAGTAGAAGAAAGTTCCCGATGCACTTACCCGCTAATTGGAATTCTCCATTAACCTAACGTCTTCATATATACAGGATGTCCCATTTATCTTGCTCACCGAAAATAACTTTTTTCTGATACGTCAAATGAAAAACATTATGGGGAGTTTTTGCTGAGGGTATACTTTTTGTATCTGCATTAATGTAGGAGATACGGAATATAACTTCGATTTCTTTTTTTAAATAACACATTTACTCTCTACAAGAGCTATTAAAAATGTATCAAACTGTATCATTTTATACAAACACACACAGTCAATAAAGGCCATGTAAAATGGAATAATTCTTTCTAGATTTTCTATAAGTCATCTAAGTAAATTGTGCTTTATTGCATCAAAATATGTCCATCTGCTCTTTTTCTTTTGCAAAATTCTATGCAATTTATTGTCGAGGACGTCTAAGAAGATCTTCATGACATTCACAAAGCGCCCTAGATGCAAAGACACTACTGTTACCGGAATGCACCTCTTTGGGTTTGAGAAATACTTATTTGAGAAAACAACTAGCTAGAATAGAGTTTTTAAATATATTACGTTGCGTGCTGACCTGCTTCATCTTTGTATGGGCACGGACTTGTGAGCGGAAGGTTTGAGGTTCCATTCCCGCAAGGACCGCCCTCACTTTTCCAGATGTTCCTGTTCTCAGCCGGGAGGTACTTTAGCTAGGTCTGTAATGTTTCCCAATTTCTCATTTCATATCACGTATGCCAGTGTACAACGCCTGTGATGCCCCAACAGTAAAAATGTGCGTTAAATAAAATTTAAAAAAAATATTTGAAAGAATTAATTTTTTATTTCGGATAAATTTCAACCGAGATTCGAATCTGAGTACTTCAGTAAGTATTTCGAGGCACAGCTTAAGATATCCTCGCCCTATGATAGGGCATACATACTAAGGTCTGTATGTGCGTTCTCTTGTAAACTCTTGAAACCTATTAAAGTGTCTGTTATAAAATCTTAACAAAGAATATGGCCCAAAAGACCCAAAGCATGAACTTAAAACTGTGTCAAACTACTTTACAGCTAGTAATTACAGTCTGCCACGAAGTTTGAAAATAACCAAGTACCTTATTATTTTACCCTGTGACACTTTTAACAGGCTATCATGTTAAACATTACCGATTATTGAATATTTAACATCTGTCATCGTCACTACACGTTGGCTTGTGCTGACGCAATCCGTTGTCAGATGCGGTTCACTGTTCATTCATCATTCACTATTTTGTCTTAACGGCACGCAAAAGCTGCAGGACATTGCGAGAAGAGGTGAATTATTTGCCTATGCTTGAAGGCGACAGAGGTGCTCGAAGATAATCTCACTTCCTAGTCCACTCCCAATTTGGGCAAAGTCTTGAATTAAGGTATGGAGCTGCATTTATGAATTCTTTTGAAAAAGAACGAAGTTTTGCTCTATTTTTCTGCGCATTAGTTCAAACCACAAACGACCTTCTGAGGACAGAAACTTGTCAAAACCAAACGTGTTTATCGCCGAAACATAGCCAGATTCTGAAATGCTTTGTCATTTTTAAACCGAAGTCTTCGAGACGACAAAGAAAATGATACAAAACGTGACAAATTGTCTATTCCATGTTGCTTAGCGCTCACTAACTTCCGCTGAGGATGAGGTAAAAACCTTATGTGTAGTGAATACTGCATTTGCTGCTCATTTGCATAATGTGCTCATGGTCGCTTTGGAATGTCGCTTAGAAGTTCTTGTAAATACCTGTCCTAATTGAAGGTACCATCCATAAAGAATGTGTCACACCCAGCAACTTGAAGACAGCGTCGATGTGGGGAAATTTATAGCTGTGTCATCAAATTTCTCGCGAAAGATATCGCGAAAGAATGCCATTTTGCAAGGCAACTCGTCTCTTTAAGAATTCCACGTGAAGCATGTGTTAGATATTTTACGTGGGATAGAAACTTTTCGGGGCGTGTGGTAGTGACTGCTCCATATATGTATAGAAATAAATCAAAGACCGGTACCGTGGGATAGGTACTTCAAACACTACCTTCGCAACACAAGAGACAGGACAGCCATTATTTTAATAATAAAAAACGAAAGCATTCAAACCACTTTCGGAACAATTAAACATGCAATCCCCTCTCCCCTTAAAGTGTCATTTTCTTCCTCGCTATGTGAAGAAGTATGCAAAATAATTCAGAGACAAAACAAAAATTGAGGAAGAAACGCAACTGAAATGCAGGTGAGGCAGCGAACCGCCTCGACAGAAAAAACTTGACGGTTTTATTATTTCTATTGCGATTAATAGGAAAATCACCTCTGGGTTTCTTGCATAAGCACGTTCGATTTATATAGGCAGCAGCAGTTATGTATCCCAATTCAAACTTACATTAAACCAAACAATAAAATTACAAAAGCTTGTATTAAGAGATGGCTTGCAGACACGCACACGGGTTTAAAAACGGTGAATATTTGACGTGAATGTTATTCCACACGCACAAATGTAAACGCAGCAGGCTATGCACGCTACAACAATGATGTAGTACGTCAAGTTGTTGCCCACTCGATTAGGTGAAGGAGTTCCTTGTTACTGGATTTGAGATGGCTTTGTGTAATTTTGTGTGTCACAGCAAACCAATGTTTTAATTATGGTTGCCTATTTACAGTCACTTTTAGTTGCTCCGGATTCTGTTATCGCGTAGCTACATAGACTATCGTCATACCGAACCTCTAGCGGTCGTCCACAATTCACTTCCAATTATTTCTATGTATATTCTCCACTCCCCATTCATTTTAAACGCCCAAGCATATCAGTTGTTTTTATTTGGTTCTTGCATTATGTCTTTCCAGATAATCTTCGGCTTCTGTAGACACTGTAGCAACTTTTGCTGACTCTCTTTACACTGCTCTTTTAGTTCCACTTTGTACAAAGCGTTATATCTTCTTCAGAGATATTTTTAATATTCTCCCTAAAATTTCATCTCAATTCTACTTTTACTTATTGAAGATTACGCCTGGACATTTACTTTTACTGACTTCCATTTTCTTTGACTTGTTCTAAAATCAAATTTTAAATTTCCAATTCTTTCCCAGTTTATTATTGGTTAATACGGCTGTGCTATATTCTCCCCGAAGTTTCCTAAATATACGAGTATATAATTTCACTGATTATCATCTTCTACTCGTGACAGACGACCACGAATCACCTTTATCTTATCAATACCACATCATCAGACACATCTGCACTCAACATCTTTCTCACTTGGTATTCGTTGTCACAAGATATCGGGATGAGAGAAGTAGACTTCTTTTAAACCTATGTTACTTATACATTTATTTAGTAAGCAGATTAGGCACCTCGGTTTAATTTTGTTCGTGTTAATTAGTGTCATATGTTAAAGAATGTTAACTTTGCCGGTGTTTCTGTCAGTAAACGTAACACTTAATGTATATCTGAATGATTTTATATTCCTTTATCCTTTCTATCTGTACTTAAGATCATTTAACACAATACTCGTATTAATACATTTTTCCTTTCTCTGTATTTCATATCATCCAATGTTGCTTAGTGTTGTCTTTACTGTCTCTCTTTATCAGTTCGTATTGCATTGTATTTTAACTAAGTGCCTGTTTATTTTATGTATTTATAATTTTAGCCTGGTTGAGTGTAAAAGACCCTATGACCTTAACTCTGCCAGGCAAAATAAATATTATTACTACCATATTTTAAAGAGCAATGTCTTTTATCAGCTTAAGGGACACAGGGAGTGAGTTTTTGGACAAAATCTATCAAAAATGGAAAATGGTCATTTTTTGCTGAAAATGTTCTTTGACATTTTTGGGCGATCACAGAGGGTCAACATTTGTACCTCCACCCTTTGGGTTCTACAGTCATTTAAAGAGCCCTGCGCGTCCTTTTATCTCACACATTTTCCCAGCATACGTAATAAATAAATAAATAAATAGAAAATTTGTCAAAGCTTCATTTTCACATATTTAAAATGTCCCACGCATCACAGTCTTTGTTTAAATTCAATTGCAATTTACCAGAATGTGCAACAGTATCTATTGCAACATTCTACAGGACAAAAAACATGCTAACAGCTATAATAATTAAAAAAAAAATATTTTCTAGGAAAAAAGATTATTAATTTTAAAGATTAAAATTTCTTATAGATTTAAAAAAGTATCACAGTTTACTCATCAAATTTATTTGAAATATCTTTCTATACAATTTTTGGGTTGAAAGCTGCAGTTGCAAAAATGCCAACCAATTTTCTCAATTCATGAGCCATATGAGATATTTTGATTATGCGTTATACTTACGTAATAAAATTTATGAAATAATTTATAGCTCGCAAAGCATTTATCCAATTGAATGAAATTATATATATATATATATATATATATATATATAAGTTTCAGAAAAAGTCATACAAAAATATGGAATTTTGAAAATTCACTCCCAGTGTCCCTTAATCAGTCGGTAATATTGAACAAAAAAAGCGTCGCTCTCGAGTACTTTGTTCAAACGAATGTCACCTCATTCATCCCCTTTCCTTGAATCAACATCTGCCGGTAAGAAATGTGCAGTTTTGCCGTCTTCAGGCTATAAACGCAATTAATTTCTAAATCGATATCTCTAGCTCTTATAGCGACATTCCTGGATATTGCGATATGTTTCGATTAATGTTTAGTAATAATGTATTTGAGCACTTTGTTTTCAGTCTAGCGCCGCGGATTCTGCCAGACTTCGTTATAACGTTCTACTGTTTTCAATTTTGTTTATTCAGGTAGTGAATAACACATAGTATAGCCCCAGCTATGCTATTTTTGGTACTGTTTTACCTCGGAGGACTTTAAAAATAATTATTTTTGTTCTTTACTGTCACCGAATCATACTTTAATAATAATTACAAGTTTGTATCACATTTCCTATAAAAATGTAACGCATTCAATGCCTTAGTAATATTCTTGTGCCCTAAATCCCAAGTAAAATAAACGAAATACTAGTATAAACTGTTTGACTATGTAATAACCTTGAAGGATCTATGGAAGCTCTTTCAGAGAAGTTCCAAGAAAGCTCTTATGTTTGTCGACCTGCGTCTGGTTAGCATCGGTTCTATAATATACTTTGGTATGATTTAATACCGTCTACCGCATATTACCCCATACCAACGTTAACGCCGGCAGAAAATGCAAGTGGAAATTTATAATGCAAACCTTAAAAGTTGCATTGGACACGAAATGCTGATGTGCGCGTCCAAATAAAACACTGATTTAAATAGCACAAGGCGTCTTTACGCATGATTCAGCCTGTCGAGTCAGACACGGATATGATGAAATGGTAACAAGGCCAGAAGCCGACCGTGTTGTGCAACAATTGTGTGTGTGTGCGAAAATTCTACATCCGAACAAGATAACAGCTAAATTAATTATTAATTTGAAAGCAATGTCCCAAACTGCTAGCGAGTATGAATAATAAGAAGGTGTATTTACTGTTCCGGAATGTCTTGCGTGCTTTCTAGAGCATATAATAGGTATGCATGTAATATAAACTCCTCTGGAACACAACGCCGTAATTTATTCATAAAGTTCGATTTACAAAGCAAACAAATGTAAATGTTTAATTTTTAAATCGATGTCCGTTAGTTTTTGACAGGGACGTACTTATAAGAAGAGGTTACGAAGGAGGCCCTCCACACTAAACGCTGAAAGCACAAGCTGTGATTAGGTGATATTGAGAAGCGCGTAAATTTAACTGTGCAGAACTTGTTTTGTTTTTTGTGTTGCCCCACACACATGTGTTGTTAAATCCATAGCTTCTGCTGCACTTTTCAGTAATTATCGAATGCATCATGCCACCAAAAGAAAATTGCCATAAGTATTTAGGTACAAGTCCGAAAACTATCTTAAAACTTTCAGGATCGTCGATTAATTTCTGTAACATTAAAATAATGTTTTAAGTATTTTTCTGTCATTATTTCTCTATGTGACGTCATCAAAATCGATCGATGAAATGAAACCAAAGTTTAAATTTTAAGCAATCGCAGTGATATTATCGTAAAGTTTCATCAAATCCCTTTTATCACGCGAAGTGCATTTGTCTTGTGATCAGTGCAGCCAATTTTATGCCCCCACTGTATAATTCCTAAGCACGCATCACTGACCACCTTCCATGTTTATAGTAATTGTACATTTAAGTCCTCGAGAGCGATCCTTTTTTGTTCCGTCTATAGCAAGAAATATTACCGACTGATTAAGGGACACTGGGAGTGAATTTTCAAAATTCCTTATTTTTGTATGGATTTTTCTGAAACACATATATATATATATATATATATATATATATATATATATATATATATATATAATTTAATTCAAATTGGATAAATGCTTTGCGAGCTATAAATTATTTCATAAATTTTATTACGTAAGTATGACGCATAATCAAAATATTTCGTATGGTTCAAGAATTGAAAAAATGTGTATTCACTCAAGCAATTATTTTTGCGTATTCAGCCAAACAGTATGAAATAACTTTGTAAACTATGTAATAATATCTGCCTATGTAACCATACATTTAGATAAATACGTTCAGAATGGTAAAATGTTATGGTTTTTTTTTTTTTTTTCTTCAGTTGACATTAATAAATCGAAGGTAGCGAATGTAACAGTCGACTTTCGTCTATTTCAGTTTCTGAATAGGAAGGTATTCAAAAGTAAGTAAAACGTTTTATACAACTGCTAATACTCTGTGCTCGAATATGTTACTTCTATTCTTATTCATAGTCCTAAACCCGTATTTGGTTCTTCTCTATTGGCATTACTGACAGTCGGCATTCGTCTATTGCAAGATGGCTTGAAAAGATTAAGTATTCAAATACAAAATACAATTATTACAATTTTTAAGCCAAGTTTAAGGTAATTATATTTAAATTCTTATTTTATTCCTGAAATAGTTCTAATAAATATCACTCGAGGTTCCGAGTTTTCACGATAAATTCATTCGCTGCATTCGTAAATTTATCTGCTATCTGAGACCCTGTTGTGATATTACTTGTGATAATACTTTTCTCGTTATCACTTTCGATAGGACGCACTTAAATATTTAGCAGTATCGTAAATCTGTCCAAAATGCACATCTTTATTATTAAAACAAGTGCAATTCTAAATGTTGTCGCCGAAACAAAGCAAAAGCAACAAGCGATCTTTACTGTAAGCAACCTGTGACCTTCCTAATTATGCATTTGTCTCGTCTTTATAAGTGATATGGTCTAGCTAGAGACCACTTATGTCATTTATTAAATGAAATTTAATAAATTTAATATTAGATGGAATCGCTAAGCTATGTAGCAGCAATTTACCTAGTGAGCTCGGAACTAGACTAGATAATGGGATTGATAAACCATGCAATATTATAGTGTTTACAAAAGTACCATTACAACTATCGAACTGCTTATTTTGGTTAAGTTGATAAGATAAACGCGTGAGGAATACGGTTAATCAGAATTCGCTCAGGACAACGTTATCACGTCTCTGCAATCTCTTTCAGTTCACGTTTAGTGCTAACAGAGATCGGGTGTGGAAGTGAGAGTAAATAATATATTCATATATTCGTTTATGAATATAGACATCCTCGGATATTCTTTGTAATATAAGAAACACGAAATAATAATATCTTCTAGTAAATATTTGCTGCACGAAAGTAACGGTGGCAACGCTGGAGAGTTATCTCGTGAAAGTGTGTTACTTTTTAAAGGAAAGTACAAACTGGGAACTCGTTGGGATGGGGCGAGGTTAAGATTTGTCCCGCACTTTACTTTGTTTTCTTAGCAATACACGTATAAGTTTTCCTGGCGGGGAATTAAATATGTGCCCTCACAAAACGGAGGCTACCTGACTGCCTTTGTGCGCATTTATTCCTGAAACCTTCGCGTGATACCAGAAGTATACTAGAGGCAACTAATTGCAGTTTTGTGATAGTGAATGACGAATTGTAATGCTCCTATTTTGGCTTCCATCGACTGTAGTTATTTAATGAAGTACTTCCCGCATTTCTTGTGAAAGAACGTTTTTCACACATCAGGCGGATATCCTCTCAATCCGGCACTGCAAGCCGCTCTCTGCCCTTGTTTCAATACTTCAATCCCTTTGAGATCGCCATCTTTCAAGGAATGCCTTCGTTCAACCGCTTACGACGTAAAGAATACGCAAAAACATGGTCAGAGTTTTCTGTTAAGCTAATTACGATGTATGAACGAAAATAATATCAGACAGCCTTAATAGCTTACGCTTTCCTTCACATTAACTTGCTTAATTAACGCACAAAACCATGTTCATCTTCTGCCTTGACACCGTCTTTATCTTCCGACTTTGGCGTGATGAAACCAATTTACCCTCGTCCTGTTCTTCAATGCAGAACGCAGCAATGTTCACGTGGCAGTTTTTAACGAATTGCGTTATTCATTACAGTTGGTAGTATAAATATTCCAGAAATATAAGCAAATTCGCCCAGTTTATTCCAGCTCCATTGAGTTTAGCCTTTATGGCCATAACTCTAAGTATTCAGCAAAATTTTGAAAAGTACTGCTTCATTTCTAGGGAAGTATTCTTGCAGTCTTGTACAGGTTTTTGATGTTACAGCTCAAACTACTTTCACTAGCCATCGATCTGTTGTTTCCACAGAATACTGCTAAACTACTTAATAAACGTAGGGGAATTGTTTCATTTACCTCATGAAGAAATCTCACCATTTGAGGATCATTTTGGCTAACAAAAAAACTCGGAATAATGACACGATATTTTAAATGAAAAAAAAAATAAATAAAGATAGGAGTCCAAAAACTGAAGCTCGAAGAATGCAGCAGATCCAATATAGCACAACAGATGCAACATTTCCAAAAGTAATACATAAAGCGTATGTATGAAACAAATTGATATTTATCACCTTTAAAGCATACATTTAAGTTACTACGACAGACAGTGTATTAATTTCGGTTTGAAATTTCTGCAGTTGGAAAATGAAATAAAAATGTATATTTTCGTGAATACAGTGTACGTTGGCAAAAATAAAGGATGAATTGATTATTTTTTTATTATAGTAAATGATATTAACCGCTCTTGGCGTTCAGAAAAACACCTTAATAACGCTTGCCTTTTTCACTGGTTCATCACGAACGCCCCAATATGCAACAAAAAGCATTACACAAACAGCCTCGGGTACTTCCTAACAAATGACAACACAGTGAGCGCAAAGAGAATTTACTGGTTTCACACGAAGAAAGAAAGAAGGAAGGAAACAAAAAACTGTAGGAAAATCGATTCGATTTCACTATTTGGCAGAATGGAATACGAGACTTAACTCGCACAGATTCTACTTTCTATGAAATATTCGTAAGGAATGTAAAAATCAAATCAATATGAATTTATCATGGAAGTGTGGTAACGGAGGTTGGACAAACCAAGAGTCGATACTATTATGAGCTTTTGAAAGCATTAATCCATAGCCCATACTGAAAATAATAAGTATCGGCATTGTCATAATTATATGAACTGCGTTTTTTCATTATTATTTAATCTTTATTTTTCATCCTAATATATATTTATATATTTTGGTATAACATTCAGTACTACAGCGCACGACGGAACGCGTATAAGGACTTCACTATTTTATTTATTTACGAACGCTCTTTAACATCTCAGGTGATTAGCGTCCCATTGAATTCAGGACGTGAAAGGTTGATAAATTTTGGTCAAAGACTTGAGTGGGGTTCTTTTACGTGCCGTAAATCTACAATATGGGACCCACTCCTTGGTTCTCTTCCGAAGGAAGCTTATACTTACGTGAATGGAGAGAAAATAACACTCGCTATGCAAAATGTACCAAACAGAAAAAAGTAATACACATCTTTTATTTCGGGTATATCAATTTAACACAGACAAGTTATCTTTTCTGATTCTATAGCGTATTTTTTCTCTCTGCGAAGAAATCGTTTAAAGCCAGTATTAAGCCTCCGATTTCGCAAACAATTTTGTATACGTTCTTTTAATCTAAATGATTTGTTTAAGAAATGTTCCTATACTCTTGAATGTTTCAATGATAATTTATTTCGTTAAACCTTACCTATCCTTTACATTACACAAGTAACGCAAATTATATAGGCACTAACGACGTCTGCGGAAAGAAAAAAAAACTTCATTTACATAGAACATTTTAACAGCAGTAGTGTAATATCAGAATATAATTGAAAAAATGACTAAACATCTTTCTGAAGTTAACGTTAACTATGGAATACTTCCTGGAGCTACTCACCGCTTAATATATGACAGCGCCTAATTACTAAATCCCCGCCTTGAGGAGCTTATGATGTTAGCAACCACAAGTGACCGTTCATTACACATAATCACACTTAGCTGCAGTAGCAGATAAATCATTCCATCAACAACTTTTGCGCCCATGCTTTGATTCCACCACTTTTATATTTGGCCGCCTAATTTGTTGTTCCTTAAACCTTATAACGCCGTACTTTGTGACCTTCATATGCGTTATTTATGAATCCCACGTAAATAACAGCTAAAGACAGGCTTAAATAAACATCTTTAAGAAAGTTTAGGTTCCAAACATTAATAATGGAACATATAGTTTTATAAAGCATATTTAAACATAATAAACGTTTCTAATTTTCCTCCCCAAATACAAATTTGCTACAAATATGCAGGCTCTATATTTCAAAATTTCCCAAACTGAGTAACTACCAATGTAACATAAATATAATTTAAACAAGACGCTAATTTAGAATACAGGGAAAAAGTTTAAAACCAATGGATTAACTTTTAAGTTTCACACTCTCATTACCACTATACCCACTTTGAAAATTTAAACACAGCTCTACTTTATGATATTTAATTTTTGAACAGAATGTAATTGTTAGCATATCTTTATAAAAAATTCCCTAATAAACTAGGTTGTTATATTGTTTGAATTTGAACAGTATAAAAATTACTGGGCATTTAATTTTAAAATGGTGTATAGCCTACAATAAAAAAAAAAAAAAAAACAGAATGTGGGAAGATTAATCAATATTTCCGAAACAGGTCATATTATTGAAATGCTAATAATTATATTTTGACCGAAAATGATGTTTTTCATCCTACAACCAATTAAATTATTTTTATTTTGGCCAAATTCAAACAACAACCAAATATTGGTCTGGATTAGATTTTATTTTTACTATCTCACCTCCAGCCACCACTACTTTGAAATTTCAAATGTTGTCCCTACCTTAAATTTTAAAGAGCGTTTACTGTTGTTATTATCATTGCATCTTTCGTTTTTTATTGTTACTGTTTCAATTCGGACAGAAGTAGGAGAACGATGAAAAAATTACTTTGTGGAAAATAACAAGTATTAATATTACAGCAATGCAGCGTATTTCGAAGTTCCTAGTTAATCCACTTACATTCTGTTCTTCACTGTAATTTATTATTTAAACACAATTATTACATGAAGTGCTCAGCAATATTATTATCCAAATTCAAAATGCAATTACAGTGCAGGCAACAATAGGAGGAGGGGGCAAAAGAGAGGCAAACAACTATATTCTCCGTAACATTTAAGCATCAAAAGTAAGGGATCTATTTAAATTTTCATAGCTGGGGGTGGCTGGAAACGAGGGCTTAAAACGTAGAAGTGAAACACTGGTATTAAATCTCCTTTGAATATTTGAATTAACCTGTTTTTAAAATTACACTTATGTTAAACATGTAGTTGTTCATCTGGGACGTTTTGAAATGAAAGTTCTGTACAACTTCTTGAAAACAGAACATTTAAAAAATTAATAAATTAATAAATTACAGGGATGGTAAAGAAAACTACTAACGTGGAAGCCCATACATGTTCCATTTAAATAAAGAAATGATCTCAGGACTTAAAAATGGACAAACAGATCCGCATTCTCCGAATATCTTTATTTTTCTGTCATACACAAATGGATCCCATAGGCGTCAAAATGTTGGACAACAGTAAAAACAGCATATCTTTTGGTGAAATTGTGCTCTATGATAAGAAAAAGCTTGGAACAAAGCTGTTTTCAGTTAGATACAATTACTTTGTATGCCAGACCCATGTGGGTGGTCCTCGTCACAGACCCTCCACCAAGAACTTACCCGAAAAACGGGCGAGGAACCTGTAGAACCGTGAAGCTAGCGTAATACTCAGGCATTGCACCGTCCTTGCGACTAGGGTCGCCACCACAAGTCCACACGGAGGGGCGGGGGCCCACTGTTCCTTCTCCAAACTGTGGTCCATTACAGAGGGTCGCCGGCCACTTCACAAGATAAAACGTTAAAATCGTCGTCTGTCGATAACACGATTGTTGAGCAATCGCTTGGTCGTGAAGTGTCGTCGCATCATCCGAGGCACGAACCCTGGAGTCCAGTGAGGGACTCCTATCAAAATTTTAAAAAAACACAAACATGCACACGCCAACCACTTCGTTCTACCACAACACATGTATTACTCGAAATGTTGGTCTTCAAATTCCTAGATCGACACATCGTTCTGAACTACGGTGTATTTATGATCGTCAATGTGAATGCTCAAAGTGTGTGTGTCAAATTTCCATACGACTGGAGCACCACATCCCTACAACTGCCTTCTCTTGCTCTCTAAGAGCATCTGCCGCCGGTTTTGGTTATAGTTGACCAGTCGCAGCTTTCACGTATCCCCCTCCATTTCCACGCTTCCCGAATATGGTCGAAATTCGCCGAAGGCTTCCGAGTTGTATTCACGAAGGTGTCAAAGGCACAGAGACGCTGAGGTTCTCGTATTCTTTGCCACTCCATCTCAACTTTCTTGCCTTCTTTGCTTCGTTCCTTAGACCCCATCTTTGGCGTAACCAAACTACATTCGTCCGAGGAATCCTTATAGTATGAGTTTTGTCATTAAATTATGCTTTACAATTAACCCTTATATAAATGAAAAATGTTGAGTTTTTAATCATGATATTTGTTTTATATCAAATTTAGCTTTATAAATATAATTTAAAAGTTTAAAAAATTTATCTCTTCATAATTTCAAGATATTTGACCTTAAATTTTGGATAAGAAGAGTTTTGAAGCAAATTAACGATATAGAGCAAATTTTCGAACTGTTTTTTATGGAAATGACAATTTTTGAAACTAATTTTATGAAAAATTATTATTATTATTATTATTATTATTATTATTATTATTATTATTATTATTATTATTATTATGACAAAAATGTATACATATTACTAGATTATAAAATATAGAAATTAAATGTTTGCAACAAAAAAAATAATAATAACTGCTTCCCCTTCCCACTCACAAATCTAATTCATTCTCTTCACTACAATCTCCGTATTCTTCATCGAGTTCATAATTTTTTCATTTCTTTCATTACGGTTATTGATAGTTCGTTTATACTCTTGTATACAACTGTCACCACAGTGCTTTTTCAGAAAGTTATTACATCTCCATGTTTGTTGTGATTTACTCTTATCTTTAATCTGTGAAAATCCTTTACCCTTCTTTCATACTCCACTGAATTACGATAGATCTAATCGATAATGGAACTTAACCTCTATGGCAACATTACCTCTTTCAAGGACATTTTTTGCAGGGGACAAATTAGAACTGGAGTCACCTAGTTGTAGGTACTTCCATTTGGCAGTGGAAAGAAGAATGTCTGAGATAAAATTAATTAATTTGTTCTGAAGGTCTCTAGATACAAATGTTAACTAAAAATACTTAGCTAAATATGAAATTTTGTGTCCCCTAAGCTACACATTGTAGAACTAGGTGCTAATTTACCTTATATCAATAAAAGTAAGTTGTCTTTACGTGGAATGAAAAGTGATAAACCGAACTAGATTAACCGAATACTAGCAGTGATAAATGTCTAGATAGCTGTGCATATTAACATGATCCCATTGTTACTTCTATTCAAAAGTGCAAAACAGGGTGGGGAACACCGAGTCAAACTAAAGATTTGCAACCCGCGTTGCTTCATTTCTAAGTGGCGGGCA
Source organism: Metallyticus violacea (assembly GCA_030762175.1). Lineage (NCBI taxonomy): Eukaryota > Metazoa > Arthropoda > Insecta > Mantodea > Metallyticidae > Metallyticus > Metallyticus violacea. The sequence continues at coordinate 65,959,535 of CM060838.1, read as the reverse complement.
GCAAACCGGAGTCGTCATTCATAACATAACGGCACGGATGGCCGAGGTCGTTAAGGCGAGGACTCGTGAGCGGGAGGTTTAGGGTTCGAATCCCGCCAGGACCGTCCTCCCTGACTGAGGTTTTTTCCATGTTGTTTTCCTCAGATCTCATAACTGGCAAATGCCGGGAAGGTACCCTAAACTTAGGCCTGGAACGTTTCCTTCCATAAAAAAAAAATCCTTTCCCAATATATCATTTCATCTCATGTATCATCAGTGTCCGCCTGTGGTGCCTCAGTAGAGAAAACGGTCGTTAAACACTACTCAAAAAAATAATAATAACATAACGCCATCAATCGCTAACACACTGCAATCTTTCGCTGGTATGTTCTGTATATTTGAGCGGTCATACCTGCTTATCTTACCTTTATTTTTTTATCCCTACTTTTCCTCTTCCAACCTCTTTTTTGCCTTCTGAAGGGTGATATGTCTATTTCTGCCAACATTCTCAGTAATAACTAAAGTTGAGAAATGGAAATTCTTAACAACAAAGCATAGTTTTAAATATAAACAATGTTAACATTAGAGTTAACATGCCCGATCACAGTCACATATCTCCCCCAAAATGAGTTATCTTCTTGTAGATTTTTATTCCTAAGAGATTACTGAAATGTCTAATACTTATGGTTCATGCGTTCAAAATTCAAAGTCGCAGCCTGGAATCGAATCATCGTAGGAGCGTGGTACGGTTAGCCAAAGAGCCATGGTTCGAATCCAAGCTGTGATCTTGAATTTTTCCAATTACATTTTAAATAAACGTTAAACTTACATTGTTTACGATACCATAATAGTGTCAAATATCTCTCCTTAGAAAGATCGCCTCAGTTGCAGGACAAGGAAAGACTTGTTAGAGATAAATACAAGACTGCTATGAAGTAGATAAAACAGCGCACCGAAACTCTTTTAATAATTTAAATGCTTGTCAAAATCTTCAATGATGGCTCTGGTTACCTTATGGAAATGGATGTGCTATTGTTTTACCAGAATATACAATATTTTATATACAACTTGATCTCTACACAATTTTCTCAAGCAAACTATTTAAAGGAAAAAAAAAAAAAAAAAAGGATTTTAGAGCATATAAAACTGTACAATTTACTTGACTCAATAAACGCTCTACTTTCTCTTCAGAATAAATCTAACAACCCGCTAGTCAGTAATATCCGAAACATATACAACAGAATTACTCAAGAAATTAGAAACATTACCCCGATGAGGATATCGTCTCATGAAGGCATAACAGAAAACGAACAAGCAGACGAAGCTGCACGACAACTCCTATATACCCTGCCATCCTATTTCACATCCAAATATTATTAGCAGAATCCAGAAGTTCAGACATTTATTTTGGTTCAAATAGGCAGACAAAAAAAAAAAAAAACTTAAAATAATGAAAATAGGCAGTAAAATAATTAAAACATGCTTTTATTAAAAGTGAAAACTGAGAGTAATATAATTCATTAATTATTAATGAAAATAGGTATTAAATACACGTATCATTTCTTTATCGCATAATTAAAATACTTTTTTGGCTACAAGCAACAGCAAGATGTTTTTTTCAAGTATCAACGGTTATAATCAACCGCTTGTCAAAGAGAACATTGGAGAAAGAGTGTTCTACTTCCACTTAAGTGATTGGAGCATATTTAAAAGGACTGATACCAGACAGAACATTCACCTGTCAGGACATCGTGGAAATGATGATCAAGACAAAGTAAAGTAGTTTTAAATAGTCCTGGCAAATAAGCAAAAAATGTGCAGTGGTTTCTGGTCCAGTTCACTTTTTGTTTATGCGTTTATAATCAGGTAAGCATCTCTCTTATTTCCATACTGAACGCATTGTAGGGACGATTTGTTGCACAGCTGTACCGTTCTCATCTTTCTCGCTTGCATTTGTTTGTTACATTTGTGCAAGTGAGAAGTTACCCCTTCACACATTTCCTAGAAGTGTCTCGCGCAGATGGATACAAGGCCATTCGCTAGGGCTATTCAAAACTACAGTACTTCCCTCATCCTCTCAGTTTCCTGGTATTCGTATGCCCGAGGTAACCACGTGTTCCTTTCACTAAGGAAGGTTCTGCTATTTAAAAAAAATTTAAGTGAATAGGCTGAGGAGAAAGTTTTTGACTGCTTGAAAATAAATAAATGTATAACAAGATTCTTAATATATATATTTTTAGAAGTGAATATGTCATTTAATTTTTATAATTTTTTTCGCTTCGAAATATTGAAATTCTTTATGTGCTTTTTAAAATGCGTAAACAATTGCAACAATACTAACAGCAAATTAAGAGCAGTGAAGACTACCAAACCATACATAAATTATTTAAAAGATAAGCAGATGCCAACAGGCAATAATATCCAGAATTCGGTTTGGTCACACGAAATAAAATCAGGATCGTACTTTTCTAAACATGAAGCTCCTTGGTGCGAGAAATGCATGCAATACACTCATCACAGTAGAACACATAACAGAGTGCTGTTGTTTTTCAAACCAAAAAAATATTCGAAAGAGCCATGAAATATTCAATCCGCATTAGGTAATCCCGACAGATTCATGTCGGTTTTAGATCTCATAAGGGTTGTGAATTCAACTCAATATAAAAACTGATTTTGTCACTGATTTCTCTATTATAATGGTGTCGCTAATTATCCATAAATTGGGACATTAAACTTGTGTAATTAAAAAATCTACAGTACTGAATAAGGCTGTATTTTTAAATAAGGATTTGGATAGGAAAAAACTGTTCGCTATGGAAGGAGAAGCAAGATATACCATTAAGTATTTCTTTTTCCTTTTATTTTTTAATAAATAAAAAGTGAATAATGCGACTTTTGAAACTGCATTCCTTTGCTGAAACTCGTCAAATGGAAATGATACTTCATTTTACATCGTACTCCTGTTTGTTTTACGTTTTAATGATTTGTAGTACACATTTCTTTACAGTTTTCTCAAAACCTAGTTTGTGATATAAACCTCAGAATTAATTGCAATGAATAACTAAACAGCCACAGTCCGGAAGCACACATTTTTATGGAAACCCATTCTGGATCGCAAGCCTAAAGAAGCCACAGACCTCTCTTTGATCTACCTACGAAACTGCATATCGAAATCAGGCGTGCAACTATCAGATCTGCGATGTGCAGGCCGCCTGTCATGTTTTCATTATACTCAAAACTGTTTATAATTACAATGAGATCATTTGAGTTACGGGCCAGCAGAGCGGGGGATGCACCAATCGTCAAGGCCGCATAATGTATGTGCAGGTGTTTGAGAGAGTCTGTCAGAGAGAGTGGTCGTGCGCTCGTATTTACTCGGTGTATAACCTGCAGGATAATTGTTCTTCGTTAGTTATGCCATTACATAAATATAGTCTTGAAAAAACGGAGTGCGTGTGTGAAAAGGGATTCTTGTAGAGGTATGGCGATTAGCAGAAAAAAAAAAAAAAACAGCTGTGTTCCTACGGAAACAAAGTAAGATAAAATACAGAAATTTCCTAAGCAGATACCGTATTGACAATGTTGTACATCTCTTATAGCTAGTAGCAGTAGCAGTAGCAGTAGCAGCAGTAGCAGTAGCAGTAGCAGCAGTAGTAGTAGTAGTAGTAGTAGTAGTAGTAGTAGTAGTAGTAGTAGTAATATAATAATAATAGTAATAATAATAGTAATAATAATAATAAGATGCAGTTTTAAAAAATACAACATGATCTTAAAAATAAAAATCATAAAATAAAAACACCTACTTTATGCGCGGCGACTCTCATTACCCCTTTTCCGGTTACGGCGGCTGACTTCCCCAGAAATTAACCCTGCTCAGGCGGCCCATAACTCAAATAAGCTTACTGTAGAAATTAAGCTTTACACGAGTTTACTGATAACACAGTTGAGCGGAAATTTACTTCCCGCGTACTTTGTGTAAATTTGGTGTAGCTTACTTGATATAAAACAATGTATGAAATACATTACGTTTATGGAACTGTCATATTATTTGTTATTAAATTATACTATTTCCAATACATTTCATATGAATTTATATTTATCAAGCTTTTCGGAAAGGGATAAAGGATTAAAAGGGAAAGAATTTTCCGTAATTTAAATTGTTTTTCTTTTCTATTTTCTTTATTTATTTTTCCCCTTAACTGAGAATCTAAAGGACAAAAATTACATTTTTTGAAAGAGAACCCAGTATTTTAAGACGAATACCAAATTATTAATGATCTACACTTAAGCATGTTTTTATTTTTAACTGTAGTATTGGCACAGTCATTATTCACTGAAAACATAAAATATATTTAACTTTTTATGTGTGTTCCGCTTTCTACATGTTTTAGTGTTTACGTACAGTGTATGTGGCATTTAGATGTCTTAGATATAACTGCACAATGCTGCCGTACATAGCTACACCGTCAGCACAACAAAATTACAACATTCTGGTGGATGCACAAGAAAACAATCCTTGGAACCGTATAAGAAACATGTGCACTCCTGCACGCGAATGCGCGGGAATTTCACATCTACATGGAAGTGAAGACAATAAGCATTCCTAAAAGCAAGATTCTGCTTGAGTGCCACTATGTCAAATGTATTTAATGTCAGGATAATAAGCTTGGGAATTTGTCCCCTAGACTGTCATATTTGAACCTGTGTTGGGAATAATGCAAGAAATAAATCTTTTTTTCTAATGGTTGCTAAGTGCTTCAGAGAGTAATATGAAATAATTAATTAAGAGATGCAGGGAGAGCGTATCTTTTTCTCACCTGCATAATGTAAGTCAAGACTCGGATTAGCTACTACATGGAGTAGCGAGTATTTTCCTAGCTTTCGGCGCGCTACGGCCCCACAGCGTACAACTAGTAGCTGTTTACAGAACATCTGGATTCTCTGTATGAAACTTAAACTCAAAAGAAAATATTTTTTTACCACTGTAAGGAATGCTTCCTGTTCGAATGTGTTGTCTATATAGAGAATGCGGCTGAAAGCAAGCTGAATCCTTCAACCTTGATTCGGCTAACTGAACCCAACTTCTTTCATATCAAGGGTGAGCGAGCTGTATTTCACACAGTACTGATTCAAAAAAATGCTCTGCAGTATCGGGAGTCAAAATCAGGTTCTTGGGATTAGCAATAAGTTTTTTTTCAGTTTCACATACAGATAACCTCTACACAATCAAAACAAATGGTTGAAATCAATGCCCTGCTGCTTCATACATCAACATTCAATTATATGCCTTCTTAATGAAATTCGTAATTTCTTAAAATGGTATGGCACTCTCTTTTTCTCATCGATGGGATACTCCATCTTGAGGAAACTCCGCAAAACATGACGGGCTTCTACATGCTTAAAATTTGATATGGTGAATTCAGAGCACCTTTTCTCCAGATGAATGTCAAATGTAAACGCACAAGTGTCCGAATGCTTCATACTTCGTGTAAGATCTCCTGTTGACGCCAGCAGACACTCTGCTTGATGACGGTATATGGCCGATGTCGTTACAAATTCCTATTCAATCCCTGGTGTCGAAGATGATTGAGCAGATTATATGATAGTGGGCGTAGGGTTGAACGAGCGAATTCGTAACTTCAGGGAATGCTTCTAAGAGATACGTTTATCATGTCCAACGAAGAAAGAGAAAAGATTATTAGTAAATTAGGCTAGAGATCGCAACATCCATGAAAACACAAGATTTAAGAGGATTTTTTATTTATTTTTCAACATAGTCACCTTGTAAATCCACTACAACTTGTTGATAGAATTTGTTGATAGAATTTGTCCAACTGTGAAAATAAGTGTCTGTCTCAGCTTCATCCTCATCATTTGATGTGGATCTTCTTCCACCCAGCCATTAACAAAAAGTAATCGCTGGGAGCCAAATCCAGCGACTATAGTGCACGTGGAAGAACTGGGAAGCAAAAGACATCCAGTTTTGCAGCAATAATCTCAGATATGTGTGAAGGCCCTTTATCTGATGAAAGAGAAAAGTATTTTTCTCAAGGTGTAGACGTTTAGCCTGAATAGCATCCTTCGTTGCTTCAGTAGTGAAGGCGTAATATCCCCTTTGATAGTCCTGCACTTCTGGAGTTCTACCACCACCGCACGATGATAATCCCAAAAAACCGTAGCTATGACTTTCCCTGCTGGAACCGTTTTTGCTTTCTTTGGTGCACTTTCACCTGTTGCCCCCCATATTCCGACTGCTCCTTCGTCCCTGGCGTGTATGATGAATCCATGTTTCATCTATTATTACGAAACGTTGGAATTGCGTTTAAAATAAGTCTAAACACTCATGATGTTGATTTTATTTATTTATGGACGCTCTTTAACATTTCAGGTATTCAGCGTCCCATTCAATTCAGGGCGTGAAACGGCCGACAAATTTTGCTCAGAGGTGTCTCTTTTTTTGCATTTGTCCTTAAAAGTTTTTTTTTTCTCTGAAACTTTTCCTCACGGATTGTGTTACCCTAACTTTTGGTTGATGTATTTTTCCCTCTCACTTAGAATACTTCCATAACTCATTTCTAAATTAATTCCGAGCTAAAAAGTATTAAAACCATGAATACAAAACTAGTGCTAATTATATTTGTAAAACACTGTTTTTGTGTAATGAGATTATGTAATTCTTTGTGCTTCTCAGTTAAAATATACCTACACTTCAGATAACATAAGAAACCTCGCAGTTCACCGGCACCGCTAAGTTCGTGTAAACTATTATAGAAGCTGGTTTCACCTTTTGTTAGACATTTGTAATTGTTGATTTGTAAGTTCAACTTAATAAATTGACGATCACAATTATGAGACTAGCTCAGAACTTTTGATCGGCAGTGTATTTCTATTAATATTTTATAATTTACTACTCAGGCCTTCACAAATGGAGTCGGATTTCAAATCGGAGTGGGGAAAAAAACCAGAAATTCTAGCCAGCACACGACTTTGTACGAAAATCGCATCTGAATATAAAAATGACATTAAAGCCTACATAATGAAGGGGCGAAACATATTTTTATACATTAATCCGTTGTGACCGCCCCAATAGGAACTCAGTTCTACTGTAATTGGTATGCTGAACCCACCTTAACATGCTGCTGGGTTGAGAGCTCGCCGCGTCATAACAGCGGAAGTGTAAGACAGATGCGATGACAGAAATACCAGTACAAGCATGCACGTCTATCCTGCTATCACATTCTTTGAAATCAGGTCTTCCGCGAGCCGCTGATTCACAGGAGAGCCACGGAGGTGCTGCTTTAACGGTTATTTACGTTTCGCAAACGTCTTAATCCCGAAATAAAATCACCTTTAACACGTGAATCACACACACGTTTTAGTCAGTTGTTAATCTTTATAAATACATGAATAATTATACATTCAATATATTCCAGTCATTCCGAAACGTGCTTTGTTACAAAGAAATAGTTTGCACTTTCTTCACTAGGAGGAGCACAAAAGAAATGTCATGTAGGTCTCTGTATAATGCTATTCATAACGCAGAGATACTTTTAAAGATATTGCTTGAGTAAAATTACAAATTATCTTTTCTTTATATGTTATACTAAACATTTTTTTCGGCAATTTTTTAGTGCTTATGCATAGGGCGGGACCAGCTGTTATTATCTTTAACCGACATGTTTCCGGAGTTTCCATGATTACTGTGCAATATTAACAACATTTCGCTCAAATATATTTATACATTCTGTATGAAAGCAAAGATGATAGCATTTTAATACTACAAAAATATTATAGAATTCAATTTAATGGATTTTCTAGTATGCATAATGAAAAACTACAGAGGACACAAAAAAGGTATACACACTTCAAGCAAAGAAAAAACTGTGTTAACATAACAAAACTGAATTCACACAAACAGAAAATGATGAGCACTAATCATCTTAGACTTTTACAGTTAACAACAATTGCTCAAAATGCCCACCATTGGCGTCGATACTCTTCTGAGTACGTTGAACTACTGATTGAGCAACGTTCGCGCAAGTGTCCTCAGCGATTACAGCATATGCCGTTTCAATTTCTTCCCGAAGTGCTGCCAGTGTAGCTGATTTTCTACGGTATACAACATCCTTAAGAGTCCCCCATAGGTAGAAGTTCAACGGAGTTAGATCCGGAGAACGCGGTGGAAACTCAATCGGTCATCTTCGTCCTATTCAGTGTCTTGGATCCAGTGCGCGGGACTTGTCGCTGTGCGAGGTCTCCCAGATCTGCCCTTGTGAACATCGCATACGGTACCACGAGTCTCAAATTTGTCTCAAATGCGTGCAATTGTCACTGACGTCGGCGGTTCTGTTCTGTTCTGTACACACGTTTCCATTGCCTTTGAACTTGAACAACACTCTCGCTTTTCCAATACCACTTCAAATTTGCTTTCCGCTATTCAAACGATAATCTTGGCTCCTTTTGTTGTAGCAACGCTAGTACAACGTAACGTGAGTCACATCTGTTTACAGAACATCATACGATAATCTTGGTTTCATTTGTTTATTGTTCATTTACCTGTCACGTGGCAACGCTGTCACAATGTATGTGAGTCACATCCGTTTACAGAATATCATACTACACATTAATGTTGTTTTTCGGTGCTAGATATCTACTGTGAAAGTGTGGATACATTCTTTTGGCATCCTCGATATTATTATGTTTCGCTTTTCAGTACAAATACGGTAAAGATCTCACAGCAACATCAACTTAATAACGCCATATATTAACACTGCCAAAACAACTATTAAAATTGTGTGAGACAGGCCGTGGTTTCGCAATAATGTAGCGTTAAATAAACTCAGTTCATTAATTTACATACAGTTTCAATGTATTGGTTTTAAACGATATTGTTACAAATTAAAGATACACATTATGTATCTTTAATTTGGCTTTATGTAGGTATTTTATATGAGTATGTATACATTTTTGCTGGTTTTTTTGCCTGATACAGTGGAAGAAAAGACCGGATAGTCTTAACTCTTGCTAGAGTAAATAAATAAATACATAAAAATATTATGATTCTGTCATCAATACATTCGGTGTTATGTCGAACACACGTGCCATTTCTGCTTGCAGGTAGCTTGCGGCGTCTGACAAGAAAAGTAATACGCGATTAGTTTTCATCCTGGCATCATGCCCGAAATGATGGTAAATCAAATGCTGACTATAGGTATTTATTTCCAACTGTTGCTCTTGAAATCATCTATTCTCCGTATCTGTGTGAGATGCAATGTATCGATATTCCTGCTTAGATCATCAACCACCTGGTATTATTTGTCATATTGTATTTTTGAGTACATCCTTTCGATTTAAGTCGTTCGCGCAAACTTGATGAATAAACAGTTCGTAAAATCTAGGAAAGTTTATTATCATTATTAATATTAATATCGCCCAAACAGTTTTCCAAATTGTGTTGGGGTTAACGCGGGTTGGCGTAACTCTAAACTGCCGTTGAGATCGCACCCGGATCTGGAGAGCATTAGGGTCTAGACGCTGGCCACTGCCCTTGGTGTCTCACATTATTATTGCTGTTATTTGCTTTTATTCTAATGTGAAAAAGTTATCGGTAATTAACGCAGTTGATATTATCGACATTTCTGTAAAAAGCGACTTGTTAAATATTTTAAACTAATTTTAATGTCGTTTATATATTTTGCATTTTCATCATATGCAACTACACAACATATAACGTTGATATAAAACAAAAAGAAGGTATACAGATTACATTAATTCGTTTAGAAATGGATGTTGGTTTTTATATTATTAATTATAAACTGTAAAAGAGAATATACTTTAACTTGACACTTTGTTAGCTTATACTTGGTTACTCTATTAGTGTTACCATTGTTGTACTAAGCGACTTGTAATTACGTAGAGTAACAGCAGGCATTTGCGTATAATTCTTGCACGGGTTTAAACATGTACGTACTGCCGCGGAAATCGCTCTAAATGTCGCGGAAGCATAGCGAGAAGCACGTCTCATTGGAGAGTTTAGTGTTTGTTCTGAAAGTTTCAAACTGGGCATTTCAGCCTTGAAGATGAGAAATATCGAACTGGCATGATAAAGTTGATCTACTCGGGTAATTGAAGAGATGCATGTCGAACTACTCGAGAAATTGCTAAGAACGCGGATTGAAAAAAAAAAATCAAAGATCATGGTTTTTAAAAGAGGTTATAACTTGAGAAAGGATGAGGAATGGGACAGAAATAGAGGTGGTAAGAAAAGTAATTGTATAAGGACAAGATTAAGTTTCAAGGAAGTTGCAATGAAAATAAAAATGGGAACAGCAAAAGGAAAATGAGCTATGAATGTTATGATTTTTTGATGTGTTTATTTAAGGACGCTCTGTAACATCTCATGTCATCAGCGTCCCATTCAAATCGGGGCGTGAAACGGCCGACAAATTTTGCTCAGAGGCCTCTCTTAACAGGCTTGGGGTTCTTTTTCGTGCCGTAAATGTACGATACGGGACCCACGGCTTTACTTCCATTCCGAAGGAAGCCATACTTAGGATTTTTACCCCCGAAAAAATCCATCGATCCTGGTCGGGTTCGCACTCGCGACCTTGGGTTTAGAAGCAAGTATGGTTACCACTACACCACCAGGATCGACACTATGAGCGTTATAAGAGCATGTTTAAGTGTACGAAAAATTCCAGATATAAATGTGAATTGGCTGGAAAAAGTTTACACAACCACAGTGGAAGCAAAAACGTTATATATGAGGCAGAAATATGGAGTGCAGAGGTGCATGGAAAGATGTTGATAAAATAAAAAGAAGGTTTTGTAAGCACATCTTGGGTTTACATTGCTAAATGGTGTTGCTCAGCTGAATTAAGTAGACATTCCACCAAGATAAAAATTATTACAAGAATTATGAAATACATACAGAGAACTAACATACTGGAAGAGTGGTATTATTAAAGAATATTTCAAAAGTAAGTGGAAAGAATCTGAATCCTCAAAGTGCAGGAAATTTTGCAAAAGATAGGTATGGGAAATAAATAGGGAATACCAAAACAGAGGATTCTGGGAAGAAATAAACCTAAGATTTGAAGATATTGAAAGACAAAAATATTTGATAGTATGAGAGAAAACAGTTCATTGAGACTTTATAGGGAAAATATATAGAACAGTGTGATAGGGCATGTCGGGAAGATTTTGCATTAGAACTGGAGTTATAAATTTAAAAGTGTTAAGATATGATAAAGATATAGAAAAATGTCAAATGTGTGGAGAAACCATACGGATTTTCATTGTTTATTATACAGCAAGCAAACAAAACTATGGAAGAATTTAGATGGGGGAATATTAATTAGAAAGATTTTAACTGTAAAAGAGGAGCATATAAAAATGATAGGGAACTATTTGGGCAAATTTAGAGAGAAATGGATAAGAATGATTAAGGGGAACATGGAGGGAAAAATAATCTTAGAATAGTCTTATAAATATAAACAACGATAGAACAATACAGCAATAAATATGTCGACCATACACTAATAGCCTGGAGTTGTGTTTATAGAAATCAGAATGTAAACAAGCAACTCCACAAATAAAATATCTAAAGGAGATAAGTAAGATTAATATTATTTTATTTTCAGATTTTTTTTGTAATGGATTGATAAAGTATGCATATTTAAATGTAGATATTATGTAATCTGTTGGAATATATTTTCAATAAGCTTTCATGTTCATTAATAAGGAACTCAGGCTTGTACCTTTAACTATTTTGGTCACTTGTAGAAAACATGAAAAGAGATAAGAAGATGGACCCTATATGAATTAAATGAGCATGACACCCCTAAACGATCATCCTATTGGCTGCATCTCGATTAAGCACCAAAACACAACAATCTTCTACATTGTAATAAAAAAAGAACTCCTTCGAGTATTGTCAAGAAAATGACAAAACCATCAGAAGCTGCAAGGAAAACAAACAACACCACTTAAAGAAAAGGATCATTCTTAGTGACGTTATTTTTAAGAAACTTTAATTTTCTCTTGATGTCCGCAAATCACATGTTTTAGCAGTGTCACCAAACAGTTGCTTAAGTAGTCTGCTCTTTAGGGTAGTTTTACACGGCAACTGGTACTTTGGACCAGGTTTTCTTGCAAAATTTAAACCTTCGTCTTCAACTGCTAGAGGTTTGCACATCTCGCACTAACACCACAGTTAAGGCTCTGTCTCGTTTATCTGTTTTTCCTTTGCCTATAATGCTCACATACCCTGTCACTTAATCATACTCACTGGAGCAGGAGAAATTTCCTCATGGAAATAGTGCGGATACCCTCTTCTCACACCGCGGTTACATTTTGCAATCTCAGTGTCTTGATTTAGTCGGAGGGAAAAGATCCACAAAGTGCTCTTTTAGGTTGCAGGTTGCACTAATATTAGCAATGACAAAATGTGCACTCCTAGTTCTCAACTAACAATAGAAAAATGAGTCGTGACTCCTTTTCTGTCTTGCACATGCCGTGTATGAAAGCATGTTCATTCTTATTTCAGTTGGCTCAGAGTAATATACAGTCTCCAACAAAACATTGGCAGCCTGGTTCATTATTTAAAACTAAAGGAAATGAAGTTATTATCAAAGCGTAAAAATACAGATAACCGTCCATAATAAAACATCTAGTTATCCACCGCTTCTACGCTAATCTAACCTATTTCATTTTCTCCAAATGTTGAGTACTAGGATACCTTCTTCACCAGTCAATATTTCTCGCCTTTAAATCTTCGTCTCTTTGTTTAAAGCCAATTCTTAGACTACAAGCTATGGACTCGGTTCAGTCCATCGGTTGGGATTTATCCTCGTCATTGGTCCTGCCAGGCTCATTTGAGACACGGCCTATGTTACTCTTCTCCTTAATGTTTGTTGATTATTTTGCAGTCGGATGCTTAGTATTTTCTACTCCAACTTCCTTCGGCATATTTTCAGTAATACTTTTTCTCTCTGCTGGAGACCAATTTTGGGCTCGATAACAGAACCACTGGTTTCCGTTATCATTATTATTATTATTATTATTATTATTATTATTATTATTATTATTATTATTTTTACTCTTATATTATGATTTTTATCCATATGGTTGTAATTATTTGTAATTTTTTCCAGTTTTTTTGCTTCTGTTACTAGCAGGATTTTTTTTAATAGTGTTTAACGCCCGTCTTTACTACAGAGGCACCACAGGTGATGGACATTGATGATACACGAGATGAAACGATATATTGGGAAAGGATATTTTTAAGGAAGGAAACGTTTCAGGCCTAAGTTTAGGGTACATCCCCGGCATTTGCCATTTAAGAGCACTGAGAAAAACCTGTAAAAAACCTCAGTCAGGGAGGACGGTCCTGGCGGGATTCGAACCCCAGACCTCCCGCTCACGAGTTCGCACCTTAACGACCTCGGCCACCCATGGCGGTACTACTAGCAGGATGATGCCACCTGCGAAATGAAGAAGGGACATGTTTTTACCATTCTGATCTGGTCTTTTTAAAGTTTTCTTCAAGAATACTTGTGTAAAGTTTTCGAGACATAGGATATCCTTGTTTCGCTACTCTTACAATCTTGTTTCTCTGTCTAACTGATCTTAACTATGAGAAACAAATTCTCTTTTCAAAATAAACAAAAAATAAATAAACAAATAAAAATAAATAAATAATAAATAAATAAAAAACAAAAATAAAGGAAATCACTTCAAAAATAATAATAAATATTCACGATCATATCCAATCTTTTCTATACATAATAACTAAAGAAGAAATTTATAATACAAAACTTATGAACAAAATTGTGCGTTTGTCTATATATTTCTTTAATCTATTTTTCTTCGGCTCCTTGAGCTTTGAGAGCTGTCAATGGATCGACTGAAGCAAATGTCTGGGGCTATGTACATTTCTTAATCGATTCTTGTATCCATTCTATTATTTGAGTTAATGCTTGTTCCTCTGGTGGTTTTCCACCAGGCTTGGGTCGATTCTTCACGTTTATGACTTTGGAGTAGACTTTATAGACAGTTAATTTTATAGGTAACTTCATACTCCAGTTCGTCTAAAAATACCAACCTTATTGTTTACGTGCATTCTAAAAAATTACACTTAACGTACACGTATTGGCCTTTAGTCTAGCAACTCTCCTACAAATTCCGCTACTATTTAATAATTCACAAGTTAATGGTGCAGACGCATCTACAAACAACCATTTGCTTACTAATGCGTTTCGTACGAATACAGGAAAAGCATGCTAGATCATTACTCGCTTGATCGCTGACAGTAAATCATATTTAAGCGGTACATGTTCCTAACGAGTTTGTGAATATGGATGAAACAACCCGTTTGCAAAGTAGGCCATCGATTCCTACTGCAAGCAATATTGTTTCAGGCTGCTGCAGAAGGGGAGGAGAGGTAGCCCCTTTATGCAGGTATTAGCATGTATGTAGCAACTGCAATATTCCAAAAAAATAGAATGAGGTCGCCGCAGAAGGTGTGCAACCAAAGATTTAGACTATCTCATTATGTTGACTCAGTCAGAAGACGGAACTAAGCGCTGTATGGTCTGGGAATGAAGAGTCAGACTTTAAATATTTGGGCCATGGCCGGAATTCGAATACCGGATCTTCGACCATATAATTAATCCTAGTAGTGTGGTTTTAATTAAGCTGGGGCAAAGAACTGCAAGAGCAAAATCTCTGCAATAACCTGGTAGATCTCCAGTATATATAGTCTCAAATTGGGGAGATTCGCGGTTGTGGATGTTCCTGGCACGGTAACTTAGATGATAAGAGCATTGGCATAATAAACCGAAGATCTGTAGTTCCAGTCCTCGAGTTTTTCCTTGCTGGCTCTGGTTCCAAACTCTGGCCTAAAATACGGCTTATGTGAAAAAGCCATATTTCACATACTTTTTACTTCAGCCCTGCATCGCTTTAATGACTTTATTTGTATTATTTACAGGGTGATCAAAAAATAAGTTAACCGAAGTTAGTACACAATTAATATAGTTTATTTTTATTACTCAAAGTCCATTTTTCAAAGCTTAACGGGCTACACGGGCTACAGTGTCCTACACTGCGCTGGTTCTTTCCCTCCTCACCGTATACCGGCCAATCAGTTTGAACGTTGTGAGACCACGTGTTTCAGTGTTATAGTGTGTTAGTACTGTTACAATGCTATACAGTCTGTCAACTTTAGTACACAGAATCTTCATGTATGTGACGACAAACTCGGGTAGAGAAATGAGACGGCGATTTATAGGACTGATTCCCTGCTGTTCGTGCGCCTCTTGGTAATTTTATGAATAAATTTAATCAAAAGGGACTTGTTTTGATAAGAAACCGAACGTAAAACGCCATGTTCTTAAGGAGGAAATCTGAACGAAAGCTTTCAAAGGAATCAGAAATTTCGCAAACCTCGGCTTGGGATGCCACGAAACCTTTAAAATAACAACCCTATAAGATAACTGCAGTTCAGGAATTACAACTACGCGATAATGTCAGTACAGTTCATTTCCGAAATTTGGATTGGGTAATGTTAATGTTCGCTCTATTGACTCGCGTTTAATTCATTTTACGGACGAATCATGGGTTTATTTACATGGCCATTAGCGACACAAAACAATAAATGCAGAGTGCAGAAAACCTGCCATTGTATGACCAAAATATTGGGTTTCGTGTGCTGTAAATGCTTACAGAATTATAGGGCCTGTAAAAAGAGAAAGTGCTGCAATTTCAGAAGAATAATTAATGAGTGTTAATGCAAATTTTCTTAAAAAGAGTGAGATATATGTGGCGACACAACATAATCTGTGACGAAGGAATGTGGCTATTGAAGTTATAATTTGTAAATCTGGGCGTTTAAATTTAAGGAGCTATGAATATGCATTTCGCCGGCAAACGGCGTGTTTCCCGGTGCCAAGCAAAACCCCGTTAAGTCAGCCACGTGTCTAAATGAGGGCTCTGTAGATTAATAAGCAACTGAGCTAGCCAACAATGCCACAATACGCAGTGTGTTCTTGGGCTGTTGAACGTCATTTTCCAAGCTATGGCGATAAAATGCATAAGAGCTCATCACTGAAAGTTTAAGGGTTTCAAAATGAAGGTTAAAAAAAAACCATCACAACAAACAAACAAAACAATAATGTTTAGGAGAAGAGGTTCAGTTCTTAATCATAATAAAGAAATGTTAGGATTGCCGATAATCACAACAACCAATGTCAATAACGAGTGTGTGTGCAAAAGAGCCTGACTTCACCAAAGAAAAATGAATGTCGTAACAAGAGAACTCGATACACCACGCAGGAGTGTTCAGCACCTGACTGTAACGCCCATAAAGATCTCGGATATTTCATGAGCTGAAGGAACCTGACTTCAAAGCACAGTTTATGAGGTTCCTTAATGGTGGTCGGAGCAATATGATGTAGTAATGTCAGTAGAGATCAAGCTATTTAACACTTTCAGGGTTGTTTGCCACATTTTATGTGCTAAACAATCTTGATATGGACAAACAAGTGTTTCAACAAGATGGTGCAACTGCCCATATTGGCCCCAGCAACACTTTTTTCATCAATTCATTTCTAGACACTCAGATATCAATATTGTTTTGTGTGAAAGAAAAGGTTTCACAAACACGCAAGTAGTGTACACGAGCTTCGTGAAAACACCGAAACAGTTCTGTAGAATGCGCCAAAGGGCAAGTGTGATGCTATGGTCATTAGGGTAACAGCACATACAGTTGTACGATAGGTGCCGTTGTTTATCACAGCTTTTAGGCAACTTTCTTTTTAAATCTGACTACTCTGTATATATGGATAAAATATTTTCCCCCAATTTAAACTGATATTTGACTTAATTTTTTTAATATTCATGCTCAAGTATATTAAAATTATTGACGCAAAGTTTTGCACCCCTCAACTTTTACTGCTAATCGAAAAGTGGTCTAGCAAATTAGTTTTAGAGACAACTCAATGCGAAGTGTTATTGACCGCTAGATATAATACTCAACTATTTTAGTTAATTTAAACAAACATTTATGATTGTTTTACAGTAATAATTTACATTGGGTTTTCATAATATTTTATAATATATATAACGCTTGGTGTTGTTGTTCATTTGATTTACTTATTTATTTGCCCTTGCAAGAATAAAGGCCATGGCGAAGAAACAATTAAAATAATAGAATACAATATACCATTTATATAAATTACATAAAAAGCCATATTGATAATGCATGTAAATATGTACAATGGGAGAGGAAGGAGGGAAATTTGTCCCTTTAACACGGCCTTGGGTTTCGAAGTCTTTATAACAGTTCTTTTTATGGCAAAATTGCACAACGGCAAAATGAAAAGAAAAGGGGAGTAGTTTCCCCAGATCCTATTATGTTTAGCTTAGATTTTTATTCAAAATTTATGTTACAATTCTGGAGGAAAGCTGACTCCTGCTGTGAGAGAGAGAGTTCACTTTAGAGAAATGAAATGCCATAGCATTTTCCCCCACACGTCGATATTATTTATTGTTTTATTGCAAACATTTTTCGTGCTTATATAAATATCTGGAAAATATAAACATTCCACGAGCAATTGTTTCTGAAACGCCGAGACACTCAGTAATATCAGCCGTTAGTAAAAATCTGCAGTCGTTTCAATAGTTCTACTCCAAATAATGTTCTCTCCACATACTGCAAGCTATTTCCCATTTACAAAAATGCAAACACGCCCTGCAATGAAAGCATAAAAACAAGATGCACGCTTTCGAAACCCAGCATTCACACTATAGCTTTTGCTGAACAGAGTACTAGGAAAATATGATATTTTTAGGATGAGATATCGTTCCGTGACACTCCGGCGGCGAGAATGAAGTTACCGACCTAGACATGCAAGAAGTTTCGCTGTGAATAGCACTGCAGTAGAACTAGATAAGATAATAAAATATCTGAAGATCGCGGTTACTTCGCCGGTCCTTTATTAGCAGAAAAACGAATATGGTCCAAAGGTAGCAGATGAAATAGACTTATTACTTAAAACCACAAATGCTACGTTTATTCGTACATCAGAAAACTGTCTGTAAATTCTCGAAATCGAGGATTCATGATCATAAATTTGGCAAGAAAATTATAATTTATGTTGGATCATCCGTCTAAAGCGTTAATTTCAAATATCATATCATGGTTCCAAATTTTGGTCCTGGTGGTATAGTAGTAACCATACTTGCCTTCTAAACCCAAGATCGCGGATTCGATCCTGGCCAGGACCGATGGATTTATTCCGTCGTAAAATTTCTAAGTATGGCATTCTTCGGAAGGGAAGTAAAGCTGTGGGTCCTCAAGCCTGAAAAAAGAGGCCTCTGAGCAAAATTTGTCGGCCGTTTCACGCCCTGATTTGAATGAGAGGCGAATGACCTCAGATGTTAAAGAGAGTCCGTAAATAAACTAAATAAAAAAATCATGGTTTCAAATAGTTAATTCAATACAACTTTCCAAACTATTCATGTTGTACCTAAGTGAAGAACGCTCAAAAAGTGCAACAGCAGACATTTTTGAGAAAACACATCATAATCAGTGTGATCAATGATGCTTTCTCCAAAGGCGCGGGGCTTTTCCTATGAGCAAGACGACACTGGTTTGCCCCGCCATGGAGGGGATAGCAAGCCTACTTATTTGTTGACCATGTCGACTGTCGCAGTAGTAGCGCAGCTATTCCCGAGTTTGTGTTGTGTTGTTCGTTTCTTACTTTGACAGTATACATAAAGTGCATTATGCCTCGTATGTTTACAAAGGCATAGTGTGTCTTTAAGTACGATGCATATGTGTTAACTCATTAGTGAAATAAGCAAGCAGAGACAAAAATTTTGAACTTATAGTTGATTCTGTTACTTATATGAATCCCATACTAACTTTTTAATCTCAAAAAATTAAATGACAGGGAGCGTGATCATGCATTTTTTCAACAGGACTATGCCACAGCTCATTCTGCAAATAATTCTATGAGAGGATTTCACAATGTATTTCCATAAGGCAGAGTTATTAGTAGGAATTTGTGGTCCTCTTGGCTCTCCGACTTAACAGCGTGCAATTATTATCTCTGGGGTAAATTAAAAAACGTGATGTACAGGACGAACCCGAATACCATACAAGAACTCAAAGATAATATTCGTCAAGAAATTGTCCGGAAATCTCAAAATGAACTATAGTGAGTTATGAATAATTTCCTAAAAAGATGCCAAAAATGTGTGGAGAATGATGGTGAGCAGTTTCAACACCTCATTTGATAATTTTCTAAATAATATTCTCTTAATTTGGTTTGTGTATAGTTGTATAGTCGGTTTGCTTTATTGGTTTACCCCCCCCCCCCCCGTTAATCATTAGACTCGTCGTTAATAGGCAAAACACTCCGGGGGAAAACGAAACTGATCGCACTGTAGTATTAGACGTCCGGAGAAATCCAGTGCATAAAATTGCTGAGGCTATAGGAGTGTTATAGGAACGGGTAGTTATATTTTGGATAAAGAATTATTAAAAGCCTTTGCGCAAGACGGTGCTATGCTTGCTAAAACGCATCCGTATGAAAATATTGCAAGTGTTTGACTTATAACTTGGATGAGATTTGGCTCATTACCGCATATCAAAAGAAGCAAATTGTTCAGCGACAAACAAGACAAATTCGGTTTCATTTGCAAGAATCGCTATAGGATCAGTGTTTTGGGACACTAAAGACATTTAAGGATAAACTCATAACAGGAGAGGACTATTCCAATGTGTTTATTATGAGGAACAAGTGTGGGACTTGTTCTTGAAGTAATTTTCAAATTTTTTTTTTGTTTTATTCACCGATAAGACACTATTTACAAGAGAAGGGCTGTTCAATACAGAGGATCACGGTCAATGCTGTTGTAAATGGGTTGGCATTACCCATTCGTCTAAATGGCGAAACCTATGTCTCAGCTTTCTCCAGGAAACCCAGTCCGCTTTACTGGTGGAGGTTTTGTTGGCAATGATGCAATTCTTGTGGTTTCAACATGATGATTGACCAGCACAGGGGATTAGTGTAACGGGCCTTTTGCTTGGCCAGCCTCACCAGCTTGAGCTTTTGTTGTGAAGCAAATGCCGATAAAAGAAGAGCAAATGAGAGAAATGTTCTGACCGCAGCATGGCAGACACACGACGACAACTCTATGGCGTCTGATAACTTGAATCCTGTGAACACCACTATGCTGCCTTCAAATGATATGAAGAATGGGCTAGTCGAAATAACTTAAATTGCTACTGTGTCGGTACAGGCGGTAACGACGGAAAGAATCTACTCATATGCAAAACACTGCACAACATAATTATTTATTAATTTTCAAAGAGCTCAAGTGCAGAAGATTTATTACAACAAATAAAGTAAGCAGTAGAGAAAATAAAACTTGCATAAACAGCTTCTATACAAATATAAAATACTAAAAACTAAACCCAATAAAATGTTCGGGGAGTGCCTCAAAGCATTAAATGATGAACAGTGTGCATTTAACGCGCTTTAAACAAAAAATTACTATTGATCTTCTCTGTTAGCCCTCTCCCTACAATTTCTGCACACACTTTTGAACCACCGTGCTGCAGCATATTACAAAAAGTTATCCTTAATGAGAAAAGTTAAGGAAATGTCAATACAGCAGAGTTTCTTAAAGCGAGCAGCAGAACAATGCAGAGTGCTGCCTTCTCCAACCGAAGAAATTGTCACATACTCTTATATAGAGCCCAAAATACTCCTTACCCTAAATGGAAATGTCACGTGAAAGTTTTCGCGGATGATTTTTTACGATTTCAGTAAAGGCCTAACTCAACAGCAATGCATAGAATCACTTCCTTCAACTTTTGGTAATGAAGCACCATCAAAAATTGGTTTGCAGGATTTTATTGTGATCGTGCGTATGTCAGTGATGAATTTCGTGAAGGTCGACCCAAATCGGTTGTCATTCCAAAAATCATCGATGCTGTGCGCAACATGATTAAAGAAGATCGGCATGCGATATACAGCCAGTTAGGGGCATCCTTAATCATATCAAAGACTGCAGTATCTACATTCGAATTTGCATGAACTATTAGCCGTGAAAAAGTCCGATGGATTCCGCATATTTTGACTGAAATTAAAAAAAAAAAAAAAAAAAAAAAAAAACGCTCTGTTAATTGGTGTAATGAATTGCTCAAAACATTCCACCGAGGAACTGCAAAAACCGTATCATCGTAACAGATGACGAAACTTGTATATATTTATATGAACCGGAAACTAAGCAACAATCCACTGTTTGGGTGCTCCAAGACGAACCGAATTCCACAAGTGTAGTTCGTTCACGAAGCTCTTTCAAGAAAATGATCGTTTGTTTCTTTGGTTGTACTGGACATGTAGCATTTCTTTAGAGGATCAAAGAACAGTTAATGCTGAATGGCATACAAAAAGTTGTATGCCAGAAGTCATTGACAAAATCAGGAAAAACAACCGAAAACGTCGCATCATTCTTCATCATGTCTATGCCAGCTCTAACACAGCAAGTCAAACAATTGATTATTTAAAGGAGAAAACATCGAATTAATGTCTGATTGGCCGTATTCACCTGATTTACCACCTAACGACTTCTCTTTGTTCTCGAATGTCAAACAAAAAAGCGTGAACAGCGATTTTCATCACCTCAAGAAGTTAATGAAGCCTTTATATTCAAGTGTTCTAAGCGTAAGTATGATGTTTCAAGGAAGAGTTAGAAAGAAGTTGCTCAAATGTTTCCTTTAAGTGTGCGCTTCAAATAAGAATGTTCACTTGTCACTTGATGCCTCGGTCAAATGGCCTGCACGCAAATCGGAGGATTCATCCCATAAGTCAAACTGTTCCAAGACGTCTACCATGCTTAGATTTGGGAGCCTCATACTCAACAATATTCCTTGTTTGACTGTAGTCACTGTCCGCTGTGAACTTGAAAACATACACAGCAGCAATGGCACTGTGCACATAAATAATATATTTTACTGCTGTGTGGCAGGTACTTTGTTGCTAAACCGGTATATAGTGTGGTTCAGCACTAAATACAGTTAAAATAAAAGGTGCATTATGGAGTCATAACTGGTTTTATCGTTCCTCTACAGCCATATGCATAATGGATGAGAAAACCTGCGTGACGGAACAAAAGTGTGGGCTGAAGCTTGGATAGCCGATTGTGGTCCACGGCCTTAAGGGAATCAATATATGCACCTTCATCAAAATGTCCTTCAGTTTCTTAACATTGGCACGAGGATCCGAGGACATCGGAACGCCAATTTAATAATTTGACAGGAAACTCCACAAGATCGATGAGTTCGTGTTAATCCTTCAGGGGCAATTTCTGTTATAGATGGCTAAAACCTTTTTCTTAAGCAGACAATACTGAAAACAAACAGAATTTTTACCAATTAGTATAGCATTTCATGCTATCTACAGATCCTAGATTAATAAAAACTGAAAAATAATTCCCGAAGAACCTGATACATCTCAGACTTTTATGCATTTTCTTCTCATGAAGGAAGTCTAGCTTCCACTTAACAGATGCATGTAACAGATAAATAAAGGAGACGCAATTTTCAAAAGAAATGAGCCATGAAAGTAATGGCAACGGTATGTTATGAGGTTAACAATTAATTTGAAACTACAGGTGAAAGCGGCCGTCGAAAGAATTTTTGTGTGTGATGACTAGATCCCAAAATGTTGTGCCCACTAAGTCAGGTGCTTCAATACTATTTTTGGCATAGGATCGACACTTTCATACTCTCAACTACCGTTTCTCGATAGGCTCGGAGAGGTATTTCAAATCTTGTCATCAGTAGCAAGAACTAAGGACTTCTGCAAGTTGCGGGGTGCCAAAAATGAACAAAATGTTATCTCATTCCAATCTGCTACAAGAAATCCAGTCAGCATACAATACAAACAATATGAGCTATAGAGAATAAACCCTTTTACAGTAACAGACAATGAAACGTAATGCTTAATATCTCACTAGAACGTAGTGTGTAATGTTTCCAGATATTTTACTATATCTGACTGCAGTACTTAACGCTGGGGAGTTATCCTTCATCAGGCATGCTTCTAAGCTACAAAGCAATTAAGCAGGCAAGTTAACTTATCCGTTATTCCAGTACCGTTTGGCTCAATAAGCCACGCCTCTTTAACGAATGGTTGCGGAGTGCAGCGGAGAAAACCGAGCTCTACTAGGCCAACAAATTACCATTTTGTTCACGTTGGCCTGGTGGCTCAGTTGGTTACAGCGTCAAGCTACCAAAGATGTAGGAGTTCGCTTACTCTAAGGAATGAGTTTTTTTTTTTTTCTTCTTCTTCATTAATCCTCATAATTTATCTTACTCTAATAAACGTTACCTTTTTAGGGAAGACAATGCATAGAAAAAAATTGCAAAAGTTATATCGTTAATACATAGCTTGAACATTTTGGCTAGGTTAGGTTAGGTTAGCTTATTAAAAAAATTGCAAATGTTGTTTTAGGTTTAAAACAAATTGCAAAAGTTATGCTATAAACGCATAGGTTATAAATTTTAGTTAAGTTAGGTTACCTTAAGTTAAAAAAAAATTATAACTTTACTGTTAAAAGCTTATGCCTTTTACCGTATCAATTATTTACTTTACGTTTTACATCGATATTGCTACATTACAATTTACCATTTTATTTCACTGCAAATGTGATTAATTATTAACATGCTTCCTACATAGTTACCTTTGGCGTTACAACTGTAATATTCGCCTTCCCCCCCCCCCTTTATTTACAACTTTCCCGCATTGTCGGTTGCCGTTCATGAGGTCCCATTACAACTTCCACTTTATCATTCCTCGGTTTTCTCCGCTGCGCTTCGCAGCCGTTCGCGAAAGAGGCAAAGCTTATTGAGCAGAACGACACTGGAAGTACGTATATGCTGCAAGCTCTTGCCCTTTACCCGCAGTATAAATTCTCGAGTGGTACAGCTGCAGTCCCGAGCGACAACGGAGAGAGCCGAACTCCTCAGTTCCGAATGGGAGATTGCATGATCGCAGATAAAAGTGTAAATATTGCATGTATTAATTTTTTGTTAAAGTTAATGTAAGCTAATCGCTGTCCTCCGTAACTTTCTGGCAGCATTATGTTGTTACTTATTACAAAACTGACTTTTTCACTTTTTACCGTGCGTTGTCTTATTGGAATTCGCAATTAACTCATATATATATATATACACACACATACAAACAAACACACACTAACCTTTACACTAACCTCGGGTAAATCCAAAAACCGATGGACCCAGTGGTTTGCTGCGGCTCGCTACGGCCTACGCTCGCCTCCTATTCGTAAATACAACTTGAAGGAGATGGGTAAATCACTGCAATTTTTACCACGAGTTGTCTTATTGGAATTTGCAATTTATATATATATATATATATATATACACACACATAAATATAAACCACTTAAAGCTACCCTTGGGTAAATCCTACAAACCGGTGGTTCCAGTGGTTTGCTGCGGCTCACTACGGCCTGACGGCCTACGCTCGCCTCCTTTTCGTAAATACAAGTTGATAGGAGCGAGTGAATCACTGTAATGGTGGCAAATCTCCTATGATTGCAGCAGAAAACAAACCGTAAATCTCAATTTATAGCGCATTATGTGCGTAGTATAATGTTAGGGAGTAAACTATTGTAATGACGGCAAATCTCCTTTGACTCCGACAGAAAAAAATATCAAAATGTGTGGATTCGAAACCACTACCTTCATAACTACAGCATGACGCTCTAACCGTCTGAACTATTATGAAGTTGTGCTTGAGTGCTTTATTATCTAGCCGTATCTCGAAAGGTGCACCACCTTCGGCTTTCTCTGCTATCGCCCGGGACTGCAGCTCTGCCGCCCGAGAACATGTACTGCGGATAAGGAAACTAAGTTAGATCAGTGATGCTCTCCACAACAACGCGGGATTGGTAAGTAACAAGTCTCTTAAATTGTTTGTGTATTGTTGTATAGTTGGTTTGTTTTATTGTTTTGCTCTCCCCTAATCACCGAGACCCGGCTGGCCGGATGGGTGACGCGCTAGCCCATAGGCAAAACGCTTAGTGGGAAAACAAAAACGGATCGCACGGTAATATAGCCCCGACTTCACAATGAAGGAAAGTATCAGTAATTTAGTTTGGTAATTACAAAATATTTAGATATTTACAACTTCTCTCTCACAGTATGGGAGTATTATTTACTCTCTGAATCGTCCATAGCGTGATCTAATTAAAATTAACTCTGACAAGATTTAAAATATTTAAAATGACACCCAATGCATTTACCTCTGGAGGATAAAGTTTTGGTTTATCAACTTTCTTTGATGCCAATTCCACAGATATAGGTACTTACATTATTTTTATTATGATATGCCAAATAAAATAAAATTTCTTGAAACGTAGTTATATTAAACCCCACTATGTTATGTTTTCCTGAAAATGAAACTTACTCAAAGTCAAATATTTAGAATTTTGATCATTTGACTAGCATACAGTGTTTGAAGTTATGAAAGAAAAAGTAGTAATTCCTTCTCTATATACCGCTTATTGTGCTGCCTGTGGTAAAAACGGGCGTTAAACACCATTAAAAATATATCTCTATCTCTCACGCACATACGGTTTTCCTGTTCGCTCCGTTCTTTTTTCCTCCCGCGCTGTTGACAATTTTAACTAAACGTAAACTATCGCAATTTAAAATAGTGAATGCACGATCTTGTAAAGACCTTTCCGATCTATCTGATTGTTACACAAGTTTAATTACAATTAACAAAGGTTAAAATTATACAACTACGCCCTTTTTTCTATGGCATTATTTCTTACAGCTTAAAACAATGTATAGAAAATCATTGATTCAATCACACCAAGAGTTTTTTCTTTGTTATGTAGGGCTTATAGCTAGTATTAGCATCGCTTTGACCTAATATTATTCATACGAAGCGAGTTATACTTTTTTTATTATATATTTTGTGGCTGTGACACAGAAAAGTTAGTGAGAAACGTTTTCGTTATTGACCGTACGTACATAGGGGACTCAAGCGAGAAAAATAATAAGAAATAGAGATTTTCTAAAAGAAACCATATCTCTGATAACCCAATGCATTCATTATTTATCGTCAGCTAACTGAACAGTGGCGCGAAATATTATAGCGTGAGCTGTAAACGCAACATTTTATTCTGACAGGTTGCTTTGGTG
Source organism: Metallyticus violacea (assembly GCA_030762175.1). Taxonomy (NCBI): domain Eukaryota; kingdom Metazoa; phylum Arthropoda; class Insecta; order Mantodea; family Metallyticidae; genus Metallyticus; species Metallyticus violacea. The sequence continues at coordinate 65,933,302 of CM060838.1, read as the reverse complement.
TTGTAACAAGTAACACAAATATCGCTCGAGTGTACGTTATTACTAAACTAAACATTAATATGCGATACTTCATGTTTGAATGAGGCTATTATCAATAGGTGGCACTATTAGCTCGGTGGCAACTGGTGGGATTCGACAGGAGACAGCCGATGTTTACAATAGCGAAACAGTAGTTGCAAGATGGCGGGCCTCTGAGTGAGTGCACCACCCTCGAGCAGCTTCTAGTGTGCTATTTTTGTGGACAAAAGGCACAGAATCTGATACCGCCCTTGGTGTCCCATCAATTGTGAGGAATTTATTAGAATATATGTAACATTGTATTTCAGCTAGCTGTAAATGAAGGGTTCTGTACGTGTATAAAAATGTCAAGAAAAGCAGGAATTCATGCTCGGACAGCACAGAGGCATTCTGGAAGACAATTCTTTTGTTCGTTGGAAGGGGGTTGCTTTCCCCCATACAGGTGTGTTGACAAAGATAAAAGCAGTTAACACCTGTGCTATTGTTAAAGTACGTTGAACTCTAACGTATGGTAGAAGTTGACATTGAACGCTGATCGAATTGCCAAGTTGTTACGTTCAGATAATCTGACTAGTCAATAATATGACAGTTGCATGTTGTTGCCGATAGCCTATAAGGATGTCTAAATCCACACTGATGGGAAAATAGAGCGTCCCTGTATCACGTGCTTAAGCGAGACTTATTGAGTATTTAAGGACATGAAATCGCCTTTTTCGGATGGATTCAGGTTTCGGAAGTCAGAATTTAGTCTGGGAAACTCGCACTGGAACTTCAATTTTGCTCGGCGCTTCTTCTTAGTGGTCAGAAAACTATTTGTCAAGTATTATAGCTCCGCGTGTTTGCCAACTGTCTCATTACTGTGGTCCGAAGAGAAACGCCCTGATACGCACTTGCTCGTTGAATAAACGACGCCAACTGGCGGATAACAAGGTGTTCTTTCTCGTCAGCACATCACCTTTAATTCCTCTCACTCAAGTCCCAAAAACCAGCAACATCCCTGTAGATCGACAAGAAGAATTATTGAGTGGTTAGTTGTATCACATATAATCCTTCCATCACCATTCCTCCCGCAACCCATAACTCCTTCAAATTAAAGACTGCTTCCCATCTGCGGTGAGAAGTGCCTGTCATGTCAAGCTCTTTAAAATTGGTGCAGATGTTCTCTGAAGAGCGGACATGCATCGAAGGCGAACACCGCATCGGCCGACCAACGGAGATTGCCTCACGCGAAATTGCAAAGAGTTGAAGACTTAATCCGAGTACATGCTATAGCCCCTGCTGTTGGCTTTTCACCGGCATAGGCTACATCTTGATGCATGAGGGTTAGGTTTTCACAAAGTGTGTGCACGATGGGTGCCGTGTACGCTGACCCTACAGCACAAAATGCAGAAAATGGGTCTGGCATTACATCATCTCAATCGCTATCACGGTACGCTAGCCCATGGGTCACGGATGATGAGTCTTGGGTTCAAAGAGTGCATCCTGCGTCGCCTGTGATACCATCCGCAGGGTAAAGTGATGCTGACAGTCTTCTGGGATCACGAAGGCATACGGCTCACCGCATTCCAGCCTCAAGGACAAACAGTAAATGCCGACTCCTACTATAACATCCTCAGGAAACTTCGTAAAGCCATTCAACAAAGCGACTAGGACTCCTCACCAAAAGCGTGTTGCTCTTGCAGTGACAACGCGCATCCTCCACTGCCAACATGACAAACGCGAGGCTGCAAAATTTCAAGCGGAAAGTTCTCGAGGATCCTCCATAAAGCCGCGACATTGCTCCACGCGACTATGCTCTCTTAAATATCTTTCGATTTTTCCCAACAAAGAAGCTGTAGAAAGGGAAGTCTTCGCCTGGTTTCGACAGCAACTCAGAGAATGTTATGTTGCTGGATTTCAGGGGCTTGTGAAACGATGAAATAAGTGCCTCAGAAATTATGTTAAGAATTCAAGTATTTTTCAGTACTCTTATTTGTTGAAGTTCTATCCAGTTGCAACTTACTAAATGACTTACCCATGCTATGAAGAGGCACAATGTAGTAAGACTGAGTTGTAAACAACGCACATTAGTAATGAATGTGTTTACCGATTTTTAAAGACAATGAAACAGCCATAGGTTCTGGAGTTCTGAAAGCATACTATATAGAACAAGAAAGGAACATATCAAAAAGCTTCTCTGGAAAGCTGACGAGATTGAAGATGAGCGGCTTTTAATACATTTGTTACCACCTTCATCACTGTCAACATCATCGTCGCAGACATCTTTTGGATGCTTCCGAATCGGTTGAACCTGATCCATGCACTGAGATGAAAAAGGCTTTTGAAGGAATGACACTACTTTCAGAAGATAGTACCCCAACTTAAACCTTTTTAATTTTTAATTGCGTTTTCATACTGTAATTTATATGTATGTATATATATATATATATATATATATTCCAGCTATTTCTTTATAACTGTAACGGCATAATATATTTTAAAGCATTTAACGTAACACAAAATTAAACGCGATCACAAACATGCCAGTAAATTTTGAAAAAACACAATAAATGTAATTTGTTCGTGTTTCCGTGCAACTCAGATACATTCTGAGTTGCACGAAATCTGACAACACGCACTCAATTTAACATATACTATCTTTTAAGCGTAAAATGCTCTATAACACAAGAGTATTTCATGGTTTTGTCGTCCGCTTCACGATAGATGCGGGTCGGCAGTCACAGCAGTAACTCCTGGGGAAGTGGATTAATATCCGAACTCCTGATTAAGTTCTCGTAATTACAACCACAAATAAATGAAAATAAGCACGCACTTTTGTAACGAAGACGTTGGGAATGTTGTCGTGTTACATCCACGCATATCTGTTTTTAAAAAATTGTCAATCAAATACACCAGTGCGTCTAATATGGGGGTATTGTTCTGTGCGCTTTCTGCAGTTAATTGTATTCTCAAAAAAGCATAGTATCCATTACTCTGTATACATTATAATCCAATACCTGTTATTTTGTGTCGAAATATTGCCACGCAATTCTTCATCAGTAAAGAATATTAGGAATGGATCAATTACTCTATCATTAATTCGTAGACAACAGTGATTTTGTACGCTTTCGAGCTGAAAGTGACTCAATTTCGAAAGATAAACCGATACATGTACATGATAATTTTCAAAAAATATGCCAGAAGTATCGTGGATATAGCATGACAAAGTTTCCAAAGTCTTCTATCATAAGATACGTGGTTATTTTCATGGTTGTAATTGCGAGAACTTGTGAGGATATTTCATCCGCTTTGTCGGGAGTTACCGCTGTGATTACCGCCATCTACCGTGAAACGGGCGACAAAACCATGAAAGACCCGGAATTAACTACTAGCTTTTCATTCAGGAAACGTCGATTTTGGGACGCTTAGATTGAAATCCAAACTCAGCCTTTGAACCCATTAACAATAACAAACAGCTTAGATTATACCTCCTTATTTTAATGCTGCTTCCTATAAAGCAAGTACTTTCATTAATGTCTAGTTTTCTTTAAATGACCGCAGTCGGTTGGGGAATCTTGAACAACAAAACAACTTTCTAGTCAAAATAACTTTTATTAAGCACTCAACGATCGTTTTGATGCCCTTCTGTTTGTCTCTCTCTTTTTACGCTTTCTGTCGAAGACAATTTCTTGTGACAATGGGGAAGCCAGCAATAAAATGACAAAATTTCAGTACCAACTAAAGGACCAATGGCGCCTGAATTACTCGACCTATCATTCGCCTACGAACATTAAAGGCGTACTCGTATTAAAGCAAACAAACATGACATGACAAATACGGCCCAGTGGGAAATAAAAACATGGGCGTTATGTATTACCACAGAGGCGGTAGTGCATTTTCTTATGTGTTCGTTGAGAAACAGAAGAGCACATAAGGCGTTGCCTCTTCCATCGCCTGCCTACTGTTTCTGCCTTACCAAGGAACAAATTTGAATGATATCTATCATTTGTAAATAGAACTAAATACCACTAGTAACTAAAGTCTGTAATGAACACTAAACAGTTTATACTATTTGTGGTAGTTAGGCAATGAAGTGAGTCGCGTATCAATATTACCTTCGTTCAAATGGAACACAAAACACTGGCGGTGAACCTAACAATTGCAACTTAACCAGACGTAACCAAGAGGACATTTGGAACATTTCATGCAAGAAAGAGTTTCATGAAGTATGCTGGTACGTTCTGTTCCTGTGTTTTCCGTGATTAGTTTACTATGAACAATTGTAGAATAAATTCTCTCTCGTTTGAGTACCTCTAAACGTTTCTGAATTTTGTACTTAAATGTTTATGATGTATTAAAACTAAAATTGAATTGGTGAAAGCTAATGAAAATTCAAAAATATTTATTTTGCATAAATTGACGTCATTGATATGCACAATGTTCATAAAATGCAATATCAATCCACAACAGCAGACTGCATTATATTGAAAAGCAGATAAAAATAGTGCTTTATCACGTGAATCCAAAGTACAAGATTGTAAAGTCACAAGAGCTGTTGTTGTCGGTCCTGGTGGTCTAGTGCTTAGACCCAAAATCGCGGGTTCAATTCCAGCAAGGGTCGACAGAATTTTTTTGCATTAAAATCCTAAGTATATCTTCTATTGGAAGGGAAGTAAAGCCGTGGGTCCCGTGTCGTAGACTTGAGGCATGTAAAAAATTTTAAGCCTGAAAGAAGAGTTCTCTGAGCAAAATTTATAGGCCGTTTCGCGCCCTGATTTGAATAGGACTGGACCTGAGATGTTAATGAGAATTTGTAAATAAACCAAATTAAACAAAAAAAAAAAAAAAAGATGTTGCAAACAGTATGGGTCCTGGAATGAGAGTTAATGTAGCATTAAATCAGGAGGAACAAATTTAATGCTAACGATGGCTAGTTAGGATAAATGTAACAACGAACAGCTATGTATACTAAAACAAGCTACAAACAATAGACTGAAGCACAAAAACCACATAAAAAGCTTAAAAAAGCCAAAGAAAAATGTTCTTAGTTGATAACGCTTAGAAAGTTTTTTTTTTTTTTTTTTTTTTTTTTTTTTTTTTTTACAATAAAAATTTTATTGAACCACATTTTGAAAATATGTATTACGGCAAGTGTCCCAAAATGAAATCTTCTGCAAATAAAATCGTTCTGAGGTGTCGTCGCATATTAACTGAAAGAATTACCTTCCATAGCTTTTCAGCTTCAGCAGGGAATTAATTAATTCGGACAGTTGGCGAATTGTCTTCGTTCTATTTGTATCAGGCCACACTGAAAGGATATTGCCATTAGCAGATGGACCTTGTGACATACTGCATGGGCGGTTCTCAATAATGGAACGAGTTACTCTTTTCTTGTATCACTAGTACTAAAATGGTCTCCTTCTAAATACTATTAGGGTCCAATAACTCAAAATGTGGAAATTTATGGAAGATTAGAATTATATGTAACATATAATTTACTATTATTAACTCTTAACGCGCAGGCCACTAAGATGTGACATATATAATGAGGTGCGTACCTAAGACCGCAGAAATATGAGCAAAACTATTTCACCATCATAATTAAAATAATTTAACACCCTATTGGAATTTTTCTTGGGTACAGAAATTATATTTATTTTGTAACATTCAAAGGGCTGTACATGCTTTCATTTTTGTTATTTTTAATAGCTAAAACATTCGTGAATTTATAAAACACAGGATTTTTTTTTAATGTTTGTGGAAAAGGCCTTTTTTTACAAATACAAATATTTTTCTAACTTTGTAAAACACGATTTCCATGTAGATATAAAAATTCTGGAATAGATACATTTACACATAAAATTACACCATTCTGACATTGTGAAAAAAACGTATAAAAACGTTTTGAAAAACTGAAATAATCAGATTTTAAAACTCAGAAATACTGAAATGTTTTTAGTTTTATTTAGGGTATGAAGAACTAATTATACCTATGAAATTTCTTCCTATTAGCATCTTGTTCACTAACATTCTGATTTAACCAACGAGCTACCTTTATTAAATTTGGGATCAGTCATCTGGAAGACCAATGAGTTTATCTAATTATTGGGCTTATGAATTTGGAGCGTAAAGAGGGGAATCTAGAAGTGGGTGAAGAGCCCCAAACATTTCCAATCCTTCTAATTTAAGGGTTTAACTTTGCCCCATTTTGCAAAATAAATAAATAAATAGAAAATAAAAAATAAAAAATATATAAAAATTTCCATTCTCAATGTTGCCTTTAACAAAGGATAAAACAAAAAATAAGCATATAATTATTATCACAAACTCCTATGGTTTTCGAATTCATCTTGTTCCTGGGTCTATGAATTGGTTTTCAGCAGTTTAACACAACAAAGTAAAACGTGGAAGAAAGCACAGATATAACGTCAAATTTATCTTATCTAAATGACGCACGAGACTTATTTGCACATCGAGAAGGTAAACATGCCAAAATACATACAAGGCTGCCAGTTCTTCTCTTTACAAAAGTGGAGTGAACAAAATGCATTTGTTACTTAACAAGAGTTTGTTGCTATATAGCAGATATTCCGTTCTGTAGCAGGGAGCCCAACATCTTAGCGCTGGGCTATATGTACTCGTAGTCTTAAGACAGGGAAGCATTTGAAATTTTTTTATCCTCAGAAAGATTCATTCATTAGTAATTACTTGCACACAGGCTCCTCCAGTTAGGTGCACTTCTTGCTGGAAAATGTTTTGTTTTGAGGTGTCACATGTGCAAGGAAAAAGTTTCAACGCGTTATGATTTTTTTTTTTTTTTTTGAATGACGTTTAACGCTCGTTTTCACTACTGAGGCACCACAGGCGGTGAACACATGATACATGTGATGAATGAATATATTGGGAAAGAATTATTAAGGAAGAAAACGTTCCAGGCCTAAGTTTTAGGGCATCTCCCCGGCTTTTGCCAATTATGAAGACTGAAGAAAACCTGGAAAAAACCTCAGTCAGGGAGGACGGTTCTGGCGGGATTCAAACCGCAGACCTCCCGCTCACGAGTCCGCGCCTTAATGACCTCGGCCACCCGTGGCGGTCGCGCTATGAATGCATTAATAGTAAACACTTGCGGGTGGGGGGATGGCACAGTGACCTGATCACACACAAATATTCACCCGTGGATTTTCTTTTTCCATTTCATAAACCGCACGAGGATTCTTGGATCCGCATACCCAAACATTGTGTCTAATTAACCTTTCCAGACAAACGAACAGTGAACCCGTCCGAAAAAACAAACAATGTGATACAAATATTTTGCTTTGTCCTGTGCCTCCATTTTTATAAATAAACAAGCACGATAGTCAACTAGTGCCGTGCACAGAAACTATTTGAGTTGACAAATGAATGCAAAACCAGTTTGTTGCTATCTCTAATAGCTTTTCTGTTATTAATGGTTGAATTTCGCCAGAGACTTTGTGAACAACATACGAAAGTGCAAAAAAATTGTATACACACTTTCACAGTAGATATCTATTTGATATAATTCAAAGCTGGGTCGCAAAACAACAGTAATGTGTAGTATGATGTTCTGTAAACAGATGTGACTCACATATATTATGATAGTGGTGTTACGTGACAGGTAAATCAACAATGAACAAATGAAGCCAAAATAATCATATGATGTTCTGTAAACGGATATGAATCACATTATGTTATGCTAGCGTTGCTACAACAAAAGGGAGCCAAGATTATCGTTTGAACAGCGGAAAGCAATTTTGAAGTGGTATTGGAAAACCGAGAATGTTGTTGAAGTTCAAAGGCAATGGAGACGTATGTACAGAGCAGAACCGCCAACGAGAGTAACAATTGCACGCATTGGAGACAAATTTGAGACTCGTGGTACCGTATGCGATGTCCACAAGGGCAGATGTGGAAGACCTCGCACAGCAACAAGCCCCGCGTCCTCGGCTATGGTCTTGGAACGTTCTGAGCACTCACCGCAGAAATCTACAAGCAATGTGCACGTGAGACTGGGATTAGTAGAACCAGCGTACGTCGTATTATTAAAACAGCAAAGTTGAAAGTTTTAATCTCAAGACTTTTGCATGCATTAAATGAATTTATTATTATTATTATTATTATTATTATTATTATTATTATTTTAATGACGCTCTTAAACATCTCAGGTCATCAGCGTCCCATTCAATTCCGGGCGTGAAACGGCTAAGAGGCCTCTCTTTCAGGCTTGAGGTTCTTTTTCGTGCCGTAAATGTACGACACGGGACCTACGGCTTTACTTCCCTTCCGAAGGAAGCCATACTTCGGATTTTTACGTCCTGGCCGGGTTTGAACCCGCGACCTTGGGTTTAGAAGGTAAGTATGGTTACCATTACGCCACCAGGACCGACAACATTAAACGAAGATGACCCAGATCGGAGAATGTGAATGTTTCGGAACATGGTGCAAGAGGATGAGGCCTTCGTAAGGAAAGTTGTTTGGTCCGATGGGACACAATTTAAGATGAACCGGCATAAATCTGTCTCTCTCTTATTTTGGAAAAGGTTTTTATTTTCCTGGAATTAATGTTTGGTTTGGGTTGTCATCTAGGGCTCTAATTGTACCATTCTTTTTTGAAGGAATAGTGTACGGGCTAAGTGTACCTGAACATGATACGCACATCCGTCTTACCCGCCATTCATACACTCTGTGGAAAGGAGGAATTTTACTTCCAAAGGATGCTGCACCAACACATTACCACTGAGATGTACGTGCGTAGCTTGATGACAATCTTCCAAGCCACTGGATAGGATGAAGAGGTCCGATTGAGTTTCCACCGCGTTCTGCGGATCAACTCCGTTGGACTTCTACCTATGGGGAACTCTTAAGGATGTTGTATACCGTAGAAAACCAGCTACACTGACAGCACTTCGGGAAGAAATTAAAACGGCATATGCTGCAATCGCTGAGGACACTCTCGCAAACGTTGCTCGATCAGTAGTTCAACGTACCCAGAAGTGTATCGACGTCGATGGTGGGTATTTTGAGCAACTGTTGTAACTGTAAAAGTCTAAGATGATTAGTGCTCATCATTTTCTGTTTGTGTGAATTCCGTTTTATTATGTTAACAGTTTTTTCTTTGCTTGAAGTGTATATATATTGACACCCTCTGTATATTAAGTGATCAAAATATACTGAAAACGATAGAAACATTTAATTACTTCGACATAAAGAACACATCTCATATGGAAAAAAATATTTATATGTATATAGTTTTCGGAACATTTTTAGAAAAATTAAAACTCCTACATCCATAAAACAGTTAAAACTGAAAACAGGTTTACATTGAGAACAGGTAAGAAAGTTCCAGTTCATTTACTTTGCCCACGGTACTGGGTATTATACATCTTAGGCTTTCGCGGGCGTTGTTAAAATTAAAACAGTTAAAATCTTCCGAGCTATTTTGCCGTGATCCATGGTTTAATAGCTACCATAGCTTTCGCCAGCTTGTGCGGTTGGCACCATTAAAGACGGGTCAATGCTGTCGTCTTTTCTGCAGTAAGTTGGTGAAAGCTATGGTAACATATTAAACCATGAACCACGGCACAGCGCGGAAGATTGTAACTGTTTTAATTTTAATGGTTATGGGTAATTCGCTCTGGTACATTCCGAGGTGCTATAGTTCAAGTAGAGTGTCCCTAAGGCGAGAGGCCATAGCTCAGGTAAAAAACATGGGCTACTGGAACAACTGGTGAGGGACAGGCAACGCCTCCAAGTCATCGAATGTAAATTTCAACGCTCTGTGATGAAGCACACATAGATACTTTTAGTAATACTGAAGCAGTCCCAATGCAATAACTTAGCGCTCTTTCAAAAACAGTTGGCACATTATTAAAACTGTATAATACTGTAATGATTATGGAGTTTTCCGCGTGTTTCTAGCGCAGTTATAGACTCATCGTACCTTTCACGAGTTGCTATTAAAGCCTGCAATATCCAGAAAGATAAGTGACTGATGCAGATAATAGTAGATTTAAAAACAATATCCTTTACTAAGTTGCCTAATTCTTAGAGATTAAAAGATATTATAATCAAAATGTGACTGCAGGAGTAAGGTGTTTTACATATCACATTGAAATTTTCACTTATGAATTCGAGCAACACTTTCGATATTTATAACACACTCGTTGCTTGTTTAGTGCACTGGAAGTATTCATGCAACATCAGAAATGGAGGCTAGTAAAGAAGAATATAAATGGACGGTTTGTTTGTTGTTGTTGTTTTTTTTTCTTTTTTTTTTCTGCTAGGATATAGGACAAAAAATTCGTCGCAAGACTGCTATGTACGATAAGCTTTCCATGGTGCTGGAGTGACAATAGATTCCAAGACGACGCGGGTTATTGCCCAGGATAAACCTATATTGTTATTACTCCCGATTTTATTGTGCGAGTATATAGTTTCTTCCGGGAAAATTGATGGATCTCAGTGAAAGAAATTCGTGTTTTGGTGAAGGCAAGCCATGGTTTCATATGAGCAATTATGAAAAACCACTTGTAATATCCAACAATAGCTCCGCAGTGTATTTCACATCAACTGATGGAGGAAGGACAGACAAAGATTCTGTATCATCTGTACCTCTGGGTCGCCTGTTGCAGTAGCATGAGGAAGAGTTTGCGTTCTGTACCTTTTCGTTACTATGAGAGTGGTGTGGTGTCGCCATTTTGAGCCAGAGAGCAAACAGCACAGCAAAGACCGACTACATTTACCAGACCCCAATGTAGGTACTGGCAATAGAGAAAATGGTGGAAAATGTGGTCCGTGCTGTTAATTACATGACTTTGATAATTTGGCTCATTGCAATTACCTGGTTTATAGTTGGAAGAAAATCAACATCAGCGTGCTATTTCTTTTCTTTTTATTAAGTTGGTATTTATTTAGTGAAATTACACCAGCTACTTGTGCGACAGAAAGTGTTAGTACATCATGGGTTGCTCTTGTATGTCTTAATTATGGCAGTGCACAGCATAATACCATATTTGCATTTCTTAAAAAGCGGTAATTAAAGAGTGGATAAAGATACGTGGTGCAAATTTTGCAGTTAATGATGAAACTGTAGTGTGCATTTAACATTAGTATCAAAATTTGTGGTTAAGGAGTATATTTCCCTTGTGTAATTTTCCCTATTCTACCATCATATGTGACATTGAGGTTTAGCAATGAAAGAAAAGATCGGTAAAAATGTATAAAGCGAGTTTTGGAGCGAGATGTAGAGAGTTTTAATGAATAGTGTGAGCAGAGTGTTATGTTTTAACTCCTTTGCAAGTGAGGTTAAGAAGAAATAGATACATCCATTTATAACTATTGGCAAGGAAAACTATGTCCTTTTGATTAAAATAGACTACGATAAATATGATGCTTAACCAGTAATGTCGAAGTTAAGGTATTTTATAAAGATTTATGCCTATCTGTGGAGACGTTTATAATATATATTATTTCATATTTCGTTTAAATATGAGAAACATTGTTTGTAAGCAATCTCAGATTCTTAAAAACTATCGAAACACGCTCTAATGATAAATAATGTCATCTTGTAAACGAAATACTGCGTAAAAGTTTCGTATTTGCTATGGGCAGCAGAAGGGCGACTTTGCCCGTCATTTTTTCTTTTTCTTATTCCGAATTGGAGTGTGGTAAATGTAGTCGGTTTTGGGCAAAGCCAACAGTGAAAACAAGCGAATTCTCCAAAAGTCTACAGTCGTACACGTAAATATCGGAAAAGTTATGTTCTTTTACACCTGTGAGGATTCGCTGCTTTCGATTTTCTCGAGCATGCAGCCGCAAACAATGCGAAAGATACGGGCAATTGAAGAAACTGATGCACGCCATAAAGTTGAAAAGCCCTGAATGCTATGGAATAGTATTATCCTTCTCAACTGTGCTAACTAGTATCGAATATGCTTCAAGGATTTCACTGTGAAACACTTCAATATCCTTCCTACAGATCACAGCTTTCCACATGCGGTTAGGCACATTTTTGGCGACCAGAATAGAAACATTCATTAACATCGGCTTGAAACGGCAAGGATGTTTGTGACTATAAAGGTATGGCTATGGATTCCTTAGCAACTTAAAAGCTTATTGACCGTCTGTGCAATAATACTGCTTTGGTTTCTGTGTTGTTTTCGTTTACTCGATTATTGTTACAGATGAGAGATTGCCTGATTGTGATCACTGATTTGTATTTACTGCTTACCTTCTTTCATTGCGATTTTTTATAGAAGTGAATTTAGAAACTGTTATTTATCAATGGTGAAAAAGGGTATGTGATACTGGTGTATGGTGAATGTAAGAATAATTCACAGCATCATTTCCAACATGTACATGGAGAAACATCGTGAATGAATGTTTTCGAATTTCTTTAACCAACTAAGGCAGTGTCACCCAAAATGTGATTCGCAAACCTCCCTGGGTGTTCCCGAAATTTTGTAGGAGTTCAAATGCTCTCTAATGGCGGATGAATTTTATAATTGTGACGTTATTACAATTTTCATCTCGAATAATCTATCTGTGGCATCGGTGGATTAAACATATTGCTTTCATTTGTTTGAAATGGGGCATATGTTTAGATATTTGATGACAGAGAGTTGAAAGGAGGGGGACTGATTATTGACATGGAGATGCGTGCCAGGAGACGAAAGTTAAATAATCTTTTAGATTACTTTCAATTTTTGTGCTTCCATTTTACTCACCTCTTCATTTAAAATTCAGTAGAATAATAAATAAATCATGTATAAAATATTTCAACAATGTCAAAAACAAAATGTTATCAGCGTCTGGTTTAGATCACAGAGTGTTAAATATAAAAGTGACTTTTAAAATAGGAAAATGTGCTATTGCAATAATTCGTCTATTTAATTCCGGTCCAAATGTTTTAAATATAAAATAAAATATATGAAATCATGTAGATCATGTTTTAAACGCTTCATTTTTTGGAGGGAAATCCTAAGGTAGGCCAATTTACAGTAACTACAGCAATTTTAGGCTAATTTAAGGATGTTGTCGACGTGGAGCTCCTCGAAACTTACCCAAAACATGCACAGTTTGGTCTCTGTGATATTATGAGAGAAATCGAATTTAGTCAAAGTGCTCTGTGATATTATGAGAGAAATCGAATTTAGTCAAAGTGTTCTTCACGGACACAAGTTCCATCTGTATCATGGGCTCTCTCAATTGAGAACTATATGACTACAATGACCGAGAGTTTGTTTACAGATGAAGGAACATTCCAAATCACGAGCAAATCAACCTTAATAACAAACGCTATTGATCAGAACAGAATTCCTATTGGCTTCCTCGAGTGGAGTTTTACGTTGTGATGTAAAAATCTGCTCCCTCTGCATTAGCGATTCCTTGCATTCTGACAAGCGTGCCAAAAAACTTCCATTCTAGCTAGAAAATATTCCGCTGGAAACAAGAATATTTTGTATCAAAGAGAGGGATGTCCATTTCTTAATGCAAAAAGCAGTAAAGTAACTACTGACCAAACATGTGAAGACGGAGAGATTGAGAGCGGAGAACTTTCAAACTGACAAATCCGATCTCTTTATCTCACACCTTTACATCAATTTCAAATGGCGTACAGTGTAAGTCAACAGTTAACCGCACTTTGGCCATAACCCATCTTTAGGTTTCTCACACTGCTTTCCGCACAGCATGCTTAGATTTCGTACTACTGTAGTCACCTGGTCGAAGATTGACTGGAATGCGCTATTTTCCTTGTCGCTGTGACAGTGTAAACACGAGCCTTCCACTAGTAGTTTGCACCAAAGAGTGATCCGTCGAAAGTTGTGTCAAGGGCTGAAAATCATCGGAAGTTTTAACACAGCGGGACAGCGCACCACCGCGTAGAAGTGAGCATGAGTGAATCGAGAAGTTTAAATGTGACCGGAAAAGCGTGACACACGAAGAGGAAGCAGGACGCCTCCACCTCCATCACTGACGACAAGATTCAACAAGGTCGAGAGATGGTACTCGCGAACTGGTGGTGTTTTCTCTGCCCATAAAACTCGACTTTCAAGAAAATCTGCGCAAGATGGGTACCTGAGACTTTGTCCCAAAGCAAAAGCACAAGTTTACTCGAGCACTACAACAATAAAAGCACCGACGACTTTTTAAGTAGAATACTCACAGCAGATGAAACATGGATCATAATTCCGAGACAGAATCCAAAAGCAAGAACATCTGGGTTCACTAACGAAGAAGAAATTCAAGACTTAATCATCTGCGGTAAAAAATTTTGGGAATTAAAAGAGCCTGTACTTGAAGACTATCTGAAAAAGGAGTGTACGATCAACAGCGCAAGATACGGTGATTTCCTGGACAAAAATCTGAAGTGAGCAATTCGCATGAAACCATTAACCCTTTGAACTTAGAGGTGTTGCAGCACCTTGCCTACAGCCCAGATCTCGTTCGTTCCGATTATTATCTTTTCGGACCGCTTAAAGATGCCTTACGAGATTATCAGTTTTCTATGGACGAAGAAGTGAGGGAGAAGTGCATAAATGGTTGCACGAACAACCGAAAAACTTATTCTTGGAGGGAATACGCCAACTTGTGGTGTGTAGAAAAATAATGCACTTGTTGAACTCCTACTTTCGTATAAATAAATTGACAAAACAAGAATTTTACTTTCCCTCTACAACTTTCGAGTGCACCTTCGTACTATAGCAATGAGATGAATTTCTCAAGATACAACAATGCTCTGGAAGCTTGCATTGCAATGAGCATAAGTTTGAGCATAAGGGATATTCCTTTAATGACTAAGTAGAAATGTTTCCGTTATTTTAAATAAATTTATTTGTTTCGCCACTCTTGCAATTCCATAATTACACTGACAGTTTATATAGCTATGTAAACAGATTCGTTTAAACGCAAAGGCACTAAAATGCAAATTTGCGCTCCTGCAGTTGAAATCTTTTGACATTTTTTTTTTAAGTTTTCTTATCATTCCCCTTTCACGTAATGCCAGGCATTAATAGCTACATCTGAATGTAATGTTTCAATTACGATATCTCGATAATTACTTGCACTAGAAGAAAGTGGCAAAACGCTATCATTCTATGTTAAAGTTAATTGGGCCAATTAGATGTTCCATAAAACATAATAATAATAATAATAATAATAACTGAATGTACGTTTATGTTCAAATTACACTTTCCTACAACATTCACAATAAGGTACACGCTAACTCCGTGTTTACTTCTCTGTAGTTCTATCTTCGGAAAACAGTTCGCAGACAACAGTTTTAATTTAAAGTACACGAGTTCACATGCATAGGCCAGTCTTAAATAGAGGTGAAGGGAGGAAATTGGGAGGGAAACTGTCTTCTTCTCTTTGCTATTTTAAATGAAAGTCTTTGAAGTTAATTCAAGAGTTTGTTACTCTTGTAAATCGAAGCTTCATTATTCCAAAATGTTTTGTATGAATACAGTTTTGTGTGGAAAATTTCAGCTCTTTCGATATTTGCCGAAGAGGTAAACCTAGGAATCAAAGTTTTGACCTCAAAAAGATCAATTGTGTTGAATTCCCTATGTGAAATGCTCTGGGAAAATAATAAAAGACCTGAAATAAGCAAAAATAAAAATTCACATAAACACTTGCTTAGGTTTTGAGTTACAGTCATCGATTGTAGTGCATTGAAAATTAGCCAAGTGCAATTTTCTTCTCTATTCAAGATGTGCTTTTTTTTTTTTTTTTCATATTATCTGTGATGATAAAGTTTAATTGACTAATTACACGACTTTATCTACACAGAAAAGCCCAACTCAATGGCCACTATGGGCTCTAATATAGACTTCTAAGTGCCGTCTTAACTCTATCCCATATTTCAGCTGTTTGACATCCTTCAAGCTACTGGCAAAGAATTTCCATGACATGAATGTGTCTTGAATAACACAAAAGCATAAGTAAAAACCCGATGGACTGAGGTCAAAATTATAATCAGGCGAAGATGCCGTTTCCCCAAGGCCTATCCTATTGTTTGGGATTCGTCCATTTAAATTTCCTCTAAATGAGGTGCCGCCCCATCGTGCATGAACCAAAACAGTCTTCATTTACAAGTGCCTTAATTTCGTTTGGTTTTCAGCATATAAACGCATATCTCCCATTTCCTGATTATAAAGTAATCCATTTCGAACATTTGCTGTAATATAATTACACTCTATACATCGTAAATGTCATAGTTAATTTTCTTATTTTGTTATGACAACTGTCACCAAATGCTTTGAATACAAAACAAATCAGCAATAACTTGAATAGAGAAGCAAATTGCATGTGGCTTCTTTATTAGTACACCACTAGCAATGACTTAAGTCAGAAACTAAGCGAAATTAATATGTTTAAATGAACTGAGTTGTGTGTGGGTTTTGTGTATGTTCTCCATAAATTTTCCAGAGCCTTCCCAGACGTTTTGTTACATTCTGTATATTAAGTTCAAAGTCCGTTGCCATAGCTGAACCAACTTTAGCCAGAAAAGAGCAAATAGCACTTTAGTAAAAATGTTCCTAATTTTCCCTTTCCAAAACAGCAAACTGGTAAATAGTAGGCTCCCAATTCATCTTCCGAAACAATAAACAAGTGCTATGCTTCTAAAGGGTCAAGAATTCGGAAGCCAAGAGGATAGTTTATCCACCTCAGTCTCTGAATAAATAAATAAATAAATAAATAAATAAACAAATGACTTAATACTGGGGTACTTAAAAGCATTCTCCTAGGAACGTAGCGGCATTTATGTACGATCTTAATCCAGCCTAAATACGGTGCTCTGAATGATTAACTACCTTACCGTAGCTTCCCTTTCCACGCCTACCAGTGTTCACAAATTATTATTGGGTAAATTGTTCCTTATACACTCGCTGCATCCGGTACACAGACTGCAAATTCGTGCCTTCCTCAATTCAACGTTTCTATCACAATAACACGTGTTTAGAAAGTGTTAAATGTCCTGAAAATAATGTAGTAGTATCAGTAGCTTCCTAACGTGATCATAAAGCAAAGTGGGATGCAGCAGAGTGCAACATCTACGGGCAATAATACAATGAAAACTATTTGTCATTAAAGCAAATATACACTCAGGGACGAAAACACTTTTATATTTGCTTGTCATAAAATATTATGACAGTCGTTTGTTGTCGTGGACACCTATTATTTACTTAACAGATAAGGTAAATATGTTTACAAAATATTTCTTTTTGTGAATTAGAAGGTAATTGGATAGAAGAGGTATTTGCGGTAACAGTTAGTGGAGACGAATCTGAATTCAACAGTAATGAATTGACTTGTTTCAAATATGCCGCAGTTACATCCTGAGTTTGTTGAGTAGGAAGTAACAATCGCTACAGGTCAATGGTGAGTGACAATAGAAGATCGTTTTTATTTAAAAAAGTGATTTTTTCTGTAATTCTCTGTGATTGTTCATGTTGTAATATTTCTTTCATTTTGCGAAGTGTTGAGCATTGTCTCCGAGTTCAAAATTACTTAATAAATATTAATATTTTTATATGTTACATTTTTAAATACTCAGTTTAATTTTAATTTACACAACGGTTAAATTTTTGAAAATATATCAGAAATTTTATATTTAGATAGTATTATTGTCATACGTTTACATTTTTAGATCATAAACATCCGGGATTTCCAAATGAGGAAACAACCAGTTTCTTATTTACGAACAGCCTTATTGTTTGGAGAAAAGCAAATAAACAACCTTTAAAACGCATATCACTGGAGAAACAAAACAACGGAGGGTTATAGACTGTTAACACAGTACTTATAAACTACACTAGCCTTATTAGTTTACTATTCTCTTAAGCCAAGTTGTACAGTTTAATCTGCATCCTTAAACGCAATTGGCTGGTACTTAACTCTTGTGAATAATTTAACTTTCAACAAAGATGGCAAACTCCTGTAGTTTTAATTCCACATATCCCCATTCCACCACGAATCGGAAACTGGTTTTGCCGACGGGAAGTTACTGCATACTGCCGAGGGAAATCGTGTCTCGCGGTCGTTGCTTATTGCTAATAAATAGTATTTAATATTGCACTCCATGCCTAAATCCTTTCGAAAATATTTTGATAAACTTGCCGCAATTGATTTTCCCAAATATTTTGTTTCGGCGCCTTTATAGTTTTACTTCAATTACAGCAGTAATTTAACACGAACGACGATGCAGAAGCTGAGTGGCTTCATACGCACTGCCGAAAGACACACTAAGTTGTTCGGCTAATCGTGTTAAAGACTTTCGAGGAGAAGGCTATAATGGATAGTCTATTTCATCAAGCTTCTCTTTTGTTAAAAAAAAAAGCCCAACTTTGTTCACTAATCAAAAAATTGTATTTCTCGATGGAAATGTTACTTCTTGGAAATTCTTCCCTACGCACTTGTGCGATCTATTTTGCACATAACAATAACAGACAAATACTCTTTGTCTAGCGTATAGCTCGCTCTCAGCACAAAAATACGCAGTAGAAACCTAACATGCACTTCCTATAGAATTTTACTCCAATTATAGTTTTCTCTAGTCTAAGTAAGCTCTCATTACGTAGAGGAATAAGGGCACGATACTTACACAAGTAGGCGTTCTTTATGGCTTATTATAGCTTATAAGACATGCAAATTCTTAACCCTTTCAAAATTATCCAACACTAGTAAATACATGATTCAGCTATATAAGCCATCTGCACAGATACTTTACATCTCAAAAGAGTAACAGAGCTCTCTCTGTACTAATAAGTACATAAACGTGTATTCTGGAACATAAAATATGAGCATGGGGTTTATCTAAAGTTTCTTTCACAAACATATTTTTTCATCACTTAATTTACTCTAGATAAGTAGGTTTAGCCAATCAAAAGGGATATTTAAATTATAAATTCTTGCCAACTCAAAACACACTCTATCACTATTGCTGAACTCATTTACTTTGGCTCAAAAACTATCAAGGAACTGCAGCAGGTGTGTTTAGCTGTGGATAACATGCAGGTTTGGGAAATAAGCTAGTCTTTCAAGCAGAAAGTTGGTAAGTATATGGGAAAGTTTGGGGGAAACAACAATATGAACATTATTGTATTTGCAGAGAGCAAAGCAGGTGTAAAAGCTCTTGAGGCTGACAGTCAATCAAAACTGGCATGGAAATGCCGGGAAATCCTGATGACACTGGCTGAGCAATTGGAACTGCTGTGGATGCCAGGACATATGGGAATTTATGGCAATGAAAGAGCAGATGATTTGGCTAAAGAAGAATCTACAGTCCTTTTATAGGTCCAGAACCTAGATTTGAATTGTCCTATGGATACATCCGAGGAACAATGCAAGTTAGGCATCGTAAGAAGCACAAAAGGGTACACTGAATTTGTTACATATCACCTAAGGAAGTAATAAAGGCAGGACTCAGAACTGCTACAAATACAAGAGAGAATCAAGCTCACTTGGACAATGGGCGTAATAACTGCGTGGACGTCTCTAAGAGATTGGCAAGGAAGTTGATCCAGCTGGTGAGAGATGTTCCAAATCAGATAAAACAGCATTATGATATGCTGCGTGATTAACAAAAATTTTACAGCAATCATGAAACTACGCGAATTTCTGAAGTCTCTTATAAAAGCTATTCTTTTCATTAAAGCTGAAGTCCTTAAAGATTAGAGGAAGAGGAAACACAATGCATCAGTAAAGGATATAGTGAGCAGAATAACTGCTCTTCCCCTTTAAAAATGTAACGTTTTACTTTATAGTAATGCTCAAAGGAGAGAAAGCAGGCAGTTAACAGTTCTGTTGATTAAGTTATAACAACATAATGCAGTTAACAGCATTTGTCAAATAACTTTCACTTGATAATGAAGAAAAACATGGCAGAAAAGCTCTTGGTCTGTGAAATATTGCGCGATTGTGTGTCAGAACCACAAAGAACATCCCAACACTCTTCAAACACCCTTTAGAATTGCCTACTTTCAGGCTTAGAGGCTGTTAACGCATTTTTCATGGCCGACTGTGTTAGAGGTGGAATGCTATGGAGGCGGGTGCGGGCAGGGACATAGAGGCGCCCATGGAGGTATCCCACTGTGTGAGCGATCAACTCGCCCTACAAGGCGATCCTACCGGATGCTGCAGGCAGACAAGAGGCTATCCCACGTTACGTCATCGCCGACATACAGACTGTCTTAAAAACAGCCAACCGCAAGGTTACAACCTCTCTGAATTTTTAAAGTTCCACGGTGTGCTTTATTAGTAAGATTGCTTCTAAACACACAGTGAACAGACTTAGGCTTTGAAAGCAAAGAACCGGCCGCAACATACGTCGTGAACCGAACGTTTACCTTGCACATCAACGCGAAGAATATTCCCATGAGTTTTTCGGTATTGCATCAACCACTGTAAATAAAATACAGATTTCTCTCATTCATCAAAATCAAATTGTTTCTTTCGTTGCAAATAAAACGGCAATGTCACTGCCCAGTTTCGTTGTGACAAGATATGAGGGATACTCAAATCTATTTATTCAGTAAGCAGAACTAGGCGCGTCAGTGTTTAATGTTGTTTATATTCATGCTAGCGAATGTTAACTGAGCCCATGTCTGTCATTTCACATAACGCTTAATATATTTTGCGTAATTTTTTCCCCCTTATTGAGTAAACTTAGATTATTTTTATTATTTTTTTATATTTATAACTGTTTATCTTTCACTGTAATGACTATCAAAAGGTGCTGTCTTTATTATATCTCTTATTAACTGTATATTTGTATTCATTCTCATTTATCTCTTTTACCTATGTATGAATCTAATTACTTTGTACGTGCATTATATTAACCTGGTTGAAGTGTAAATGAAGGCTTTAAGTCTTTAACACAAAACACAATGATTTATTAAACTATTTATGAATGTAACCTCAAACAATGCTTCCAGATCATATTTATTTCGTTTATTTCGCTTATTTTCATCAAAGAAAATGAGGCTTTAGACCTTAAGGAGACGACCTGAGGAAACAAAAAATTCAACATTTCTTGACCAATTCACTTATTATTTTTTTTTTCCATACAGTAATGACATCTAATAAAAATACTCTTTGCAATTTCAAACCAATCGATAAAATATTTCCTAAGAAAAAATGCTTCAGTTTGAAAAAAGAAACAACTGCAAATTGATGTTCCAAATATACAATAAAGACAAACTATATGCATAATTTTTTTAATAACGTATTAACTTAGTAAAAAAATCACTCTTACTTACTTTGAGGAATTTTGTTGCAATTTTAAAAACAAATGGAATATTATTTGTTTACATTTTCTCCTAAATACTTTTAAATTGCACGTGTCTCAAGAGCCTCTGTGGAATACTTCAAGGTAATTGGTGAAATTTAGCAGCACAAGGAGCAAATTGAATTTCTATATGTGCAAGAAAAAGCACTTTGAGTATACTTTTCCTCCTAAATTAATGTTACAGATTTTCTCGCTCGCTCTCTCTCTCTCTCTCTCTTTAATATAATTTAACGCTTCACAGCTGTTGGTGCTTCAGCATAAAGAACGTCCCCATTTCCTCTTTTCAGCGATTATTTGCTTTTGTAAACTTATTTCTGTATCCCATATCTTTTGGAATCATAAATTTCAACTATTTTTCCTAACTTACACAAGAACAGCATTTCATGAAGTGATGATAATATTAGATATGCTTTTAATGCTGTGATTACAGTTTGGTTTGCTTGAAAGCTTTGTCTGAAACATTTTCCAAATTTCACATTTAAAGCCATCAGAAAGAACATAAACACAAACACACACACGCGTCATTCCTGGTGGTGCAGTGGTAAACATACTTGCCTCCTAAACCCATATATATATATATATATATATATATATATTAGGTCATATGGCCTAGACCGCCACGGGTTAAGGCGCGGACTCGTGAATGGGAGGTCTGTGGTTCTATTCTCACCAGGACCGTCCTCCCTGACTGAGGTTTTTCCAGATTTTCCTCAATTCTCATAAAGGCCAAATGCCGGGGAAGTACTCAATATTTACCCCTGGAACGCTTCCTTCCTTTCATATGTTATATATCAGTATCCACCGCCTATGGTGCCGTTAAACACTGTTTGAAAAATGGCATGTTACGGTCTCAATTTTTGTCCACCTGTTTTTAGGATAGCCCCAAGATCTCTTCTCTTGAGAACAATACTGAAGTATGACTTTTGGGATTTTATTCCTGTTCATTCGTGATTTTATGTAATGCAAAATTAGCTGTAATTGAACTTTTGGCACAACTTCCTTCCTTCCTCCCTCCCTTCCTCCCTTCCTTGCTTCCTTCCTTCCTTCTTTTGTGGCACAGTATAGGTCTTGCTAAGGCCCTATTTAATATATTTCTTGTATGCTGCTGTATTCATATTTTGTTTATAAGTCTTACTGTTATATTGATTTATACACTTAGTAAGATATATCTATTTAATTGAAAAATGATCATTTATATCCAAAGATATGTCAAATAAGTTATCCTTTCATTAATTTTCCCATACAGTGCCATACGTTTTGCTATTTCTGCATTTATTTCCATGTCATATTCCTACAATGATATAGTTAACTTGTGTACTAAGCACTGAAGCCACAAGAACTAATCACCAACATAAAGTAAGGCTCTAATTTGTATGTTTTAGCTGAGACATCTCCAATTTTGAAAGTTTTTGCTCACATATTTAATGAAGAAGAATGCAAATAGGTCAAATCCTTGTATAACTTTACAGTATATCTTCTGCCATGATAAAAGTCAATTATAGTTTCTAACTGCTATCGAAGTTGCTTTGTAAATGTTACAAATATTTTAAAAGAAAATGTAAATTATAGACTGAATTATAATTTTATGCCGTAAGCAATTTTTAAGTTCCTGAACTAAATTAATCTGAAATAACATTTGAAGCTTCACTCATTTACATTAACTGAAGGTATTTAATAAAATGAACAATGCAAAAAGATTGCAATTTAAGAATACATTGAAACATTAATAAAAAAAGTGTCCACGTTTATACAAAATACAACTAGTTTTCTGCTCATTAAGCCAGACAATTAAGCACCTTCAAGCAGTCACAATCAAATGCCTTCACGAGTTTGTCTTGCTTTCAATTAAAGGAAGAGAGAGAGAGAGAGAGAAGTCTGTCAATTATTTATTTAAATAGCAATCACCAGAGCATTTCAATTCTAAGATTTAAATTTGGTGCTGCATTCAACTTGCAGCCATTTGATCCTTTTCTCTTTGAAAACAGAAGCATAATTATTAGAGATGTAATAAAATAAAGTAATAAATGACAATACGTATAGTGGAACAATGCTTCATTCTATCTCTTAGTGAAGAGATGGTAACGTTGATTGAAATAAGAAAACCTAAATAATGAATTTGCAGGTGGGTCACCAAACACGGTGACAAGTGAAACAAAGATGAACAAAAATCACGATATCGTCCTTCAGAGAGCTGAATTTCAGTTTGGTACAGTACCAAGGCTTATACTACAGTAAAAGTAGCTGCAATATAAAAATTCTCAAATCAAATCAGAAACCAAGAGTTATTCTGATTTTAACTGTAGAACACGAAGATATCTATGGAAAGTTAGCTTAATAAACAATCTGGCGCAAATCCAGACAGGATGAATCACGGATCCACTCTTTCTATCCAGAAAGAAGCTGCGGACAGTTGAAACATAACGGTTCTCTATGACTGAAGAAGCACAAAATGTAAACAACAATAGAAGCTGTGAGATTTCAAAGGAATCATTCTCGCAAATTATCTCCTACAAAAATACAAGCTCGTGCTATTCATAGCCCTGCGACAATTGGACAGAATGAGCATGAGGTGTCTTATGCCATCCATACTTTTAGTGAATTCCGAAGGAATATACCTAATGCGGTTGATCCATGAAATTTTTCTTCAAATCTCCATAGATCCTACCCACCGAATGGTCATCGAAAATGTCAATGAACTATCTCCAGAAGTTTGAAACATAGCAGGAGGTAATCTATGTCTATTTAAGTATTTTATCATTTTTCTGTTTCTTTAGCTATTGCTACTTTAATTACATTGTTCGTGCTATTTAACTTTACATTTATATTATATTTATATTAAGTGTGTGTGCATTAACGCTCTAGCGACCACAATTTTTGTTTATTCTCAATGAAATCTGTATATAACCATCTATTAACAATATGGCTTCCTTCGGAAGGGAAGTAAAGCCGTGGGTTTCGTGTCGTACATTTACGGCACGAAAAAGAAACTCAAGCCTGAAAGAGAGGCCTCTGAACAAAATTTGTCGGCCGTTTCACGCCCTAAGTTGAATGGGACGCTGATGACCTGAGATGTTAAAGAGCGTCCTTAAATAAATCAATAAAAAAAAATCAATTAACAAATAATTATCAAGTTCGTTAACCAGCAAAATTGAGGGTTTGGGGGTTAACCTAAAGCAAAAATTTAAAAATCGTCCAAGGGCCGCAATTTTTTTTCCTCGACGAAACTCAGTACAGGCTATTGAAATGAATAAAAACAATTTCCGAAAATCAGTGAAATCAGTCTATTAGGAGTGGGGGTTACCTGAAACAAAAAGGTTAAAAATCGCTCTAGAGGCACTAATATTTGCTATTTCGTAACGAAACTCAAGTGCATACTATTTAAATAAAATAAGAAAAATAGTTCCTGAAAATCGGGTCATTAGGAGTGGGGTTTACCTGAAACTCAAAATTTACAAATTGCGCTAGTGGTATCAATATTTGTTTTTTAACAATAAACTAGTTATATCGCATTTAAATAAAATAAGAAAAAGTTACTTAAAATTAGGGAAATCGGATCTTTAGGACAAGGGGTATACCTGAAAACCGAAATTTCAAAAGCGCTCTAGCGTTTAATATTCTCTCAATTGTTTCAAAATAAAAGCACAAATTAACTCATTATATGAACTATATTGATAACAATGCGTATGGTTTATATTTAAAAAATAATTGTCCTGAAGATAGCAACAGTTAAACATTAATCTAATATGTGTGTGAGCATTACATTTATATGTAAGAGCGCTCTGTAATAACCTTCAGAAAACGTTTGCGTTACTGTTTTTACTATAATAACATTTAAATTAAATTTCAAAGCCACTGAAAATTTATGGAACTTTCGATTGTAGATTGTCGATTGTGTATATTTGCTTAGTGCATTGTAATTGTTTTTAAATAGTAACATGTATTTGTTTTATTCACCCATATAAGCTTCTTCTTAAATACACATGACAAGTCAAAACTTTCTGTTTTAGCATAATGTAAAAAATGATACCAAGGGCTCAGTTAATAAATATGGATACATTTAAAATTATTTAAAAACATCCACATAGTACATCTTTATCTGTCAGCGATCATATATTTCATTTAATTAATATTATACAATTATTTTTGTTGTTTAATCTGAATAATAATATGACCATTATTATTATTATTATTACTATTATTATTATTATTATTATTATTAAATGTGGTTTCTCTGATGTATTACTTATAGATTGCAAGAAAGAGCAACCCCCCCTTATTTTTAAAAATTAGAGCAAATTCTCTTTAGACATTTATTTTCAAGTGATTGTTAAGGAATTAAAAAACCATACAAATCTAGTTAAATAATATATTATAATTAAGTTTTTCTTTTATTAGTTAGCTTTGGAGTTTGTAATACTAATTCATAAATAGTAATTCCAGTAGTTAATAAGGCCGTAATTTGGTTACGTTGAATAACTTTTTTAAAGTTATTCAACGTGCTGAAGAATTGGCAGCTCCTGCGTGACGGACTTTTTCATCAGAATACGCACTAAATAGCAATAGACAGCAATGAAGGCGTATATTTGAACTAGCTCCATAATGCCGAAGATTTGCTTCCGTTCAGATGCTTAAAGAAATCTTTGTAGGCAAGGATATTTTAATGACTCCAAGGTCATAGACGCTGTAATGTTTGGCGTTAAAGTTACATTTCGAAGTAGAATCATTGAACAGTGTCAATCTCAGGGGGGTTGATTGCGTGTTTATTTATTAAAGAATGTCATTTAGTGAAAACAATGCCGTGCCGAACAGTATTGATTTTGGTTAGAAGAAAAACACGTGAAAACACGTGCTATCACTGCAAGTTTACTTTATACCAAATGTAGTGACAACCCCTGTTTCTCATTTACTTGTTTCCAAACTAAAAACAAAGCAGAAAATGGAAATGTAGGTTTTAGTAACTATTTTCTACATTACATGTAAACCAACAGTTAAAGCTTTTACCCAATCTAACATGTATGCAAATATAATGTCATCGTAATTTATTTAACATGTTTACCGTTTTCCCTGTTCTTTATATTCTTTTTCGATTTGTTTTTATTTTATGGAGATTATTTTCCCATGGATACTGAAGAATAACCTATAATTTCTTTAGGACTTTCACAAGAAATTTTCTCCATGATTTCTCTCTTATTCAAATGTTTCATGCCTACTTTTATTGAATGACCGAATGGTGGGCCACTGTATAGGAACATACAGTACGGACAGCTTGCATATTTCGCGGGATTGCATGTAAGTAATGCCATCGAAATTCTAATAATAATTATTGCCGAGTGTAAGCATTCTGAAATATTTACTATTCAAACTAAAATTTTAAGTTACTGGATTGGTGGTGGTTGGCAATCTTGGCGGTTGGCTATCCGCTTCTATGCATTAAAGCCCACACTAATTTTCTGGTTGCAGAACTTAGGGCTATAATACTAAATTTAACACTGAATGGAATTCCTCTGAATAATTCTGACACAATTACCCTAGATGTTCTACATGCACGCTTTTTCACTGCTGTAAAATACTAAAATACTGAAAAGTTTTCCACCGAATAATGATCAATACTGATACTAAAACTAATAACTGGGTGATTCGTTATTATTATTATTATTATTATTATTATTATTATTATTATTATTATTATTATTATTATTATTATTATTATTATTATTTCAGGTTATGTAGGCTGTTCTTATGTGTGCTACCATCAATTCGAGGTGGATATGTGCAATGAGAGCTGCTCTTGGATGTTGGTTTATCTTAAAAGTAATTTTGCAGAATACTACTCTCATCTCTTTACGACACCCTTCTTTTCTTCTCCCACTTCGGTTATCCCGTAATAGGTATCATTTAGTAAAATTGCTGTAAATATACAGTTTCCAGAGATCTGTCATTTACGGCAATTAAAAAACTAAGCTACGCTCGCCAACACTTTTACCCAGCTTTTTTGTATCCCCGTAAAATTGGGGGGGGGGGGGGGAAATTGAATGATTTATTTATGGACGCTCTTTAACAGCTCAGGTCATCAGCGTCCCATTCAACTCAGGGCGTGAAACGGCCGACAAATTTTGCTTACAGGCCTCTCTTTCAGGCTTGAGGTTCTTTTTCGTGCCGTAAATGTACGACACGGGACCCACGCCTTTACTTCCCTTCCGAAGGAAGCCATACTTAGGATTTTTACGCCCCGAAAAAATCCATCGGTTCTGGCCGGGTTCGAACCCGCGATCTTGGGTTTAGCAGGCAAGTATGGTAACCACTACACCACCAGGACCGACCCGTAAAATTGAGAAACATTACACTTTTTCAGCAAAACATAAACTCAGGATTTAGGAGATAAAATCAACTAAAAATAAAGCATAAACATGCTTGACAGCCATTAAAAGAAAGTAAACAAGCAAAACCGAAAGCCAAAGTAAAAGAACACCATTAATTCATCTTAATTAATGTGGTTTTCATTTATTTGTTTTATTTACGGACGCTCTTTAACGTCTCAGGTCATCAGCGTCCCATTCAATTCAGGGCGTGAAACGTCCGACAAATTTTGCTCAGAGGCCTCTTCTTTCAGGCTTGAGGCTCTTTTTCGTGCCGTAAATGTACGACACGGGACCCACGGCTTTACTTCCATTCCGAAGGAAGCCCTACTTAGTATTTTTACGCCCGAAAAAAATCCATCCATCCTGGCCGGGTTTGAAACCCGCGATCTTGGGTTTAGAAGGCAAGTATGGTTACCACTACACTACCAGGACCGACACTTAATTAATTAATGTGGTGTTTTACATAAGTACTTATATTTCAATGGGAAATAAAGAGTGTAACAAACAATACAGTTACCAACATTCCAATATATATTACAATATTTAAGTAAAAGTCCAGAAATTTCGACATAGTGTGGAACAAGCGTTTAATATTAGAGTCGTATATAATGATTATATCTTAGTGCATGATTAAATTAAGAAAGGAGCGAAGCGAATGCAATAATTCTATAATATTATAAACAACTTTCTAACGCTATTTTTTTCATGCCAGAACTACAAAAGAGTATTAATAATTTAAAATTAATATTAAACCCGATGTTCTAAGGAATTTCTCTGGTCAGTGTCTATTATACTTATGACGCTCTTGTATTGGAAATTATTTCGTACCTTTGTCTATTGCTATTGTTGGCGAAGATGAATTTACCGCAAGAAATATTAACCCAAGCTGAAATGGCTGAATTGTATTAATGCCGAGAAAATCTTGCGATACATATCACAGGATATTCTACAAGTTCATTCATTGGATTTACAGTAAAAACAGTACAGGTATTTTAGAAACTGTAGCGTTGGCATATATTTCAAAACAGCCCAGTATTATCATTTCTACTAATTCATTTGATAGATAATATTAACTTATGTATTTACTTTCATATGTAGGTCTATGAGAGTTTTTAATTGATTATATACTTATGTATTCTACTATGATGATGAATAATAGCGAGTGAATTTATCTAGGAAGCTCAGAACATCAAAAGATATTTATTAAGGCAACTTTCACGAATAAAATTAGCTCACAAAATATCAATAATTGTATAAAACCATTAAAATGCATTTAAAAGTGCCTACCAATTCAGAAACCATGAGTCTGGAAGACACGAAGATCAATTAGTATATTTCTATTTTCTCACTACTGCCAACTGAGAAAAACCAAATAGAAATTTAACAATGTGTGCAGTTTTTCTTTAATTATTATAAGAGTACATTTTCATAATTCCAGATTGTGCCTAATGTGATACGAGAGTCGGTCGCGGGTTCGAACCCGGCCAGGATCGATGGCTTTTTTTCTGGCGTAAAAATCCCAAGTATGGCTTTCTTCGGAAGGGAAGTAAAGCCGTGGGTCCCGTGTCATACATTTACGGCACGAAAAAGAACCTCAAGCCTGAAAGAGAGGCCTCTGAGCAAAATTTGTCGGCCGTTTCACGCCCTGAGTTAAATGGGACGCTGATGACCTGAGATGTTAAAGAGCGTCCATAAATAAATCAATCAAAAAAAAAAAAAAAAACGAGAGTCGATCAGTTAGTGTCACTTGTCATTTTTCCCCTTTCATGGTATGCTTGTTGGTCGTTGCAATTAATTGATTCTTGCTCACGGATTTGTGGGTAAACAGAGTTGGCGACACTGAGAAGACAAATGCACATATAGCGTGATTGGTTGAAATTAAAAAATCATTACGTTCAAATTATGTCGCATAAGTGAAATAGTGGAAATATAATATTCAGTTAAATATAATTTTAGCAACGGAAACACTTTTATTTTATGCAACTAGTGTGATAAAGTTGCATTTTACTAATGATTTTAAACAAAAATAAAACTTGTTTATTTATTCAGGTATATGAAAATTAACTGCAAAACTACTATCAATGTGCCACTGCCTTACTCGTATCGAAATTCCAACCTCGCCTATGGCTCGTTCACAAGCATCCATTTCTTTAGCAGTTGTGCAATAAACGATGAGTATTCCATCATGCACTTCTACTATGACAGCGATATGCGCAAATTTGCTATTGTGTTTAAGACACAATGGTTTGGTTTTAAGAACTTCAAAATTTGTTTTGAAAAGGTTTGCGATAGTGAGAAAATTAATATTCTGAAAAAATATGATGTTCCAAACAAAATATTCTTACAACGTATTAGTTTATTGAAGCCTATAAGAAGCAGTGCTGACTCCGAAAGTCGCCTAAGGATGACGAGATAAATAAATAAATAAGGGTCACTTGTCTTCTTGCCATTGAAGAACACCAGTAGTTCGACATAGAGCGATTACAACTGTGACTTTTTCTTAGTATTTTATCCTTTTCTGCTTTATTAATTATTGTTAATTTAGTTATATTGTTAATAGTGACACATTATTTTTCTTCTATATTGTTTGCACCTCTAGTGTTGCTTTTAACTTAGCTTATTAATTTAAATTTGCTTTTACGTATTTTGCTTTTGACTTCTATACTATTTATCTATTATTCTTTTAATTTTATTTCTTACTTTCTTTGTGTTTTCTAATACACTTTATTGTTATTATTAATATTTTGTTATTTATTACATCTTACACTATGACATCTATCCCAGGTAATGTTATGAAAGTTTGGTTTAACAATGTTAAGTACCATTCTAAGCAGTTAGCTAAATGCACAGGTCACGTTGGCTTTCTTTCTTATTATTATACTGGTGTTGTCCTAACGGAATATTAGTTCATTTGCCCTTGTCCGCTATAGCCCTTAGCACCCATAGCCAATTTCACTTATTTAGATACCATATCTCCCAACAATTTTAAAAAGGTCACTTGTCTTCTTGCCATAACAGGACTCCACGAGTCCGAAATATAGCGAACTCATGTGTGACTTTTTCTTTGTGTTTTATCTTTTTCTGCTATCATAATTACTGTTAATTTGTTACATTGTTGATAGTGTTGCTTTATTTTTATTTTTCTTATATATCTGTGTGTGTGTGTGTGTGTGTGTGTGTGTGTGTGTGTGTGTGTGGGGGGGGGGGATAGCATTCAATATTTTGTCATAACTGGTCAAAAAGTTTTTCGCAGTCTACCTCCAATTAATACGAATTGTGTATTGGCACCTGGAAAATTCGGAATGACGAATGTAGGAAGAACCTTTAAGAAGATAACATTTCGAAGACATTAAGTTCGTCCCGCAAGAGCTGCGCAAACTTAGGGAATTCTCCACCTAATAGAGTAACTTTGAGAAGGAATACAAAATTCAAAGTATGGCCTTATTAATTCATGAAATAAGTTGCAGCATTGCTGTGTGCTATTAGGGGAAGAAATTAAAATTCTTGCAATCTATAAGTATCACAAAAGAGAAACCACGTTTTTTAGAATCATCAACATCATCATTGTTATTTTATTGTTATTATTATTATTATTATTATTATTATTATTATTATTATTATTATTATTACTATTATTATTGAGATTATATCACAAAAATTAATGGCATACTATTAATTAAATTAAATATATGAATACTAATAGGCAAAGCTACTGTGTGAGTATTATTTTTTAAACATTTTTAAATGTAGCCATGTTTATGAACTGAGCCCTTGATATCATCTTTACTAAAATAGAGAGAAATAACAGAAAGTTTCGAGTTACATGGTGCATTTAAGAAGAAGATGTTCACATTTTTCAACAACACAAAAAACATGTTAATATTTAAAAACAATTTCAATGCACTATAAAAATATACACAATCAGCAATAAACAATCGAAAGTTTCATAAATTTTTGTTGGCTTTGAAATTTAATTTAAATGTTGTTGCAGTATAAACGTAGCGCATATGTTTTCTGAATACTATTACAGAACTGTATTACACACAAATATAATTCTCAAAGACATATTAAATTAACATTAACATTTGCTATCTTCATGACGATACTTTTGTTAAATATAAACATATGCATCTTTATAGAGTTTATATGCTGAATTAATTTGTTATTATATTAAAACAATACATTGAAAATTAAACGCAAGAGTGCTTTTTAAATTTCGGTTTTCAAGTATACCCTTACTCCTAAGGTCGAATTTCCATAATTTTCAGAAACCAATTTTTCTTATTTTATTAAAATGGTATATGCCGAATTTTGTTGTAAAAAAAAAAACAGATTGACTAGAGCAATTTTTAAATTTTCGGTTTCAGGTAAACTCCTATTCCTAATGACCAGATTTCTCTGATTTTCAGAGAATATTTTTATTATTCTATTTAAATGGTATATACGGAGTTTTGTTGTAAAAAACATATATTAATGCCATTTGAGAGATTTTTAAATGTTGGGTTTCAGGTAAACTCCTCCCTTCCCTCCTAATAGTTCGATTTCGTTGGTTTGCTTTAAAAAAAATTAAATTGTAACCGATTGTGAGCTATTTTTAAATTTCGTTTTAACCCCCACTCCTAATAGCCCGATTGCCCTGTTTTTATTTATTTTATAAATTTATTTTAAAGGAATTTACTGAGTTTCGTTGAGAATAAACAAAAATTGAGGCGACTAGAGCGATTTTTAACTTTTTTTAAAAAACATTTTCGCTTTATGTTAGCCCCACCCCAAACGGTCCAATGTTGCTGGTTAAATATTCGACGAATCATTTGTTAATATGCCGAGTTTCGTTGAGAAAAAACAAAAAATGCGACCGCTAGAGCGTTAACGGACACATGCTCGAGTACACACACACATATATATATTTGATTACAGATTTGGAAGATATCAATATATAATTGTTCTCTTTGTCAGCAGCTTAGTACAAAATAACAGATCTCCATCTCTGTAAAACTTCTAAGTTAGCTGTAATGGCATATTTGGAAGTTTATTTTGAAACAGCTGTCGTGAGTTCTACAAATGCCTGTAACAGATGTAAACTCGCGGTCTTCAGTGTGCTATACCTCAACTACGTACGGAACATTACAGTTCCATAAACATTTTACATGCAAATTGTGTTCAACACACAAGATTTCAAAAATGAAAGTTCTGCTTTGTGGTTGAAACACGACCCTACTTAAACTCTGAACCATCGAAATGTGGTTAATCGTAATATATGTTTGCTGTAGTATGACGTACGCTTTCAGGCCAAATTTCTGCAGACGGAAGTAACACAGCGTACTGTTCGTTACGAAGCGACTCCATTTTACGCAGCTGACTGCCGCACTTGCTCTATGCCGGCGCCCTGTACTAGGTAAGACGCATGCGCGTATGGCTTCCGATGTTTTTCACCAATCAAGTGAGATATATTTTTCTTAATTCCAGAGCTTCTGCACCATAACACACAAGGAAGGTCCTTTGTTGTCTGAACCTGACGGGTATAATTTTTTATTGTTACTTAAACCGTTGTACTTCCAAGCGGCGCTCTGTCCTAAGAGGCATAAGCGTATGGGCTTCCTATTTTTATCATCAATCACGTGAGCTCTGTTCTTCATTCCAGAGCTCTGCACAATAAAATACAAGGAAGATTCTTTGTTGTCTGAACCTGACGTACATTATTTTTTGTTGTTACTTAAACGGTTGTACTTCCAAGCACTTTCACTTCTGCAAAGCAATAAACCGTTGCCATTCACCGAAATGATTCTGGGTTTTTGACTTTGTATTTCTTAATGCTGGATCATTAAATTCTTTTAAACGACGTTCAAGGCACTGTAACCACCTCATAACTTCAACAAACTATAGGACCCGAAAAGATCTGAAGATTCTATTATTACACTTTACTGTGGCAGACTCGTAACAAAGTCCTTAAGAAAGAAAGCGTAGTGATAGCTAAAAAGGCCTTTCTGTAGAGTGCGGGAAGTAGAATGGGTTGTAAGTTACAAGGCATTGTCCTCAGAAGACAAATTTCTCAAAAGCATCAATGACGATGAGTCAATTCTCATCAGCTAACTTATCTGTAGTCTGCAAATTTTCACAAGCTAGGTAGTTCCACGTTATCGAAGGCAGTTTCTCTTATCTGTAGATGCCAACAAACATGGCCGCACCCTCCGTGACGTTCTACACACGCAATAAGGAAATTAGAAATGATTCTTAAGTCAACAAAAAGTTTAGAGCAGCTCATTTCACGTGAATTTACACACAGGTACTTCACCTTTATTTCTCTGGTCAGCGTCTATGAGTAGGCCCCTTCAGAGTTAACTAAAGAAAACGATCACTGAGAACATAGAAGAACTGTGTGACCATTTGAGCTCACCTTTCGAATTTGGATGTGACAAAGTTGACAAGAAAACTTAACTATCGTTTAAAATAAAACGCTTTTCTTCCACAAGAACTAAATTAACTGAATCTGCCTTTTTCATGTTGAGTTTAAATATACTTTCAGATTTTTTCAATGAGGTATTTTTGGGGGGAGCGTGGAGAAACGTTTAAATATTTGCAGAATTAATATTTACGTTAACACCAAATCATAAGCATACACCTCATTTGGGGCTAGCAAAAGGTTGTATATTATTTTTTTCGTTTCCATTTTGTCTCCGGGGTGTCTTTCTTCATGGTGCAACAGCAGTCGGCTAGCATTCTGGGACTCCATTACCTTGATGCCTCATTTCCATCATAGAAATCTGCCGAAGAAATCACTCACATGTTATCATCGGCAGTCCCAAGAATTTCTGGGAAGAACTGTAGGTGGGAGTCTATGAAATTACATTTTAAAGACATGTTACATTCCAAAACTTTGTATGAAATCGCTCACAGTGTTCATCACTGACAGTCCCAAGATCTTCTGGGAGGAAGTCTAGGTGGGAGTCTAAGAAATTAAGTTTTGAAGACTTGTTGATCCCAAAGCTTTGTATGAATACACAAGATCACTCACGATTTCACGACAGATTTCTGTTTATGGTTTTCAGGAAAGCCACAATAAATGATTTCCGGTTTTTTTTTTTTCAGTGGATTTAACAGTTTCTCAAAATTGTCAACAGTGATAGCTGGTCTTATTATACAAATTTCGCCCTTTTGATTTGCAATAATCTCATAGAAAATATAGCTTTCAAATACATAAAAGTCGCTAAATTTTACCAATTGCTTTTCAAATATTTCGTAAACCCCAATAAATACCTGTTCAGGATTCAGGATGGCCAAGAATGAGAGGTTCTTATTTAGGCCATTATTTCTTGATATAATAAGATGTTCCATCTTTATGAAGGACCTTGGAACGGCAATAATTATATTCTGACTGGTATCAAAATGAAGGTGCAAACTCTTCATAGTGCTTTTCATCTCTAGTGTGATTTGGCAAGTCTGCATTCATAAAGCCGAAACTTCATGTATGAACTACACGCATTAAAATAATACCATTTCTTTACAACTCTTGCCAGTCCACAATCCTTAAAGTAAGTTCAAGCATAATGGAACAATGAAACCTCGTTTTAGCTCTTTAAGTATGTTTCTGTTCACGGTCGTAAAGCAATACAGAAAACGGCTTGACTGTTCTAGTCTGTTATTTTACATTTTATGCCAATAAACGCTGACCTAAAATTGTTCCTTTTGTGTACACAATTGCAGTAAAACATATAACAAAAAAAAAAAATGCGAATGTTTCTATTAGATGCACTTGATACAGAAAGAACACATTATTCTTATTTGCCTCTGGTCCGGAGAGATGCTCTCACTTGTATGAAAAGCGGATATATTCATTCATGATTATTTCTTTAACAGCTGTCACAGCTTACTGTCGACAGGCGGTTTAATTGAGAAGGAATTGAAAGTAATCTGAACGGTTCTGGTATTGATTTTAAATATAAAGTATGTCAAGCAAAATGCTAAATCCCAATAAATACCTGTTCAGGATTCGGGGATTGTTTATGGCCAAGAATGAGTGGTTCTTATTTAGGCCATTATTTCTTGATATAATGAGATGTTCCATCTCTGCTATCCCATTCACCAAAGAAGCATCCGAATTTAGTGTAACTAAGTTCCAAATTCAGTAACAAAACTAAGATCTTCAAATCTTCACAGATACTATCGTTATATTTTGTATATTAAGTTTTTTCCAACAGACTTTTTATATTTTTACATGTCTCTTACATAGCAATGGCATGCGCCAAAGTACAGCCTCCAAATGAACTTTTGATGAGTCTATGAACAATCACCACTCATTTGGCTGGGATGAATTCTAAGAGCCTCCATTACTGAACAAATATTATAACAAAAACGACACCTTTCCTTTTAGAGAAGTATTCCTTGAAATCACTATCGGGATTAAGGTATATGCATATCCTTGAGTTTCTTTGTGGTTGACACTGGAACTTAAGAGCTTCAACCAGTTCTTTAAAAACAACTTTAAATCCCGAACTAATTCATTAAGATCTTCTTGAATTACCAAGTGAAACACTGAACAGTTTGCTTCGAATGTAAAATTACTTCCCTTGTCTCTCTGCTTTCCAATATCAATTGGGTCGGAGTTATCATTTATGGTCGTGAAATCTGGAAACTTTGGTACAGGAAAACTCTTCACCATGTAATGCATCCCTCATTATGATAATTTGGGACAGTTAACTGCATGTTTTGTTTCAGAAGTGTTTTACAATAGTAAGTCCATAAGTTTCCGGTCTCGCCGATAAGGATTATCGCCTTCACAAAACCCTATATGATGCCATACCTTATCTGTTAAGTAAATAATTGCAGCTGTAACTTCCGCTCCTCTGTGTCAGTTTTTCAGATATAGTTGCATAGAGAGGGCTATGTGTAGAAGATTGTGACATATACAAAATGGAATATCGAGCTGTTATTAAGTTCTTCACAAAAGAAGGACTTATTCCAAATGAAATTAAACAGCGATTGGACAGTGTATATATAGGGAAGCATCCCCTCATGCCCCTACCGTAAAAGAATGGGCTAACCTTTTCGAA
Organism: Metallyticus violacea; assembly: GCA_030762175.1. Classification (NCBI taxonomy): domain Eukaryota; kingdom Metazoa; phylum Arthropoda; class Insecta; order Mantodea; family Metallyticidae; genus Metallyticus; species Metallyticus violacea. Next base: position 65,896,592 of record CM060838.1, on the reverse strand, counting down.
TGGGCCGAGAAAACATTGAAGACGAAGAGCGTGCAGGTCGGCCCTTGTACTCACTCCTGAAAACATCGCTCGTTCTTGTGGAAGGAGAAATTATGGAAGACAGACGGTTCAAAGTTAGAGAAATAGCAGCGAGGTTGGGTCTTTCTAAAACAATAGTCCTTCGAATTATTCATGAATAATTATACAAGAATAAGGTTAATACAAGATGGGTGCCTAGACTTCTTTCCTCAGTCCAAAAGTAGCAAAGAGTCATCTGTTGTCAGGCATTTTTGGAGCTCTGCCGTGGCAACGAGAGAGACAGAGAGAGAGAGAGAGAAGTTCTGCAAACCATTACAGGAGATGAAACTATGGTCGTATACTATGATCTCTTGTCCAAAATACAATCAATGGAGTGGCAGGCGTAAACCTGGCGAAGCACCGCCTCTAAAGGTCAAGGTCACTCAGTCAACCAAGAAGATCATGGCCACAATCTTTTGGGACTGTGAAGGAATACTCTTCATTGACTTCAAGGAGAGGAACGCCACAGTAAATGGGAAGTACTATGCACAGGCCAAAGAGAAAAGGCGAGGAAAGCTGAGCGGTGGTGTACGCCTTCTTCAAGACAATGCGCCTGTGTACAGGTTGCAAAGGAAGATGTGAAGAAATGTGGCTTCAAGGAGATCAACCATCCACCATACAGCCCAGAACTGTCTCCGTGACTATTTTCTCTTCTTAAAACTCAAGAAGGACCTTCGAGGAAGGAAATTTAGGTGATGGATGCTGTTTATGCCCATTTTGCAGACAAGCTTCTGTCTATTTGGGGGAAGGATTGAAAGGATTCAAAGATGTGAGAAGTGTATTGCAATAAGGGGTAACTATACTGAAAAGTGAAATATAGTTTTTGTCTCTATCATGCCTAGAAAATGATTAGACCGGATGCTTATGGATCTACCCTCGTATGTTAGTTAAATAGACATTGCAATAAGCTGAATTGTCCCTTTGTTCCCTGCAAATCATGGGAATTTCAAATGACAATGATATGTATCATTTTCCCATTCATTGAGAAGCATAACACGAGAATATATTTGGGGTCCAGTCTTTTTCAAAATCATCAACTTTATACCCAAAATAAAGCTCATAACTCTTTTTTACAATTGACGTGAAAGTTCGCTTCTTGAGACTTTAACATTAGCTCACCATAAACTCAGCAAAAATTGCTTGCATGATTTAAGGCACTTTCTTGGCATGTAGAATCTTTTCTAAACAACAATAATACATAAAAATAAGAGCAATACACAGCACAAAGCATTGCGCTCAAACGGAAACAAAACACCTGAGTTCCGACCGTCTACTAATCATAGCAAAGATTTTCTAAACTTGTTAGTACAAGTCTGAACATGAATATGCCTACCTTCACGGGTAGCCGTGATCGTTACGGCGCGGACTCGTGAACTGGAGGTCTGAGGCTCAATTACTTACAGGACCGTCCTCCCTAACTGAGTTTTTTTTTTCCTCAGTCTTCATAATTGGCAAGGTATTCTAAACATAGGCCTGGAATGCTTCATTCCTTTAAAAAACCCTTCCTAATTTATCATTTCATCTCATGTATCATCAACGCTTATGCCTCGGTAGTTAAAAGGGATAAACACCATTCAAGCAGCCTGCACAGTGTTGCTAACCCATCCAGAGTAAAATTTCCATACGCGTGAGCAAAATTTCCTACATTTGATCAAAAAGTCCCCCTTTTATTACTTGCAAGAATTATAACAAAGAAAGCTTAATATATAAAAGTATGTTAGGACAAAAAGTGACGCACAAACTATACCTCATGGAAAATTTTAATTACATATTTAATTCAGAAAAAAAAAAACTGCACGAAATTCACTATTCATCTTTCTTGTGAAAAAATCGTGAAATTAAAATAAAAAACAAAAGATTTCAAACTATCGTCACACAACTACAAAAATAACATAAGCCAAAATTTTATAAAAGTTATGCATGGTAAAATTTCCAAGTTTTTAGCATCTGAACCATCCTGAATACCATCAAATATAAATGGCAATGCTCGGTAGCTTTTGTAAATATTCGTGTCCGTCGAGTATTGTGGGGTTTCGCATCATTACATTTTTCCTCAGCTGGATATGATAATGCTTGAAATAGGTAATGAATGGAGAGGAGGGGAAAAACCCGAATTTTTTCTGAAAAAAAAAACTTGTCAATCGCCAATGTATACATGAACTGAAGCAAGAGCGGCTTACATAGTTTGTTAGATGTTTTTTTTTTTTTTTGAGTAGTGTTTAACGCCCGTTTTTACTACTGAGGCACCACAGGCGGTGAACACTGGTGATACATGAGATGAAATGATATATTGGGAAAGGATTTTTTTTTTTAAGGAAGGAAGCGTTCCAGGCCTAAGTTTAGGTACCTCCCCGGCATTTGCCAGTTATGAAGACTGAGGAAAACCTGGAAAAAACCCCAGTCAGGGAGGACGGTCCTGGCGGGATTCGAACCGCAGATCTCCCGCTCACGAGTCCATGCCTTAACGACCTCGGCCACCCGTGGGGTTTGTTAGATGTGAACACCTATAACCTGCTACAATAATTACTTGCCTAGCCCTAAAAAAATCAATGGGCTCAACAATTATGGTTTAAAATGGCTTATCATTTGGTTGCTGAATGCATTCTGTTCACATAAGACGCCATTTGCTGTGAATATTCCTGTATCCACCACGAATCTCGCTTTTTAGTTAGTAATGAGGCCACTTTTCCAATTTCCGGGAGTATTTATTCACATAATATGAGGATACCAGCTTACAACAATGCACATTTAGTTAACAAGCGGTGTTACTTACAAAAGACTAATAAAGAATACTTTAATGGTACGTTGGAACTGTCTGCAATACTCCTAATGCGGATGTAAATGTCGCATTTCTGACCTTATAAATCAAATTGAAATGATAATCAGAATTCTTTCCAAAACTAACCCCTCTGAACCTTTCCTTTCGAGATCAAGTCAAGCAAAGGGTGTATAATATGAATTATACGCACTAATGACTTGAGACAATGGATGAGGGAAGCTGTTACATCTGTAACTCTTTATGCTTTTGTCTGCCGCGCGTATACCGAGCTTCAATGAACATCAAGCAAAAACAGTGTATCTTTCATTCGGTACTCGTGTCACATCTCTACAGTTTTCCGCTAGAGAGAAAGACTCCAATGACTTTAAGCATTTAGCTAAGTGCGACTCACCTGAAGGCTAAGGACAATCAGCGGTCATTAGAGCACTCACCTGTAACACAGAACAGAAGCAATTACTGCCACTATTAAGATTATATCATTAGATATTTATAGTTCAATGTTAAAATGTATAAATACATTACATATAAAGAAAAAAATGCAGTATAGTAAAGCGTTTAAGTATGTGCATGCAAAACTCAACGATGTTGACACCGAATTAGTTGAAAAACTCAAAAGATGTCGGAAAGAACATGAACACTTAATTATTTGCCCAAATTTTGACTCAGAACCCTTCTAGATATTCAAATGCGTTTTAGAGTTTCTTCCTGTAATAGCATTTGAGATTGATATAGGAAGATACCTTAAACCACCATTGTGGTCAAAGATAGAGGCTGTCAGAACAACTTGGAGTCGAGTTTTCGAGTTGCAAGGCTTTTTCTATAAAACAAAATTCTCGTGGAAACCTTCTGTTTATCTATTTCTTCTTCGCATTGGCCCTACAGCCCGGGGTGGCCTTGGCCTGCCGCTGCTTCCTCTACCTCCGCCTTACGACTTCATTGATAAAGGGCAGTATTGCAGGGGAGCATGTGATCAGCATGCCAGCATCCCCCGGTCGCCTATCACGCGACTTCCTAGATCGAAGAGCGGCAGCTTCCCAGTTACCCTCACGAGGCTGATTTAGTAAATGCAAGCAAGGTCAGCGGTTCTACATTATTTAAATACGAATAGAGCTTAACGATTTGATAGTGTGGCCAGCAAAAACCGGATCCCGCCTCATAAACAAAGCGATTGACATAGTAGGACTGGTGTTTCGTGGGCCACCCAGTAGCATATAGGAAAATAAATATCTAAATAAAGACAGTAAAATAAATATACACAATGCAGTGATAATAAGTGATTAAATAAATATTGTTAGATGTTTAAAGAACTGCACAATCAGATAATGCATTTACTGCCAGACATTGTTCAGTTACTGAAGCACTTAGAGAACTTATTTAAATGTTTAATCATGAAATGGAGAGAGTAGTTGCACTTCTTTAGGGTTAGAAAGTCTACAGCTGAGGCTATCTACATTGTTAAGAAGTTGAAAATCAGCAGGATGTTTGTCCAAGATCTGAACGCCCGCGCAGATATCAGTACAATGGCTAAAGCGGAACCAAAAAGCCGAAGCTTATAAAATGGATCTTTCTAGATTGCTCAGAAAGTTTGAACTAAATGATTATAGCAGGAGTAGTGAGAGTTTTTAACTTCTAGCTTGAAGAAGCAGAGAGAGGTGAAATGCACATGCCTTCTTGAGCGCATGAAAAAAACGTTCATAATCGAAGAGAGCTGTAATAGCAAAATGACAGCATTTAAGCCACGCCTTTCCAAGAAACTTGCGGGGATGTGCCGAGGATCCATTAAGGACCTGCCTCTGTGGGGAACTGACTAAATAATGTCACTAAGCTGCATTTCTGCAAATAAATAAATTAAATATAGAAAATGATTAATGTCTACGAAATCTCTCCTTGAACCTATGGTCAAATTTCGAATACCGCTTTGTTCAAGAATTAGGCAGTAAAGTTTCCAGCAAGTTCAGCATCATCTCACAACAATAGACGAATTAAGAAAATATTTCCAATTTTATTGCTGCTTAAGACCGTCCATTAGCAGCCTGAAACTCAACCCTATGGACTATAAACTGTAGTCGGTGCTTGAAGACATGATCAGTAAGAAAAGACAACTCAGCATTAGGTTAAGCGATCCCTAGAAGTAGGACTGGTGGATTTTCCCCATAGAGATAGTGAGTGTTGCAACAAAACTAACATGTTTAAAGGCAAGGAGGCATTTTAACGCATGATTGCTGTTGTATGTGTAACACAGATGGGAGTATCACTAATAAAATTGTATAAAAATATTGAAGCACATTGTATTATTCAACAAGAACTTTACAATAGAACAGAACTTATCACCAGACAGGTATTATATAATAATAATAATAATAATAATAATAATAATAATATAATAATAATAATAATAATAATAATAATAATAATAATAAAATCACACTTTCAACAATGTAACTAAAATAACAACTAAAGAAGCAGAAAAGTGATAAAACACTTAGATATTAACAGATTATCGCTTGCTATATTTCGAACCTCTTATGTACTTAAAATAAATAAATAAATAAATATCAAATAATATTGGGGACAAACCACATCCCTCCCTAATATCTTGAAGTTACCCTACGGGCTATTATTGGAGAAACTCTGCTAGTTAGGCCCAAAAATGAAGTTAGATAACACTGTTGCACAATGTGTTGTGAAATTCATAAAGTAAGAAAGAGGAAGTAGAACGTTTAATTTGATAAAGCTGATAAATTGCGTTTAATTAAAACAGCTACGGATAAGATACCAAGAGGCAAGAAAGATGTGGGCAGACGTCTGAAAAGTTGGGAAGAAAGAAAAACAAATTCTGCCAATTCTTTTCCTATGTGAGGACTAACAGGCACACGCCTAAACAAAAGAATCATTTTGTCTTCTATCTTAAAAGGCACATAATTATAACTCTGAAAGGATTTTACAGATACAAAAAACTATTGCAATGGCGGAATTTATTCATATTTCCATATATTACACATACTGGGAATTACTATTATCGAAAATAAACGGATGGTTATAAAGCCTTAAAGAAAAACTTCACTTGCTGTGTGAAAGATGTATATATTTCTCAAAAAAATTTTTTTCAATAAAATCGTTTTTAAATTATGAGTAAACCACAAATGTATTACGTAATTTTGTAGGTTCATGAGAAAATCATTTATTGAACAGTAAAATCTCTGAACACATAAAAAGGAAAAAAATGCAAGTAACCCGAAGCATTTTATGGAAGCATGGCACAATTAATCATTCGTGGCAGTTGACAGCAACATGCAAGTAAAACAAGTGCATTTGTGGTAACAACATTTATATTGATTTTACGTCACTTGAAAATGGGCACGAAGAGCAAGAAAGTGAAGAAATATTACAATGTTCACAGGAAAAACTAACGGAAAAAAAAAAAAAAACACAGTGAAATGTACCAGCCGTACAATAATTTTATGAAGGACCTTGGAACGGCAATAATTATATTCTGACTGGCATCAAAATGAAGGTGCAAACTCTTCATAGTGCTTTTCATCTCTAGTGTGTGTCGGTCCTGGTGGTGTAGTGGTTACCATACTTGGCCTCCTAAACCCAAGATCGCGGGTTCGAACCCGGCCAGGACCGATGGATTTTTTCCGGGCGTAAAAATCCTAAGTATGGCTTCCTTCGGAAGGGAAGTAAAGCCGTGGGTCCCGTGTCGACATTTACGGCACGAAAAAGAACCTCAAGCCTGAAAGAGAGGCCTCTGAGCAAAATTTGTCGGCCGTTTCACGCCCTGAGTTGAATGGGACGCTGATGACCTGAGCTGTTAAAGAGCGTCCATAAATAAATCATTCAAAAAAAAAAAAATCTCTAGTGTGATTTGACAAGTCTGCATTCATAAAGCCGAAACTCCATGTATGAACCACACGCGTTAAAATAAAACCATTTCTTTACGACTCTTGCCAGTCCACAATACTTAAAGCAAGTTCAAGCATAATGGAACTATGAAACCTCGTTTTAGCTCTTTCAGTATATTTCTGTTCACGGTCGTAAAGCAATACAGAAAACGGCTTGACTGTTCAAGTCTGTTACTTTACATTTTATGCCAATAAACGCTGACCTAAAATTGTTCCTTTTGTGTACACAATTGCAGTAAAACATATAACAAAAAAAAAGTGCGAATGTCTCTATTAGATGCACTTGATACAAAAAGAACACACTATTCTTATTTGCCTCTGGTCCGGAGAGAGGCTCATACTTGTAGGAAAAGTGGAAATACTAATTCATTCATGCTTATTCTTTAACAGCTGTCACAGCTTACTGTCGACAAGGGGTTTAATTGAGATTGAGAAGGAATTGAAAGTAATCTGAACGGTTCTTGTATTGATTTTAAATATAAAGTATGCCATACAAAATGCTAAATACGACGATAAATCATAAATTAAGTAACAAATGGACCCCATAAAACTCAAACAATAAGAATACTGGCTTGAAAAATACTTTTATTTCTGAACACAATCTCCCTGTACAACAATGTACTTGTCCTATCGTTGCACAAGTCCCAGAAATCCATCAGCATAAAATTCTGTAGTCGGAACCAGGCAGTCACTTCCCTTTCTACAGCTTCATCGTCGGGAAAATGATCATCGAAAGTTGATGGAGCAAGCTCGGGGCTATATGGAGGATGCTCGAGGACTTCCCACTTGAAATTCGCAGCATCTCATCAGTCTTGTTGGCAGTACGAGAAAGTGCAGTCATGCAAGAGCAACACGCTTTTGGTTAGAATCCTGATCGCGTCCTTGAATCGCTTACGAGTTTCCAGAGGATGCTACAGTAGGAGTTGGCATTTACAGTTTGTCCTTGAGGGTGGAGTATGCCATCGTGATCCTAGTAACACCGTGAGCGTCACTTTAAACTTTATTTTCCCTGGGGACACACGTTGTTTCAATTGCGCAAGCTTTCTGGGGCTGGTAATGGTAAACGCACGTATGACATTTCGGGCTAGCATATCGTGGTAGCGATTGAGATGCATTTTGCATTTTGTGTTGTGGGATCAGCATGCGCGGCACCCACCGTGCACACCGTGAAAACCTAACCTGTCATGAATCATGAATGAGATAGGCCATGCAGTGTGAACAACCAATTGCAACGGCTATAGTGTCTATAGTCTGCTCGGATTAAGTCTTCAAATCATTGCATATTCGATTCTGTGGCTATCACCGTTGGACGGCCGATGCAGTGTTCGTCTTCGATACATTCCCGTCCTTCAGAAAACTTCTGCACCCATGAGGAAGCAACTCCATTCCTTCTAATTCCTGGCTTTTTTGTTCAGTCAATCTTGATCGATAAACAGAGCAATTGTACACAGCTTGAGGTGACAGGCACTTCCCGCCGTAGATGGGAAGATTTCTTTATGCATATTAGTTGATTCCATAGCTTTTGCACACAAAAATCGCACAACGGAGAGTTGTACACTTACTCAGAATGCAACTGCTGTTTGGTTATTGTAAACGTCGATATCTCGTGTCGAATGTCATCGATTGCCACCAGACAATGCTGCCATCTAGTGGCAATAATCCTAGTGCCTCATTCAAACATGCAGTAGTCTAGGTCAGTTTGTAACTTACTAAATGACATACAATTAATATTTAATATGTTAATAAAAACTAACAATTTCAAACACTTATAACCAAATAAATTGAAATAAGTCCTCAATTTTAAGTTAAAACTATTGTTACATTTCCGCCACGGGTGGCCGAGGTCGTTAAGGCGCGGACTCGTGAACGGGGTTCGAATCCCGCCAGGACCGTCCTCCCTGACTGAGGCTTTTTCCAGGTTTTTCTCAGTCCTCATAAATGGCAAATGCCGGGGAGGTACCCTAAAATTAGGCCTGGAACGTTTCCTTCCTTAAAAAAATCCTTTCCTAATATATCATTTCATTTCATGTATCACCAGTGTCTACCGCCTGTGGTGCCTCAGTAGTAAAAATGGGCGTTAAACACTACTCAAAAAAAAAAGTAAGTTATATTTAAACAAAATAAAATAACGACAATTCATTCACTTGAATTAATTAATAAATTAAACTGTACATGTAAAATCAATAATTTAATTTAGACATAATATAGCCAGTCAAAAAAAAAAAAAAATACTATTCTGGCAACAAATACTCAATTCACAAAAATGTTCTCTTACAAATCTTCTCCACACAACTACAGCTTGGAGGGCACTTCAAGAAAACATTGCCAATATGAAGCATTAACAATTACACTACAGTTTATAACCTAAAACTCTGCACAGAATTCGAAAACATATTCTAGACAGTATATGACAAACACAATAGATGGGTATCCCAGTTACTGCTCTCATAATAAAAAAAGCAGTGGGGTTCCAAATTTACAAAATTTAGAATAAACAATTTTGGAAGTAAGCCTTGCTGATGGGTGCCTTTGTAGTACAATGGAATAAGAGTTTCCATCTAGCCAGATGACCTCCATGAGAAGAACCGGCCCAGTAGCTAGCTGAGCCAAAATCGAAACTCGACTGTCTTCAACAAAGTGAAGAGGAGAGAATAAAGTAGGAAAGCTACGGCCCACTAGCGGTAAAAGAGCGGAGCATGAAAGCACACAAACTTAGCCGTGAGCCGAAAGAAAGCAAAAGATTATCGTTGCATATTACTGCTAATGAATGTCGAAGAGCATTACTATCTTAAGCATTAAAACATGCCAAATGTTCTGAGAAATGAAGAACCATATAAATATTGAACGCCTCCATAGCTTTTTTCTAGTTGCGCTTTACGCACAATGTTCAATTTCGATAATGTAAACGAAGAGTTTTCCCCAACAACAATTTCATGGAATAAAATTCACCTAAATCTAACTGATTACCCATTTGACGAAAAGAGGTGCTGAGACTGCCAATCATTTTTAGTACCCTTTGAGATGTTGAGTAATTTCCTCCTATTACGTTTCAATTATTTCGGGGCGGCTAACTGAGTTTTATAAAACCCAGAGATAAAAATCGAGGGACAGATTAGGTCGAAGAATTTTTAATTAAAATTGTCCGAATTTCATGAAAAAAATGTAAGCATTTGTGCGATCTCGCCTATAAGCATGACTCTGTTGGCAGTGAGGGCAAGTGCAGCGTGGATGTCTATACTTATATGGCTCACCCAGTACACTGCGTGAGAATGATGTAGAATGGCTAAAAAATTAAACAACATTGCAGTCATTCTTGTGCATGTATCAATATGTTAAAAGCTTTGCTACATTTGCTAATTTCAGGACAAATTCAGATCAGCCATAATTTATGTGTCAATGACTATCATCAGTTTTGAAGCTGCCTGGTTTATTTCCATCTTTGTACTGATTGCGACTCTTTCTGTTCTCAACTTCCTTCATCAAACGATAATTCTGGAGTTTTTTCAAAACCTGACATCTACAACAATTTTAATTTTCAGCACAGATATATTTTTTTTAAATGAACTTCCAAACACACCACTTTGTTTGAACATCTAATGTCAATTAACTGAAAAAAAGATTAATTCAAGTAGATTAATGTTACTATATTATTATTTCATAAGTGCGGATGCAGAAAATATATATTTTAAAATAGTAATTACACATATTTTTTAATCATTCTTACAAAATGCTCAGTACAAAACCCTAAATATATAAGTATAAATAAATGTATAAGTATTCAACTTAAACAAGATTATAGAATTACATAGGCACAAACCCAGAATGTTTTAGCACAAAGAGGCGCGCCGTTTAATTGACTTCTGCAATTGCAGACATCTTGGTATGTGTATGAGTGAAGAGAACTGGCCAGGGCACATTTTCCTTATGCTCAGGCTTAGCAAGACAGGTTGCTTTGCTTTAAGAGTAGTTGTTGCGAAGCTGGTCGGAAAGGGGATGAGAGGAGTGTCAGCTTCACAAAAAGCTTGCAGAATCTCGTGAAATTTTCACGCACATGCGCATTGTGCCTGTCCTCCCTACCGTAGCACCTGCAAGAGGAGCTTCCCTAAGCGATTTGTCGTCAGATCCTTTGAAATTAAAATAAATTATGCAGGAAAAGAGAACAAACTTTTTTTAGGCATTTTTATGCTTCTTTCTGTTGAACCATTCAGTTTTGTTTAATAGTTCTGGAGCAAGTCATTACAAGAACAGGTAACGTACTAGAACATTATAGTAATATTTAATATAAAGCTTCATCATGATACAAAGACATTATATTCGGAATTATTGAGAGTACCGAAGTGTAAACATGATTACTCCACCTTCAGAATGCGATGCGATATTGGAAAAACATGATAAACGCATGGTTCTTGGTAAAGAGTAGAAAGCATTTTACATATTAAATCTTAATCGCAAAGAAATAACAAATTAATAAGAAGCTACCATTCAAAATGATTTACGTCCATATGGTGCAATATTTTTTTAAGGTCTTAAGCCGGGAATAATTATAACAAAGAAGAATGATAAGCTGTAGAACTTAAAATTTGTAATCATGTTAGTGAAAAAAAAAGTACCGGTATAAAGAATTTCTAGCAGTAATGGACTCACTTTTGTCATTTTACTCCTGTAGTTGTTAAATTTAACTAAATATCGATGACGACTATGAATTCAGCAAGTCCTAATATACGAGGGCTGTTCAATAAAGAATGATCAAACAATTTCTATAGGCATAATTTCTGGCGATAAAATGTAATTTTACAATAGTTGGATAGCTTAATGCGTAATGTCACGTGGTACTAGTTACAATGTTGACACGTCCGGTTCCCGCCTGTGAGAGTTGTGCAAGTTGAGACATGTTCAGTTTCGCCTATAGCAAAATGGAAGTGGCACGCGACGAACAATATCCTGCTTTGAATTTTTGTTTTCGTCTCACCAATTCTTCAGCTGAGGCCTTGCAACGTTACAGGAAGCCTGTAGAGAGCTTCTTCTTCCCTATAGCACAGCTCAAAGATGGTTTAAAATGTTGAAAGAAGGTAGGCAGTCAATTCCAAAGGAAGGTGGACTCCGGGCTTCCAGTGTGGCCATTGTGAGAGAGGAGCGTGAAATAATATTAAGAACACTTTCAGAAATTCTCAAAATTTTCACTGGGTTGAGATGTGTTTGTGCACGGTCGGTTCCAAGACTGCAGTTTTCCGAACAAACAGATGTTCGCGTGCAGGTTTACATGCCATTGAAAATGATGTTACAGAAAATGCGGAGTTTCTTTCACAGGTTCACTGATAATGTAACTTGGCTACAGCATTGCGACCCTGCTAGGAAAGTTACGGTAATCTTATTGTCTACCTGCATATCGTAATGCACATGCAGATGTAACTGGGAAATGCTACAGATGACCTGCAAACTCTGCAAGGCCATATCACATGCAAAATGCCACATTTCCGTGCAAAAGCTGGATTCTATATCACAACAATGCACGGATGCATACGGCAAATTTTGTTGCTGAATATCTTACAAAAATCAATGTAAAGTGTGTAGCTCATCCTCCTTATAGCCCTGATTTAGGCATGTGCGACATTTTACTTTTCCCCAAATTTTTATGCAGGCATTTTCCATAAGCATTGGTAAAGGTTACGAGGCGATTGTGAAGGATCTGTCAAAAAATTAGCTCCCGGCATGTCTTTGACGAGTAGCACAAACTTTGGGACAGGTGCTTTGCATCCAACGGGAACTACTTTGAAAAATATCATCAAAATTATGAGGACGAGTAAAGGTAGGTTGTCAAAGAGAGAGGGAGAGGATGTTCTTTATAGGAGATCCCTTGTAATAACAGGAACTAAAGCCTTGAGAGTAAGACTAGGAATATCCATGTTCTATTTCTATGTTTAGTGCACATAAATGATTTACCATACGTAGTCCGTCCTGATGGTGTAGCGGTAACCATACTTGACTTCTAAACCCAAGATCGCGGGTTCAAACCCGGCCAGGATCGATGGATTTTTTCGGGCGTAAAAATCCTAAGTATGGCTTCCTTCGGAAGGGAAGTAAAGCCGTGGGTCCCGTGTCGTACATTTCCGGCACGAAAAAGAAATTCAAGCCTGAAAGAAGAGGCCTCCGAGCAAAATTTTTCGGCCATTTCACGCCCGGAATTGAATGGGACGCTAATGACCTGAGATGTTATAGAGCGTCCATAAATAAAACAAAGCAATCAATTTACCATAAGTATAAATCTGTACTGTACGCTATTGATACGACTTTCATAACTACAGCAGTGAACATTAACTCAATTGAGCTGCTTGTGGAAAGTCTGCTATATGTTCAAATATCAGGAAAAAGAAGAAATATTATTTACCTCCAAACAGAAGAATGACAACTTAAATACTGTACAACTTCTACAAACACATATTGATAACAAATAAAATTCGGAAATATAGACCAATAACTATAGTGATCTTAATAGACTGAAGTCTGTTATAACAGGGAAATTGCTTTGTTTCTTTTTCACTTTAAGTACCGTATACTACTGTGCAATACTGCTTTAAGGTGGGGGGAAAGTAATTCGTTGTATTAAACATTCAAAGAATACAGATTATGAAAGAACCAACTCTATATATCCCCTTTTTATTATTGTTTAAAAAAAGTCACTAAAATATACCTACTATACAATATAATCATAATACAAGAAACAATAATAACCTGAAAATACAATACTTCATACTTAGTAAAATTCACAATCATTATTAATATATAAGGCCTCAACTCTTTAATAAATTACCCTGTAGTGTGAAAGTTTTGTCCCTAAAATACAATTAAAGGTTCACTCATGGCCTTTTACAAACCAAAGAACATGAAAATTATAAATTAAGCCAAATTTATGTTAAACTCTAGCATATCTGTAACATTATATTATGTGATGGTTTGTGCTTCCAGTATTTTGGTATGTATAAATACTTAAACTTTGTATACTACCTTTAATTAATACCTACATAAGCCTTAGTACTGATTGCTTTGACTTCTTTTATTAAATTTCGTTACATTTCTTTGTATTTATCTTGTATTTTAATATAATTACGTAAATACATTACGCAGATATTTTTGTGTACGCATGACTGTATATTAGCTTTAAGATGCATTGTATTGATTATGCCTATCAGCAGCATTTTGCTCTTTCAAGTTATTAAACTAATATCTTATTATTGAAAATTTTGTAATGTGAAGATTTGTGAAATACACTCAGAATTGTATTTGCTTTATTTTAAATACTTTATTTCGATCTGAGAGCAATATTAGAAGCCAACTAACGTATTACCATATTTATGAGTTGTGGGGTAATTTGGTGCAATGCAAAAAGTATAAGAGTAAATAACAAGACTACAGAGTCATTACCCCATTTCTTCAAGCTTCTTAATAGTCTTGCAAGATGTAAAATAACTCTAGTTGCAAACACAAGACAAATGGCCTAAGCTATGGTTCCCTATGCAGTACTGATAAAAGTTACTTGAACGTCATTACTTGTAGTGAGTGCTAAAGGACGTTATTTAGTTTTAACCGTTCACAAGTGGCGCAAATTAGACGTCAAAAATGCAACCAGTCCATGCATCACTATTAAGTGCCAGGAAAGCAAAAACATAATGATTATAAATGAAAAATTGCGTTTAATTACGTTGTCCTAAGATTTACAGAGTTATGTGCAGTTATTATCTGATGTGATACAAGAACGCATTTGCATGATGAATGTAAAATAAATAAATAAAAAATTTAAAGTACTGTTATCTGACATTTTTATAATAAATGGTGTTTATAGCGATCTTATCTGTAGATTTGTGAAATACTGAACTTTGCTTTTGTTCCCTGCAGCTCTGCAAGATTCTGGAATTATTTTCACGAACAAATTAAAAAAAAAAACTCCACTATTAGCACACGACCTCATGTGTAGTGATGAAAATATTTGCAACAATGCCAATACTTAGGCGAGAAATAAAAGTTATAATATAACGTTATTTTAAATACTTAAGCGACCCCAGTCTCGCGCGATTTTCTCCTTTATGCTTCCTTGCATGACCACTCTTATTTTATATATGTTCCCTTTATCAGTTTACAGCAACAACTTGATTCTCTATCCAAAACTCTGCAATATACTACTACTTTCTCTTTACTGGCATCACAACCAATTAAGGTTTTGGGCCTCCTCTGAAGACTACCATATAAAGTAGAACTTATTTGCACTAATTTCCTACAGGTGGTAAGCCCATCGCCTCCATCACAATTTAGCAGGAAGCTAAGGTAGTACTTAGACGTGAAACAGCCGGAATTTTTATCCAGGGGCCTATTTTTTCTTGTCTGGAGTTCTTTAACGTGCCGTAAATCTGTGATACGGGATCCAAGGATTACTAGCAATTGTAAAACTTTTAAGCTGAGCGGGATGGTCGATGTATTCTTCTTGTTAGATAACAGTTGGACAATTAGGAAAGGAATGGCGTGTCTCTATATCCATATGAAGAAGTTCTACTTCAGGATACGTTCTGCCTTAGCTCGTTTACTGCTTCATAAAATGCTCCAGGCCCTGAAAGTAAGTCAGTTGAACGTCTACTTTATGAAGCAGTGACTTGATAATTCCACAATTTCTAAAGATGTATAGAACAATGAGCAAATGTCTCAGAACCAACATTGCTATTGAAAAATGGAACCATCGCCTGAACAAGATTGCTTTTAGACCGCACCCTAAGTTACGAGTATGTGCGCTAGTTTAGGTCGCAAAGGATGTTGTGAGATACGAGGGATTCATTTTAGACAAGAGAGGATGCATTTATAAGGGGAAGAAACAATAAAAAATCAGTTAAGATTGATAAAATTGTGCGATCAGTGATGCTTTCAACCGCGGGGAGGGGTTTTTCCTGTGAGCCTCTTCGTGGAGGGGATAATAAGCCTGCTTGCGTACCAGTTGACCTTGCTGACTGTCGCAGTTGTCGAACAGCTGTTCTTGGGTGCGTGTTGTGTATACATAAAGTGTATTATGCCTTGGTATTTAAAACAGCATAGTGTGTCTTTGTGCACGATTCATGAGTTAAGTGGGTCAGCTCGTGAAGTTTGAAAACTGTTTCAGGCAAGATTCCCGAGTTTAAACGTCCCAGATCGTAAAACAGTTCATAATATGTATAATAAATTTCAGGAAACTGAAAGTGTCCAACGTCAGAAACCAAAAAAATTATGGTTCTCACCGAAGAAAGATTATAAGACATTGGAATCCTTTAGAAAATTTCCCTAGAAAATCTCTTCGTCGTCTTGCCCAACAAGCGGAATTTCATTTGGTAAAGGCTACTAAATTATTGCACTTCAAGCCGTACACATATATGTGGCATATGTTCTTATATTCTTCTCGGACGAATTCCACCTCCGTGGTTATGTGTGTTCTCAAAACAATCGTTACCGCAATACTAATAAACCTGACTTCGTACATGAAGACCCCTCCATGATGAAAAACTTAGTGAAAGAATCATAAGACCATTTTTTTAAAGCATACAGTTAATTGTGTTACTTATGTGAATGCCATACTAACCCCTTTTTATTCTGCGAAGTAACCCACGGTGAGCGTGATCTTGTATTTTTTATACAAAACTCTGTCACTGCTCACACTGCGAATAATTCCATGAGAGCAATTCACAATGTGTTTCCACAAGACAGCGTTATTAGAAGGGATTTGTGGCCCCTCGGCAGTCCTTTTTAATAGCCTGCGATTATCTCAAGGGTAAATTAAAAAATACCATGTAAAAGAACAACCCGCACACCATATAAAACTTAAAGATAATATTCGTTAGGAAATTGTCCGATTTCTCAAAAGTGAGAATAATTTCCTAAAGAAGTGCCCAAAATGTGTGAAGAATGAAGTTTCAACATGTCATTTGATAATTTGGTAAGTAATGGGTCTCTTAAATTCATTGTGTATTGCTTGTATGGTTGGTTTGTTTTATTGTTTGACCCGAAGGCGGGCTAACCGGCGCGCTCGCCCATTGGCAAACACTCGCGGGGAAAACAAAACTGATCGCATGGTACTATTGTAAAACACGGGATTTAATAAAGCTCGTTAAGAATCAGCTCTCTAGGTGATACTAAGTCAAAATAATACATTTTGCAGGAGAAGTAAATAAATTGACAAATCTATGTTGAATAGTTTACGTGAAAATAGAGAAAAAGAAAATTAGCCATGAAGAAAGACGAACTCTTGCTGAATAATCTTATGCAAATAAATTCAAAACAGTAACTGATGTTACTTAGCTAGTTCACCTAAGGTTCATCTGATTTTATTTACAGATGGCTCAAGAGTAGCAAATTGTCCAGGAACTGGAGTTTAAGGATTATTTCCGTAAGTTTTGAGAAATTTGTTACAATATTTAAGGCAAAAATAATCGCGCTTCTCATCTTCCTTAACTTCAACGAGAAGAAAAATTATGTTAGCCAAAGTATTCTCATCTCAGTCAAGCAACAGCTAGAGCACTTAAATCTCTTTAGGTCAACTACAGACTTGTATGGGAATGTCTCCAAGTTTCCATTAATCCATCCACCAAGAATCAATTAGAACTCTGTTGGGTGCCTGGACATCAAGGCACAGAATGCAATGAAGAGGCAGATAAAGGCGGAACTAAGATTTACTTTTTAGGACCAGAATATTTAGCAAACACTGCTAGAACAGCAGTATATCAATAGATAAAGAAAGAATATCAGATGAGATATAAGAACTTTCCCGTTCAAAGATTCTTATTAAATTATCCTATTGCACCCTGGCTAAGTACCTATTGAGTAGGAATAGGAAGCAAAGCATGAAAGCTACTCGAAAAATGACTGGATATTGGCTATTCCGGAACACCTATGGACGATGGGACTCCATCTATGCGAGCAGTATGAACAGACTTTTGAACATATCTTACTAGAGTGTGAAGCTGCAGAAAGACAAACAACACCCTTATTATTGTTCACTTCTTTAGGAGGTGCACTTCCTACTCTTGTGGAGCTCATTTAAGCTCTAGACCTGAAACTATAAAATTAGGATTGAAGGAGGGTACAAAGCGCCATTACGACTCAAGTGCTCAAGGTGTATTATTATACACTCCAACAACAATCAATCATTATGAAGAAAATATAACAAAAATGACTCTCTTATAATGAAAGCATCAATAAATCAAAAGATTTTTTAAAAAAGTTAAAAGTAGAAAACCTTTGTCTTCGCCCAAATGCTACGCAACGGGAGTACATGGCCTTCAACCCTGGAGGACTTTGCACTCTTGAGTTTTACATCCCGATAAATCTCGCATCGAGTTCGAACGAGCGTTACCCCAGGAATATCGAATATTAGTACCAAATGTGCTTTTCTACTAAGTCTTCCCACAATTTCTATGAAATTTGCTGTGTACAGTTAAAAATCACATCCTTCGTGTGCCATTGGGCACTGTCATGCATTTACAGCGTCAACTTTGTTAAATAGTTCATATCAGTCCATTGAAACATCTTCTAGTTCAGAAGAATAAGCCTTTGTCGCAAAAGTTATTCGTTTTGCCACGCAAATTTGCGAATCAATGTGCCTATTTGGTGTTTCAGATAAGGATTTTTTCGTCATAATATTACTTTTAATTTTGGAAATGAATTGTAGCCTTGAGTTCCATAACAACACAACTCCACTTTTTGACATTGTATTCACTGTAATCCTCTGAGCTTTTTAGAACACAAATTATCAGCTTTTTCCACGTGTTACTGACATACTGAGTTTAATAAGCAAACAAGGTCATGGTCTTAACCAAGAGTTTAAACAGAAATAAAACATTGATCTCCTACGTGATGTAGTGGTAGCGTTTGTGACTACTAATCCGAATGTCCTGGGTTCGATTCCCGGTTAGATAAACCGAGCTGACGGGGTACGGTTTTTTCGGAGTTTTTCCTTGCCTTCAGAAGGTAAATGCCAGATAGCTTTGAGGCACCAAGGACTCCGAGCTCATTTGCTTCATTCATTCATTTCATTCATAATTACAGAGTTACAGCTACAGATTTCACGTACAATCTACAGACGCCACGAGAAGACCAATGCAGTCAAAGCGACAATAAATAACACGTTAAAACATTATCGTAAATGCAATTATATAACTGATCGTTATAGATTTTACTATATTCATCGTGTTTACCCAACAAAATGGCATTCGTACATAGCATGAGATTGGGATTGTGCTAAAATACGCCTGCTTAAATGTAAACATGTGCTGACCTGTTTGCTTATTGCAAACCTCGTTTTAAAAATGCAATTAAAAGTAGAACAGAATTAGATTAGGGTTTTAAGACGATTCTACGAAATCTAAATGTAGAAAAATAGAAAACAAAACAATAAATACATACGAGTGTTTAAATGCATATAAAAATTATTTTTTCTTAGCATACTCAATTTATTTCTCAACATATTACCATCGAAGTCTATAAAATTAGTCCAGCGAATCTTCTCTTTTTTCTTCTCATCGGAAAAAATAAGACCTGTCATACTCTGCAAAATGCTCATTGACGGCTACGAGCATTTCTTAATTTGATGGAAATTTCTTCCCGCCAAACCAAATTTTCACATTCGGGAAAAGGAAAAAGTGACTTGGGGCTAAATCCTGTGAACAAGGAATCATTTCGAAGCCCAATTCATGCACTTTGGCCCATATGACTGCTACTGTGTGCTGGACAAAAGCATATTGTGTGTGCCAATCGTTTTTCATTCAATGCATATTTCTAACGACCCAACAATGAAGCATAACAGGCCCCAGTTACGGTTCTGCTTTTTCCAAGTAATCCATTAGGATTATACTCTGTGAATCCCCAAAAAACACTGACCCCCACCTTGCAAGTCGACAAGACAGTTCCGCATTCTTTGACGCTCTCACCAGCCTTAGTCCATTATTTTCACCGCTGTTTTGTCTCCGGCGTGTAACGATGGACCTAAATTTTACCCACAGTCAAAATTGATGCAAGAAGCTCTGTGGATTGCGATAAAATAGTGCCAGACACTGTGTTGAAATGTTTCTCCGCACGCGTTTCTCGTCAACAGTCAGAAAGCGCGGCACCTAACGTGCACACAGCTTTCTCACTTCTCTTGAAGGATATTGTGCGTTAGTTCAGTTGAGATGCCTATAGTATTTGCTTGCGCACTTTCACTTGGAGGTCTTGCTTTACAATATCATGTTTTTTTTTCAATTATTTCCTTAATGGGGACCTCAAACGAGTGCAGCTACGGATGGCCGAAATCGCTATGGCGCGAACTCGTGAGCGGAAAGTCTGGAGTTCGGTTCTCACTAGGACCGTCCTTCCTGACCGAGGATTTTTCCAAGTTTTCCTCCGTCTTCATAAATGGCACACACCGGAGAAGTACCCTGAGCTTAGAACTGGAACGGTTCCTTTCTTTTAAAACATTCTTTCCCAATTTATCTTTTCATCTCATGTATTATCAGTGCTCACCGCCTGTTATGTCTTAGTAGGTAAAACGGGCGTTAAACACTATTAAAAATAGTAAATAAATAAACATCAACTGGGCGTACGGAGCACGCTTTATCTACAGTGTTCCTTCGCCCACTTTTACACTCATTCCTCCAGAATTAATCTTCAATGACGGTGCATAGTGCGCATACACTTCACCCAACTCTGCTTTCATTTGTTTTGCAGTAACCCTTTAAATGGAAAGTTTTAATATTAGCATGGAACAAACAAGTTTTCTTTTCCATTTTCTACGGCACGTGTGACACTGGTCACCTCAGATAGCTGTCAGCAATTAGCTAAACATCACATCTGGATCAAAATTAGTCTAAAACCGTTACACGAATCACCTTTAACAACAATAGTACCGTTTAACAAACTTTCCCGCCAATTCATGCAAAGCAGTATGAAATACCATAACAACGGGTAATGGAATTAGTTACAGAAACATTTATAATAAAAGTGAAAGCCAAGTTGACGAAACTAACCGAAGAGAGCTTACACAAATGAAAGCTACTAAAACATCTTTTATCAGTTTTTCTTGAAGTCACCTAATTTTCATGAATTTCTGGGCCGGTAAGATAAGATTCGGGTTGTTAATACTGAGGATTCAGGAACTTTAAAAGAAAGAAAGAAAGAAAAGAAAGAGAGAAAGAAAGAAAGAAAGAAAGAAAAGAAAGAGAGAAAGAAAGATGTAAAGAAAGGAAGAAAGAAAGAGAGAGAGAGCGAGCGAGAGAGAGAGAGAAAGAAAGAAAGATAGAGGGAAAGAAAGAAAGAGGGAAAGAGAGAGAAAGAAAGAAAGAAAGACAGAGGGAAAGAAAGAAAGAAAGAAAAAAAGAAAGAAAGAGGGAAAGAAAGAAAGAAACAAAGAAACGTGTAAGCTAATTTTTTGTTTGTTTCTTGTATGATACTGAGAAAATAAAGACTGAATTTATACAAAGTAATAGTTTTTTTTCCCCCCAAACACCGTTACACTTAATATGAACATATTACTATTTATTGTGAAATCAATGTTATAAATTAATAAGTTCTTTAACAACACAAGCCCAGCATTTTAATGAATGTATTACAGGCAAAATACTTATGGCAGTTGTTTAATATTTGGCAACATTTATAATTAAGCAGTTTTATTAGCAATAATATTCTTTCCAAGTTATATTATTACTCTATTATATTAAGTTTTTGTTGATTTTTCTCAAGATCTATTCAACTGGAATGCTGTAGACATTGCTTAGTGTTTCTGCTACCCAAATGTATTCAGCAACCACCCTAAAAATGTTTACTTGAGAACTGGATAGTGGCAAAGAAAACAAACTTAATTATTCGCTGACGTATGTAATCGCCTTTTCCCTGAAAAGCTCCTAATTTTGAGAATTGTCTAATGTGTATTTCTGCTCTAAATTTCATGGGCTTCAGTTTTCTTTCAGTTATCATGTTTAGAATTACATTACAATAAAAACGCACATGGCCCCTTGAAGATCCTGTTTAACAGCGTGTGCGTCTTTTGCGCTCTGTTTTTTTGGCTTTTAAAACTGCCCTACTCAAAATCTCTGTCATTATTCTTCCACTCAACCGAAATCAGTTGTCTGGGTGCCGTCATAAAAATCTAATTATCGTATGAATGGAGCAAAGGACAGATGTGAACGGGATATGCTTCCTTTTTTCCCTTCCATCTCTTCTCTACCCTTCCCTAAGACGGCTGGATGCCGATAGGAAAAGGTGCCCGACACGCGAAGCGAAACTTCATCTCCATTATAAAGCTTCGTGATCTCCAATAAAACAAATCTCAGGGAGAGTAAAAGCAAGGGTCTGAATACGAACATTGACGAGTTTATGTTTCTGAATCTAAGGAAAGAAGTCAGAGTCAACAGTCAAAAGCATCTAACGGATCTTGTTTTATAAAAATGGTGATCCTCTCTTTAATTTCCGCTTTCATTACTACACGTGGCATATGTAGACATCTGGCGCTAATATTTCTGTATGCCTTTTGGGCCGTATTTCACAAAGGTATGCTCTAATAATTACAAGTGCATTAGTACAAGCTCTTGTAAAGAATGGACTTGTAAATTTCTGTTTCACGAAAGAATGTGAAACATTTGTAAAATTAGCAAAAATTTACGTTACGTCATATAAGAGAAAGATGGAGGAACAGCTCACACGTCGCCATACCTTAAATTAGGTTATATGCATTCCTTAAATGTACAGAGAAAATTATTGCCATTTCTGCTAAATGGTTTTGTAATTTTTTCTCGGGATTAATGATAATTTAAATACTTTATTATGCATTTATCAATATTCAGGCTTAGATCACTTTAAGACGACGGTGCCGTACGGCTACAAAGCATCAACTTCAGTCGTGGAGAAGTGGTACAAAAATCAAGGTTCCCAATTATGCTCTGACGTTTATTTTGTTAGCCTGTTTATATTGTCTGGCAATCTATTTTCATTTACAAGAAAAAAAACTGTGAATGGTGTGAAAAGAGAACAAAGGATGGAAAGAAATTATTTCCGTCGCATGTAGTAAAAACCTTAAAAATAAATCAATAAAATGCTGGACTGAAATATGCATTTGAAATAGGAAAGGCCAATATCAGTCATAAGCCGTGCTTGAATTGTACTTAACCTGACCTTTTCATTATAATCAAATTATAAATTATTATTCCTTTCACATATATCTACGTTCATCATTATCAGCCTTTTGCTAATACTTCGAATATTTGGGTCAAATGATACCCAACATCATTAAAAAGATACTAAAACTTGCAATGACATTTGAAGTTACCAATATTTCTACACATGTAGAGAAATATATATATATATATAATACAAGTGCATGACCAATACTAACACTTTTGTGAAACAAAACAATGAAAAATTACAAGTTACAAGCCCATGCATTTGTAAAGTATTAGACTGCAGTTTTGTAGAACAGGGGCCAGATAAGGAATGTACATTAGCTTAAGAATTCACACATAAACAGGCGAAGGAAACTTCTATCACATGATGATACCGTATGGCGATATGTATATGTGATATAGGTACGCGAATAAAAGGTTTAAAAATACATATGCGAAACTGTACCCCTTCACTGAGAGTCGCTGATGTCAAGTCATTTGTTTCTCAAGATAGTTAAACCCATGCTCGTGAGTCATTTGTTTCTCAAGATAGTTAAACCCATGCTCGTGAACAAGTTATTTTTATCGGGTGACCTTCAAGATGTTAAGCTATTTGTTGAACTGTTAAAACGAAGAGCAGTAAGAAATAGTACATTCATCTTATTGTTTATAAGAAGTAAAGGGAGCTTTCCATACATCTTAGAAGAACAAGATGTCCCAGTAAATTCAATTATTTCCTGATATTTGCCAACTCATTTTAAGAACTTGAGGATTAATTAATAATAGAACGTTTGAGAAAAAATATTATGTTAAGTAAAGCTTTTATAGTTGTGTTGTACACAGTTTCAACGCCTATCTAGTTTAATTTATGTCATTTTTCTTCTATTCCACAATACAGGAAAATGTTGACTTGTAAGTTATAAATTATCATATCAAAAACGCTGTCCATGCCGTATTGGTATCATGTGCGGAAAGTAACCCAGCTGAGCGGTACTGTATGCTCGTGTGAATGATGCAATTCATTGAAAAGCTTCATCGCAGACTTCATACGAGAAGAGAGCAGGCAGAGTAACGGGTAATACTATTCAAACATACACGTCTCGTAGTGTGAAAGAGGCAAGAGTGCATCTTAGTAAATATTACTGCAAATCGCAATAAATATAAACAGGATGAAAACAAACAAAGTATACCAACCAAGAACAACATGTAAATATATACACTTTTCGTGATGTTACAAACTTTCAGGAATTGAATCGTTTATTTCAGAAACTAGTCAAGTGCTTAAAAAAAGAAAACCAGTTAGTGGCGGAATGTGTTTCTGCGAGGGTTTACGTACATTTTAGTGCACATATCAGTCAAACGTCGCCCTCCTGTAAAGGTCAGGCATGACGTTGTATTTCGTGTTTAATCAGAAACCAGTCAGGCGACACTGCTTGGCTGGATTCTGAAGTAAACTGTGGGTACATTTTATGTTTCTGTCACCCAACATGGTAAAAAAAACTAATCCCTTATAGGGAGAGTCCATCAGAACAAAACAAGAATCACATATTTATTATTATTATTATTATTATTATTATTATTATTATTATATTTATTATTTTATTTGGTTTATTTACGGACGCTCTTTAACATCTCGGGTCATCAGCGTCCCATTCAATTCAGGGCGTGAAACGGTCGACAAATTTGGCTCAGAGGCCTCTTCTTTCAGGTTTGAAGTTATTTTTCTTGCCGTAAATGTACGACACGGGATCCACGGCTTTACTTCTCTTCCGAAGGAAGCCATAAATAAGATTTTTACGCCCGAAAAAATCCATCAGTCTTGGCCGGGTTTGAACCCGCGATGTTGTTATATTTTTGATAAACCTTTGTGACAAAGATCATTTGATAGTATTGTCCACAACTTTCCTGTTCGTATTCATTGCGTGCAAGACTTTGGGACTATAAAGCGACTGCTAAAATTTTTTTTATTTAATTTACACTCCAGAGGAATATATGGAGCTTATACTGAAAGCCAGTAAAACAAATTGTTTTACTGGTCACAAAGATACCTCCCAAGATATCAGTAGTTTCAAAATATGGCGGTCTTGTTCATATAAATAGCTTACTAACTCAGACGAAACCTCTGGTAGTAGATGTGTTTCTAAAGACTAAAATGAGTTACAAAATATCGACATATAAATAGTTTTGTTACAACACAGACAAACAGAAAGAAAGAAAGAAAGAAAGACAAACCTCTGTGTGTGTGTGTGTGTGTGTGTGTGTGTGTGTGTGGGTGTGGGTGTGGGTGAGAGATTAAGTTAATATACTATTCACTCACATCTCTCTCCTTGTGGCCTAAAATTCAATGTCTTTCTGGGAATGCGGTAATTCGGAATTCGTAGTAAGTAGGCCCAGACAGTAACGCTTGGAAGTGTAATTCGGGAAATCCTAAGCCCAAATCCTGCGGCCGGTAACCCGAGGTTTTCCGTGGTTTCCCTCAATCCGTTTTAAGAAAGGACAAATGCCAGGTTAGTATTTCTTCGCCAAAGATTCACTTTTCCTCTCATCATTCATCTTTTATATTTGTAATGTACCAGGGTAGGTCCATTAGTTTCCGGCATAACCATTTTCTAGTTTTTTTTAAATAGTGTTTAACGTCTGTTTTTACTACTGAGGCAACACAGGCAGTATTTTCTAGGTATGATAAACACATAAGCTACATTTTGCTTTTCAATACAATTATCCTTTATTGCAATACACTTCTCACTCCTTTGAATTCACATTTCAACCCCCCCCCCCAATAGTCAGAAGCCTTGTCTGTAAAATGGGCATAAACAACACCCATCACTTCGTCACAGATAAATGTTCTTTCTCGAAGGTCCTCGAGTTTTGAGAAGAGGAAATAGTCACTGGGCGCTAGATCCGTGCTGTAGGGTGGATGGTCGATCTCCATGAAGCTACATTACTTCACAATTTCCTTTGCAATAAGAGCTTTGCGCACAGGTACGTTGTCGTGCAGAAGGCCAGCATAGTACGCCCCATTTACTGTGGTGTTTCTCTTCTTGAAGTCAATGAAGAGTATTCCTTCATGATGGTGGCCATGATCTTCTTGGTTAACTGAGTCACCTTGGCCTTTAGAGGCGGTGCTTCTCCAGGTTTACGCCTACCACTCTTTGGGACAAGGGATCATAGTCGAGTATCATAGTTTCATCTTCTGTAACAAGATTTGCAGAACCTCTCGCTAGTTGCCACGGTAGAGCTCCAAGAATCCTGACAACAGATGATTCGTTGCTGCTTTTGGACTGCGGAAAGTGGTCTAGGCACCTTGCTGCTATTTCTGTAACTTTGAGCCGCCGATCTGCCATAATTTCTTCTTCCACAAGAGCGATGTTTCCAGGAGTGAGCACCTCCAAGGGGCGACCTGCACGCCCTTCGTCTTCAATGCTTTCTCGACCCATTCGAAAAAGTTTGGCCCATTCTTTTACGGTAGAATATGAGGGGGATGCTTCTCCATGTACACCGTCCAATCGCTGTTTAACTTCACTTGGAGTAAGTCCTTTTGTGAAAAAAACTTAATAACAGTTCGATACTCCATTATAAACATGTCACACTTTTCTACATATAAATGCAACTATATCTGAATAACTGAACACAGC
Organism: Metallyticus violacea; assembly: GCA_030762175.1. Lineage (NCBI taxonomy): Eukaryota > Metazoa > Arthropoda > Insecta > Mantodea > Metallyticidae > Metallyticus > Metallyticus violacea. The sequence continues at coordinate 65,870,083 of CM060838.1, read as the reverse complement.
GGAAGTTACAGCTGCAATTATTTACTTAACAGATAAGGTATGACACCAGATAACAATTTTGTGAAGGCGACAATCCTTATCGGCGGGGCCGGAAACTTATGGACTTACCTTCGTATATATCGGCAAATTCTGTGTTTCTGGTGTCATCGATGTGACCCTGACACAGGATTGCTCGCCTATTTAGAGTTACCTCTGTGTGGACGTGTAATCTATGTGTGTCCAAAGAAAACAGCTTCACGATAGGCGACTAACCCGTAAGTTAGTTGGACTTGGTGTTCTAGCGGTAATCATACTTGCCTCGTAGACCCAAGATCGTGGGTTCAATCTCGGTCAGTGTCGATTGGGTTTTTTTGACTTCCTTTGAAAGGAAAATAAAGCCGTGGGTCCCATGTCATAGATTTACGGCACGTGAAAGAACCTAAAGCCCGAAAGAAGATACCTCTGAGCAAAATTTATCGGCAGTTTCACGCTCTGAATTGAATGATATGATGATGTCCTGAGAACGAAAATAAACCAAATAAAAATAACCCATGTGCTAATAAAAGGAGGTAAAATACACATGAGAAGAAGAAGAAAAAGATATACGTGAACCAACAAAGAGAGGTCAGATTAGTGAGAGCAGGCCGTGAGGCCCAAACTATGCTGTTGCAGATGATGTGATAAATCGTATTACCTCCTGAATTTCATGAGTAAGCTAACAAGTACATAAATATAGGGGACAAATATTACGGGAACCAGGGAGGGGGGAGGGAAGCGAAAAATCTGCAGACTACTTTACTGAAATCTGCACAAATGAGGTTACTTTGTCCACTTTCATATCACACAAAGGAACATAAATATTCGGAGTACTTTGGAGGTGCTCCATGAAATGTAAGAAATGCAAATGTAACTACAGCAATAGGTTTACCATTGCAAAAGATGATGAACAGGAAGTAAGATTTCTTTGGGTCTCACTGTGCTTTCATTTACAGGCATGGAATTTTGAAGGGACGCAGTTTAATGATAATATTCATAAAATATAATCCCATTGTTCAGAGGATATCAAGTATTGCGATGTCAGCAAAAACGTTATTAACCTTACACATTTGCCACTTTTAGATGAAGTTATTCTGGGAAAGCAACTAATAATTTACTCACGGTCAGCATAACAACCGGAATGTTTAGTGTAACCTTTAATGGTTTAATTACTCCGCAGACAACAGATGTTCGGCGCAAGTCACGGCTATCCATAAGAAATGGAAACCTCCAAACTTTTTGCATTTTTAATTGCGGATATTCAGCAACCTGGCCCTGGTTTCCAAGTGCTTAGCGGAAACTCGTGTAATCTTCATAATTTCAAAACGAAGGTTAACAAAAAGCCAGTAAATTAATTTTATATAGGTCGTTGTGGTTCGAGCTACAATATCAATTACCTGTTCCTGGAAATAATTAAAATGATACAAGACAAACATGCCATCTATCGCAGACATCAGCGGAGCAAGTTAAATGCACGCAACCATGCATCGGTTCTGTTAGAGAATGCCGAATTAATTACAAGAGGTGCAATAATTTACATGCATAACGAGGGAAATGCAAGCAGGAAACAACGCAGACCTCTTAGGGTGCGACTAACTTCCGACTCTCGGCAAAATTATATACGCCATTTAAGAGTGAACTGGAATGAGTAAAAGTCAGTATGGCGAGTGATGCGGCTTATCCTAAGAGCTGGTACTTACGCAAAGTGTGATGCGCCTCACTTGTAGAGTGGAATTTACAAAGATGTTAAGTTCATAACATTTTAAATTTCAAGTTGTTTGCTTCTCAAACGTGTTAAGAGACAACGAGGCAAATGCGATATGCGATAAATTACCTCCAAGTTCAAACAATGACTAAAAAATGACAAAAGCGTTATGTTTTACAGAGTTATTAAAAATGATGTAACCAAATGTAATAATTTCTGCATATCCATACGTACAATTGCATTAGAACTTTTCGCAAATGAAAGAGTAACATGATCAAAGCTGTACTCTGGGTGTAAAAAATATGTTACAAGGCTGGTGATTGTAGATAGGCACCATGTGATATATGTTGTTGATTAATCCATGTCCATAAGTGCTAGGGCCTCCGAAAGGGAGAGCGATGACTATAGGTAAACAAAACAGACGCCGCGACAAGCAACAGAGGTCGCATTCATTAGTTAAGAGTTGTTTACTAGTGTAATGCTTCAGCTGTTCCTTGATGCACAGCAGTCCCACAGTCAACGGATTTTGTTGATTTGTTTTATTTATGGGTGCTCTTCAACAGCTCAGGTCATCAGCGTCCCATTCAATTCCGGGCGTGAAACGACCGACAAATTTTGCTGAGAGGCCTCTTCTTTCAGGCTTGAGGTTTTTTGTCGTGCCGTAAATGTACGACACGGACCCACGGCTTTATTTCCCTTCCGAAGGAAGCCGATTTTTACGCCCGAAAACATCCATCGATCCTGGCCGGGTTTGAACCCGCGATCTTGGGTTTAGAAGGCAAGTATGGTTACCACTACACCACCAGGACCGACCAGCCACCAGAGTAGCTGGAAAAGTTGCCTTTGGAAATCCGTTGTGTCACGTGATTCCAGTATGATGGCGCTCCAGCACACTTCATGGGGTACGTGGCAATTTGAATGACACCTTTGGCAGCAGATGGATTGAACATGGAGGCTCAATAGCCTGGTCCCCTCGCGCATCTCATCTGACACCATTAGATTTCTTTTTCTGGGGGAACATGCAAACTCTGCTGGGACACAACAAGACTTCAAGTAGCAGCTAGAGTCATGAGATATGGCTGGAATCTTTCCAAAAGTTGGACACGACACAACCAGACGGTGCACAAAATGTATCGAAGTTGTTGGCAGCCATATTGAGCACTTTCTGTAGTTGATTAAAATGTTGTTTACTTACAGTATTTCAATTTTGTGTTTTACTTCTTTCCTAGCTTTCGTGATCCGTACACCCCTACATCTCCTCCACATTTCAAAGATGCTAGGCATTTAAACTAAGCGTTTCTGGACAAGGGCTTTATAGCAACATATGATCACACGGTACCTATCTACTTACCACCGAGGTTTGTAACAGATGTTTTACACCCGGTATGTGCACCTCCAGTGGCTCTGCACATATCGATACTTGATCTAATGCCACTCGATTTGAAGCATGTTCTTTATTAATTTGCAACACGCATTGTCTCAATTCTTCTAGTGACACTGGTGCAGGAGGCACATAACTATTCCTTTCATATTACCCCAAGAAGAAATCCAGGGGGTAAGATCCGGAGATCTTGGAGTGACGCGTTCGCTTCTGTGCAAGACACCCGTACCTCCAAATGGAAATTTGGACGCCTTCTTGCTGCAAAATGCAATCGTTCCCATTTTGTATCAGTATATCAAGGTATGTGGTATCAATCCTCTCTAAAAATAATGGAATGGTCCGTAGGTGTTTTTGAGCAGTCAGAGCGCAGAAAACATTTACCTTCGGGCTGTCTCTTATGCTTAATTATCACACGTGGTTTCTCAGAGTCTCAAATCCGTAGATTGTGTCCATTAACCGTCCCGGAGAGATGGAATGTCATACCCTGTTTGTTGACTTACCCGTGACTCATGTAAGTGTCGCATGCTCTCCACGGTTCCTCGCTTGTGCTCTGTCTACAAACTCTTCGTACCATTTACGAATGGCTAAGCGAGTTGGTAGAGTCTTGTGATGACGTGTTCGGAATGACTTTACACTGCTGTAACTGATAACGGGGCTTCTCTACAGGTTTACAGGTTACAAAGTCATTTTACTCTGACACTTGAAATGAACATGATGTTTGAGCTGCAATCTGAATATGTAGAAGGAAACTACAACTCGAACTTAAATCACTACTACAGTTGCACAAACGCATGCCTTTTACTTTGATAATAATAAGAGATGTAAATCGATAACCGCATTTTGAATAGTCACGTATATCAATTTACAAGTGTTACGCACTATATGAGTAGAAAACTGAAATTTCGCACATGAGTATTTCGGAAGGAAATTTCTTTGGAAACCTCAACGAAATCTATGAATTATATTTTCGGGGATTTGTTCGCATCATTGCTGAAAATGTCTGGTTAAGTCAATAAAGGAACCAAAATGCCACAGGGATTAATGGTAAGGAAATAGCATGCTAACACTGCCACGGGTGGCCGAGGTCATTAAGGCGTGGACTCGTGAGCGAGAGGTCTGGGGTTCGAATCCCACCAGGACCGTCCTCCCTGACTGAGGTATTTTCCAGGTTTTCCTCAATCCTCATAAATGACACATGCCGGGGAGGTACCCTAAACAATCCTTTCCCAATTTATCATTTCATCTCATGTATCATCAGTGTCCACCGCCTGTGGTGCCTCAGTGGTAAAACGGACGTTAAACACTATTAAAAAAATCAACGAGCATCGTTTTATAATTAAAATTTGGGAATTTAGAGAGTATGTAAGGGGAGTTTTTAATATGGAAAGCTAGACAACGACGGTTAGCTGCATCTCTTCCAGGAATTTAGCATAATGGTTACCATTACGTAGGAAGAGATCAACTGAAAAAATGGAAACATACACAATACAGTTCACAGAATAAATATGTTTCTTCAAAATATAATGGCATTTTGGGGGATAATAAATTACCAAGGAAAAATAGCAATATAGTACATAGTTCCTAAGTCAGATTTAAATGTACTTTAAATATGCAATACATTTAATGAGAAATAATCCACAAATAAGGTAGAATACAAATGTTGTATAAAAATATTAAGAAAAAGTCTAACCTATCAGTTTTTAATATTAACAAGAAAACCAATATTTTTCTAACATATCAAATTATTAAATATATGCGATGTACATTAGGTTCATGTTATAGATGACAGTTATTGTTCAGTATTAAACAATATATATATATATATATATACTAATTACATTAAATTAATATACAGCTTAAAATGTGCTATATTCTAATTTAAAACAATTTTTATGGCAACACGTAACACTATTCTAATGGAAAGATATGTCAACACTTAACACCTTTTCTTTTTCCTGTTCTTATTAAGATAACATATTTGTATATAAATATGATCGTATGTTTGTTAGAGCTAATAATGCCTTAGCTGCATGCTGTCTCGGCGCTTAACAACTTTGAAAATTCTACTGTACACTAATGCTGTCATGCTGAAGCTGCACGCTTCTGTTTATCTGAACGGTTGCTGTCAATGTAAGCAACGTTTACAACGGAACTTAAAGAGGTATGAGAGATATATGAATCCATAAATTTACAAAATATTAAAAAGAAATCAATATTGCGAACACAAGGTTTATGCATGTATGCCATAACCAAGAAATAATGAAGCATGTTATCTTTTATCTTAATATGTAGAACATTATTTTAATGAATACATACTATTACCGTAGAAGAGTAGGTTTAGATCTGTCTGGTGAGAGATAATGCGATTCAAAAATATACCTCAATTAGAAAACTCTTGGCAAAGTATAGTTATAAATACCTCCTCAACAGCTCAACGTGGTAATCATATAACAATAGGAAAACACATGATAAAGTTGAAAAACAAGGCATGCGTCAGGCAACGTAATAAGAAAGTGCTTGAAGGGTGCATCCTAAGTGAATGAATCTCCTTACCTTCTGTATTTCACATATTAGAAACAAAAAACAGCTCAGCTTGCATTTGCAGTTTATGTATATGAGCATTTCACGTCATACCAACCTGTGTCATAAATTTATGGCAGGCCAAAGAACTTCGAGTCCGAAAGAAGAGGCCTCTGAGCAAAATTTATTATTTTGTGCCCTAAATTGAATTGGATACTAATGAACAAAGATCTTAAAGAGCATCTTAAAAAAAGAAATAAGTAAATTAATAATAATAATAATAATAATCATAATACCAAAAAAAAAAAAAAAAACTTCTGCATGACAATATCCAAGGCATTCTACATGAACTAGCTGAGTGTGAATGAAATCCTTGCAGTCTGCACATAATTTTTTTAATATTAGAAGAATGGCTTGATGTAGATCTCTTGTAGATGAGGGAATTATAAGAGGACTAAATTTTGAATTTCATATTAATCTGGTGTGATATTTTGTGAGTTTAATGATAAATAAGAGGATGAAGAACAGGAACAGAAATTGAACAGGGAACTGTCATTTCAGAACAAAAATAGAAATGCCATAAACTCCCTGAACTCTCAACAGGGAAATGTCTTTTTTTTTTTTTTTTTTTTTTTTTGATTTTTTGATTTGATTTATTTACGAACGCTGTTTACCATCACAGGTCATCAGCGTCCCATTCATTTAGGCCATTCACCACATCGCGGTTAAGTTCAAATGGATAGGCACGCTCGCAACAGCACTCAGACTGTCTGCGTAATCCCATAATCCGCAGGATGAGCTTTATAACTCCACACAGTTCTCGGCACAATAACTCCCTCCATTTGTTGTGCTGTATGTTTCATTGTTATGTGTAATATCTCGCGGTTTGCAATTATTTTATTATTAGTTCAACTCTAAAGACATTAGCTCTTGTCATTAAACATTTCAAATTTGACAAAAATTCAGAAGATACTTAAAATTATTTATTACAATATGGCTATCACTGTAGAGTTCCACAGTTTCTTACCATTGTTAATATGTTATATTTTTGTTGTTTTTCGAAGAGTCTTATCGTTAGTCAAACTCGAATTTGGAAAAAAGTGGAATCTTTATTTAAATTTCCTCTCTATTGAAGAATCACCGATATGTAATTTCTTCCAAAAGTGCTTTACCTCAATAGAATAATTTTAATTCCTACAGATACAGGAATTAACTGTTTTGCCAAAATTATAAAAATTGCACCCTCATTCATCTACCTTCGCCATGATCCCCTTCCCACCTTAGAGTCAAGTTCCCAATCTCTTGGGACGTTTAAAGGCAATACACTAACACTACTGTAGTCTGTTGCTAATCCGGAAAGGGTAAATATGATACATTTTTCAAGATTTGCTTTTCTACATATTAACAATTATGGAATTCCCTCTTTTTAATAATGTAGAATTAAAAAGGTAATGTTCTGCACGAGCCTGCCTCGGTTTGGAACTGTCAAACTAATGACAAATGTCCTTCAAAAATTCATCTTTACGAGGTACATTCTTTGACAAAAAAATTAAATCATTCCCAGATATCGATTGGAGCATTTTGGGGAAGCTCACAAACGTTGTATTCATAACGCGCATGCAGCGAGTGCACACTGTAGAGTTTTGCCTGTATTCATTATGGTCACAATCATAAGTATATAGAAAGGGAACATTCGATAGAGTAGCAGTGGCCGAGCAGTTTAGAAGGCATTGCAATTCTGCGTAAGCTCCTACACAACATTTTCATTGTTTTATTTGTTGTTATTGATTTTATAAGTATATATGTAGAACATCATGATGCAATAATATCATATTATATTTTAACGTATCTTTTGAATTTTATGACATTACCTATGCACAGTTATCACAAACTTACGTAATATTTGCAAATAACTAAATAAATACATGAACACACAGAAATAAACCTAAATTAATATCGGCTGTATGAACCCTCAGCATGTATAACTGCCTCAATCTTCGGGGCACAGATACAGTACTGTGGACGAGAGGCTACAACATCCCAGGCTTCTTGAATTTGTGTCCATAAGTCATCTTTTGTTCTTTATGCATGTGCAAAGATTGCGTGTGCAGTATATTGCACTTAGATAGAGCAAATACTGAAGGAAATGTAATATTCATTATATATATAAAGTTAAAGCTTGCTGTGTATGGGAAGCAATATTACGAAACTAATTTGTCATATTATAAAGATTGAATGCTTCATGCCGGGAGACAAACCTGCGTTCTTAACCAAGGCATCACTGCACACTCTGCCAGAGCTAACGGAACACACATACTAGACAGTGTCTTTAGTGCATGCCATATAACACAATGCTGCAGTGGCTACACAGCGCTGTAATCAGTGGGACTTAGCAGAATTTTGTGTTGAAGAGGTGACTGATTTTTTTGGGTCAAAGGGTGTACATTATGATGAATTTGGAACCAAATGAATGGCAAACCTCTAAATATATGCGGTATTTCATACACGCTTAGATGTGTCTAGTTATTCTAGTTATCAGGTAGTAGACGATGGAGATCTTACAGGGCTGGAATGCACTGAAACATATTCTAAGCTTGACACGAGATTTACGAAAATGTTTTCACCATAGAAAATTACCTCTCTCTCTCTCTCTCTCTCTCCCTCTCCCGCCTCTCTCCCTCTCTCAGAAGCTAATATACAAATTTACTTCGAATTTTTAGAATATATTTTAAAAACATTTGGTTTTAATTTAACATGCTTTTTGATAACGTAATTTTTATAGAATTTACATACAGATAATGGCACAGTATTGTAGTAAAATTCATTAAATATATAAAAAAAATTCACAAATTAAAGAGGATCCCTCTGTTAAGTTATACTCAAAGTTTCATAAATAAACTTTGAAACTTTCAGCCTTCAACTTTACATAGATTCTAAGAAAATTTGCACTTTATAAGAACTATTTTTACATTAGAAAAATAGGACATTCTTGAGCTAGGTTTAATATACATAGATGAGTTATGGCAGTGCATGTTAATGTCCAAGGTTGTTCAACTATAAGTACTATTCTTCATTATATCTCCTCTGATTAGAAACGTTTTTAACAAAAAGATTGATTAGGTAAGGTAATGAAGTAAAAGAAACTGTGATAAAATGCGATAAATAAAAAACTGTGCACATTAAATTGCTTTGAAGACATTCGCGAAAAGCTGAAAACTCCAATCCTTGATCTATGACTCCAGGGGAAAGGCATAAAATTACAGTAAATGATGGAAGGGGGCGATGAGATATACTTTAATTCTCTTTGGGGGTGTGAAAGAATTATGAAAACACTGCTCGTTATCGCAATGTGTAACAGCATTTTATACAAGCAGTTTATTAAAATTAATTCTATTTAAAATAGGATATATATCTTATTTTACATAATAAAGACTTATGCCACTGTCTCCGTTTAGTTGACGCCATATAGAGATTGAGATACTCTACCCCTAATCAGAATTATCCATTACACATTTTATTTAAAAAATTCTTCATCTAATAAAACTAATTAAATAATTAAATAGGTAAAATTACAGGCCCCAATTTTTTTATATATATTTTTTTAAATTTATAACGGTTTCTTTTACAGCTAACTTTAGGAATATCCTTGACTGTGCAACTTTAATTAAAACTTGCAGTTTTCAAGTTTCCCTAAAACTTAGATCCGAGCCTTACACGAAAATAAATTAATTTGATCTTTCCTTGAAACGTGTCTTTGTGTGACTCATTACTCTCCGCTCCGTAGGCCCCTGTTCAAAGCTCCGGCTGCACACGAATCCCGACGGCCGGCAGAGCGGAACTTAAGCGCGATCAAATGAGGGAACAGGCATCGAACCTACCCTTCGTCGCTAGCCTGTCAATGAACTGTGACGGAAGGAAGCCAGGTGGTGGAAGAGGCAGCAGGTGTGTTCTTTCCTGCCGTCTCGCCACATTTCATCTGCCTGCCTCAAACCATCAACAAGTATTGCATATCAGACATCAAGATTCCGATATGCGCATTAGTCGGCAAATAAACTTTCCAATGTTACATTTTACAGGATACAAAATCAAAGATATGCTTGAACATAGGATCTTGAAATTTTAACATTACAGCATTATTTAAAAAGCTTCAGTTGTGTATATCATAACGTCAGTGATTTAATCAACATAATGCTTTTAAAAATGACAAAAATATGTATGGAAATCTAATCTATTTGAATGCAGAAGGTGTGGCTATATAGTATGTACAAAAAAAATCCCTTTTCCAGAAAGAGACTTTAATACTTATGCTTTTCAGGTATTTCTTAAAAATACCTTTGATGTTGACATAGCAACATCAAATCGAATGATTTTCATATTGTGATGGTTTCACATTTTATTTTTAAGAATCATTTACCCAACAAAGAACGAAAAACATAGACTAGGTTTATGTCGGTACAACCATTTAAAAAGAGCTTAAAGCGATTCAGTATATTTCTGCAAAAAAAAAATCTGCTTAATAATAATTTATTCTTTGAGGAAAAGGTATCCATTTGACTTGCATTTGATGCTTACACTTATCATAGTCGGCTTTGGCCTATACCGAATGTTTAAATAAGTGTCGCGTGTTTTTCCAGCAGATAGAGTTGGTTAAAATTAGCAAGAAAGGTTCCGAAACATATACCCGGAAAAAAATACATGTTGAGATATGAATCAATTTTTACCATAACAGGGAAAATATCTCCTGCGTAGGGAGAAAAATGCTCAGTAACAAATCACCTAAGGGAAAATTGCCCATTTTCACCCTGGCGTTGCTTATTTACTATACTTTATATTAATAATTACATTGCAATACAAAACTTTACATTGATCTGGAAAAGTATATATTTTGAAAAGCTTGGATACACGGCTTTGCCTCCACTCCGTTAGTTTAAGTTAGGTTAGGTTACAACACTGTGGTTGTATCTATACGATTTTTTTCCTTATTGTTACTGGTTGCGCTATGTTGGTGCATTTTTCCTACCTTCACACGATTGAGGATAGCTATTTTCCCAATTTATCTTTATTGAAACCTGGGTCAAGATGATAAGTTATTTTCTTGTGTGGTGTGGATTAATTTTCCGTTTGGGCATCCTCCTTTTCTTGTGTTTGCCTCTGCGCGTAGTAAAAATTCATTAAATACATATAAAGTTCGCTAATAAATAGTAAATAAAAATGATCTGTGCTACTTTATACTCAAAGCTTCATAAATAAACTTTAAAATGTTCAACCTTCAACTTAACATAGAGTCTAAGAAAATTTGCATTTTATAACAAATATTTTTACATCGGGAAAATAGGACATTCCGCAGCCAGGTTTAATATACATATAGATAAGTTATGAAACCCATGTTCACTTTCAAGGTGGTTCAACTATAAGTACTATTCTTCATTATATCTCCTCTCATTAAAAACATCTTTAACAAAAAGAATGATTAGATAAAATGAATTAAATAAAAGATTACAAGAAACTACGATAAAATCTGAAACATTAGTTATTATATATCAGTCAGTTGAGATTGTAGGTATCAATATTAGGCAACACATCCTGTTCATGCACGATGGAGCGCTAACCCATTCTCTATTTATTGTGTGTCAACAGCTAACCCAGGACTTTAGTGGGCGATGGCTTGTTCAAGAAGGTTGAGTAGTATTGCCTCCCCAAAAACCTAGTCGTAATTCTCTGAACGATTAGCTTAGAAAGCATTTAAAGACCTTAGTGCGACATCAAGTCCCCAAAACTGCATGTTACCGCCACGAGTGGCCGAGGTCGTTAAGGGGCGGGCTCGTGAGCGGGAGGTCTGCGGTTCGAACCCCGCCAGGACCGTCCTCCCTGACAGGTTTTTTCCAGGTTTTCCTCAATCCTCATAAGTGGCACATGCCGGGGAGGTACCCTAAAACTTTGGCCTGGAAAGTTTTCTTCCTTAAAAACCCTTTCCCAGTTTATCTCATGTATCACCAGTGTCCACCGCCTGTGGTGCCTCAGCAGTAAAAACGGGCGTTAAGCACTATTAAAAAAAACTGCATGATATCAAATCCGAGAGCAGAGGTGTATATTGGAGGAGACGTGTGATTCTCTGAAACGTGGGGCTTAAGGAAATGTGACAATGCAGGTAATCATACGGAACATCTTCTTTAGTGACTACTTGATGGATTGATAACAGAGCACAATACAACACGGCCCATTCTCCAAATTGTTTTCGGATATATGTTCATATGAATTTTTACTACATTTTGTCAACTGTACCAATAAAAGGATTGTCATTTTATTTACACACCCTATACATGACTCACGATTTAAATGTACATAGATATTTTGCGTGCATGTGATGGCTAATACAATGATGCAACGGAATTTCTCGCAAACTTAATCAATGATAGTTAACTCATAACGTTAAAATAAGAGATTTGTTTATTTCAAGTAAGATTACGCGTTTAACCCTTAAAAACGGTGTTCGTTTACAAAGCGTCTTTCAAATAAGATTCTACCTCCCTCCTCTAAGTGAGTTCTGCAGTTATCCTTCTTCCATAAGGCATGGAACTGACCTGTTAGTTAGATTTGAAATAGCAGAATTGGTTTTAGATTAAAAAATATATTTACTTTCATTTCTGGGATAATATGCAACAAAGTGGAGGAGTTAAAAAACAATATCCGACGAGCTCCACGGGAACGATGCTTTTAACAAGCACAAGCACAATGTGAGCATTCTTATTTAGCAGCGTGAATGTAGTTAGGAGTTGCCGGTTAATTCAGAGACTCGTGGCAGCAGAACAAACGTACGGCGAACGTTAAAATATTAATTCCATTTGACCCCCCCCCCCCTTTACCACCTTACTGGTTTCTCTTCTTTGCGGTTGCCACCTCCTTCCAACTTTTGATAGGCACATTTAATATTCTAATTTCACTGCTTTTGCACAATTCTATTGTATGAAACACAAACTTTATATTTAAAAAAAAAAGCCCTGGACGTTCTCGATTAGTTTCAGTATAGTTCATGCATTAATTATGAGCCCGCTTAAAATGCGCATATATTTATTTCAAGCCAGAGAAGAAGAAATTGAAGGGGGGAAAAACTCAAAGAAGCTTTTGTAGAAATGACAACGCAAGTTCCATTTCGGAATATATATATATATATATATATATATATATATATATATATAGTAATTGTATACGTCACTGAAAAGAGCGCTGCAATACGAAACACATTTAGAAATTTGGTCAGCAAAACTGCATTACACGTATACCTTCGGACATTCTACTAGTGGGAAAGAAAGAAAAAATAAAAAATTAGGAAAATTATTAAGTTAATGATTGTTTCATTTCCGACCAGAAAATAACTAGAGTGAATGCCTAGAGACAGGAAGTTTATATATTTATCTTGGTTTAAGGCACTTAAAAACTGAAAATAGACAGAAAAATAATTAAAATAAGATTTATTAAAAGTGAAAACCGGTAATAATATATCCGTTATTAATGAAAATAAGAATTTAAGATACTTAATAAGTTCTTTATCACACAATTAAGTACTTAAGCTTACTTTTCTTGCTTACATGCAACAACAAAATGTTTTCGCAAAGTTATCAACTGTCATAGTCAGCCGCTTGTAAGAGAGGACGTTTTTCATAATGGAAAAGAACTTTCTACTTCCACTGAAGTGATTGAAGCATATATAAAACAAGGGCTCACACCAGTTACAACAGAACATTCAAATTTCAGAACATCATGGAAATGTTGATCAAGAAAAAGTGAAGTAGATTTGAACAGTCCTGGCGAATGAGCAAACGATGCGTAGTGCTTTCTGGTTGAGTTCATTTTCTGTTTATGCGTTTATAGGGGAATCAGATTAGTTCTTGCTTCCATACTAAACACATAGTATTATTGCACAGCTATACCGCTCCCATCTTTCTCGTTTGCAATTGTTTGTTAAAGTTATGCATTTCCTAGAAGTGTCTCACGCAGATCAATACAAGGTCATTCGCCAGGACTATTCAAAACTACAGTGCTTCCCTCATCCTCTTTATTTCCTGGTATAGGTTGCCCGAGGTAAACGAGCGTTCCTTTCACTAATGATTGGTTGAGAGGAAGTTTTTTGACTGCTTGAAAAGAAATAATGTATAACAAGCTTTTCAATAGATATTTCGTGAGGTGAACATAGCATTTAACTTTTTTCATTTCTATATATTAAAATTCTTTATGTGATTTTTAAAATGCGTAAATAATCGCAGAAAATAAGGATCCAAAACAGGCAAAAAAAAAAAAAGTTTTAAACCTAAAAATAGGTAACATTAATCAAAATAGGCAAAATAGAAACTATTCCTACATACCATAAATGTACGGAAATATGTTCATTTCTATCTGATTCTTAAATATATCCACTCAGATTAAAAAAAAACATTTTCCCTAACTTGCGGATTTTGATGATGACTAAGTTAATACATAACACTAAGATAAAGCGCCCTCTAGCGTTCTGAAGGGAGATATGAATTTGAGCCTTTTTAAATGAAAAATTTGCATGATCCTCTCAGTTAACGATACTTGCCTAGACAATCTTGCTACTCCGCGAACAAGCCAAAATACTGCAACGATGTTTCGCAAAGAACGAACAAGTGCGAGTAATTATTTTATTGCTTCTAGGATACTAAAATAACAATAAATTATACTACGAAGAGCTTGTTTACCTACCTTTACCTTTGCGATAAAACAACGAATTGGGAGCCTCCCGAATACTTTTAAAACGCTATAGAAGGGACTGAATCCGCATAATTTGTATTTTAACAGCACAACTTTGTTTTATAGTAAGAATTGTATAACGCATTTTTCTAAAGTATCATAAACGTCAATTTCAAGCATGTAACGAATCCAGTGCATTTGGTGCTGAGAAAGAAAAACGTTAAAACAGAAATGTTTCGAAAGTTTCGCGCACATGCTTCTTATGAATAAGCACTTGGATATCGGCGATATGAAATTCAATTCCCCGAGCAAGCACATTCTACTTTTTACGTCTGGTATATAAGAAGGGGAATGCAATACCGAAAAGTGCTCTCTGATGTCAGCAACTCCATCCCCTGCCTGGAGGAGGGTCCAGACATTTCCGCTCTTCTATCTTCGTCGCATTGTCATTTGCAGGGTTCTTCCTTCAGCTGTCCTCTTCATAAAACCTGAGTAATACTTTACAAGACTGTATGTTTTCTATGACCGGCACCCTTTATGTTTCCGTACTAGAATGAACATGACAGGGCTTGCGAATCCCCCGATCTTATCCGCTTCCAAGTTTCGATGTTTTGGTGCATCAGAACTTCCAAGATAACTGACGTGTCATTCATTACTGAATATGTTTTTTTATCTCATATTTTGGCCTTAATTTCCCCGTCTCCAAATGTTCACAGCATCTTGCACATTGTTTAATAATACTTTTTTTTTAAATTCTGTTTAATGCCTGTTTTCACTACTGAGGCACCACAGGCGGTGGACAGATGGACACTGATGATACATGAAATATGAAATGATAAATTGGGAAAGGATATTTTTATAGAAGGAAACGTTTCAGGCCTAGGTTTAGGATACCTTCCCGACATTTGCCATTAATAACATGGATATCTATTCTCATAAGTCCTTGTGTTTTTCGTAACCTTTAGAAAGGCAGCTATTAGCACCTTAGATGGCTTATTGTCGCTTTTTTCTTTTGCATAATCCATTTAGAAATATAATTTGTACAATTTTGTATATCTTTTTGCAATGATATTTTTACTAAACCATCTCCTTATACAGTAAAACTTCGATTGTCCGCCTCTCGTGATTAATCGATAATCGGATTATCCGATGTCTTCCTGTTTTACGTACAAATTCGCTAAAATCTGGTCTGTGTGTTTCGATATTATGTGTATAATAAGGGACTTTGTTCGAGGTTGTGTAATGATAACACACACAACTATCCCTCACACTTCGGCCAATCACAATCAGTAAATTTGAAACTTTTCACTTCGTCTTGAATTTCGCGCCACGATATCTTGAACATTGACTTGAAGAAAGCTTTGATAATGGTGGTTGTACATATATATTGTTAGCCAATTAATTCAGCTCGGCGTGGTAACAATTTCGGACGTAGTTAAAAACAAAAACTATTTTGCAGTTTATCATAGGATTCAACAAACTCTATGAACTACAGAACAGAAAAAGCATGGAACATTCTATTTTAAGACGTTGGATGATGCCAAAAATGTATTTAAATGTTCCAATAACACAATCTATGCTTAATAAACTAGTACAAGTGTAATCTACTTAATATTACTACCTTTCTATTTTCCCAGTCTACTGGCTGGTCACAGAACAGGAAGTTCGCATTTAATAAATGAAATATAAAATGTGCAATATATCTTTCTTGGTGATCTGTTGTTTTATCAACTGGTACCGATACCAAATTGTCTTTAAAGTGTTTCCGAGCTTTTCAATTGTTTCATTGTAACATTGCATCACACATTTTTTGCGCAAAATTAATTTGTCAGCACTTTTTTTTGGTATAATTTTGAAAGAAATTTCCTACATCTGGGTTTGACAATTTCCAAGAGAACGCCAGCTGCTTGAAAAGCTTCACACATACCATGGGGAAATTGGGAGAAATTGTTACCGATACCCGAATATTCAACAGCATTTTTTTAAACAGAAACACTTTTTGCGGATTTTATATCTAACATTTCCTTGTGCTTGACAGAGTTGAATCACTTGGAAGACTTTTCACTACCAATTATTGTTTTACACGTTTGACAACAAAACACTCTCGATCGGTCGTTAAAATTTCACTTTTAAATTCCTCTTCAAAATTGGTAGTTTGCCACTTACACATTATTTTATTTTGGACATTTTTAATCGAATTATGACACTAAGCGTTCATAAAGAGAATAAACTTCACATGCATAAATTTGAGTAAACTACTGTAAATCAATCCACTCAAACACAGGATGCACTTGATATAAAGGTTTGGATTGGAATTGCAAGAGATGTTTATATTTTTCTCCTCGAAGTGATTCTTCCTGGAGCTCTCAATTCTCAAGCGTAAATAATACTTAAAGATGTGCACTCATCCTTCTAGCGAATCAGAAAATTTCCTTGGGCTGAAAGTTTACTACATTAAGTGCTACTTCCGATCTTATTTGTAAAAATCAGTTCTATGAAAGGAAGTAAATACGCCTTATAACGCATTTAAAAAGCTGATGCTTTTAACAAAATTACGGAATTTTTCACTTATTTGCACCATAAAAGTTAAAATGTAGCAAATGCTATGAACCACAAAGAAATATCAGCAAATGATTTGACCACATCACAAATTGCAAAACGCATCACGTATTTTATTGAGCTACACATTATTATATGATAGTCTCCAATAACAGCTTTTTATACCATGAACAGAATTGCCGTCCATTTGATAAATTAATTGAAATTAATTGAATTTTAAATTGTATTTTGTTACCAAAATAGCGTTGCAAGAACATCTTTTAAAAATAAGTGAAAAAGAGAACATCTGGCGCACTCACAGAACATAAAACTTGTTTATATTCACGAGAAGTCTTTTACAGTGTACCATCAGTTTAAAACGGTGCATTACATGTTCTTGCCTATTTGTTTAGTATAGGTTTGTCTTTATATGTTTAAATTATAAACTTGAATTTTTGAAGTCTAGAACATTGTTTTATTTACATTTTCGTCCTTCTGATTAAGAGCAGCGTGTAAAAATATACGGCTGATTCCCGATTAACGCACTATTTGTTACAAGTTTGTTTACAGTACATAGTGTTAAGCTTTTGAAACTGTAGTGTCATTACACGCAACCACACGTATGTGTTGCACGTCTGCGTTATATTGTGTTATACTATACTCCTAGTCACATTAGATGATTAGATAAGTAACATGACAAGCTCTGATATCACTTTTGTTTTAAATTTAGTCAAATTGCAATATAATGTGAAATAAAACGTATTTTATTTGTGATAATTCTAAGAATGAATGTCGGCCATTAAGCTCATAGTGATACTCGACAAGCAATTAAACTTGAAAGAGAAAGGTTAAAGGTTATTAATCCTTCCCTTCGTAAGATCTGTGACTTATTTACTTTTTAGGTGATCCAAGTCAAATTAGAAATACTGTGAGAAGGTGTGATGTAATTTAATTCAATTTCGGTCAAAGAGTTGTATAGATTACATTCAAATACATACATTGTTTGTAATAATTTTAGACTCAAACACAAGTTTAGGTTAACACATTTACAAGAGCGTATAAACAATATAACAATATCGTTTAATATTAAGTACAGATGATACTTTAGAGTGTTTTTCTTACTGTATTTTATTAAGAATTAGTTCAAAATAACTGTATCTCTTGATAGTTTTCTATATGTAACTACTATAACCTTGTAGGCTTCTCAATATTTAAATTATTTTATCTCATTATATAATTAATGTTGTATGTCCTCATGCAGCACTTTCTCAATGTTTCTTCTGCTGTAAGTATTTAACTGGAGCTAATACATAATTAGTAATGAAAGTGAGGCTGGTTTCTTTCCAGTGAAGATTTCAACCCAGCACCCCTAAGTTTTGTCATTAATTTTCTGGGTAAACTTGTGGTGCACGATAAAATCTACTTTTCGCTATAAATTGCTACCACTTGGGACATGTGTGACCTTGGAATACACTAAATAATAGTATTCAACATAGAACTACATCCAAATTAGTTATGACAGTATGAATATTTTCCGCTAATAAAGGTCAAATGCAACATCTCTCTCTCTCTCTCTCTCTAGCACTTGCTTGTCCCATATTCTTCTTGTACTTTTCCTCTACACACACATAGCGAATGAACACTAAATCAATTGCGAGTGCCAACGTTCTTCCGTATTCCTTTGCGGTTTATATTACGCGACACATTCGGGAGGAGATCCAAAATCTCAAGGACATGGTAAGTAAATCAATGAGTGCCTTATCAGAAACTTAATTAAAGAGTGAATGTTTGGTAAGCCGAGGACACACTGCGGATAAAAGGGGAAATTAAATCGACATGCTTCGATGGCTTGCCTATCAGAGCTAGCTTACAGTCATATGTAACGACTTGTACTAGCGTAGCATAGAGATAACCACGGATCAAAAGAGAGCTGTTATTAAGGAAAAGTATGGTGTACTATACACAATATTAAAAATAAGCATATGCACTATGCTTAGATTTCTCTTTTATCACTTACCATTCGTACAGAGACCTACTTGGCTGTGTGTACAACACAGTCTGTTGTTGCGCATGTAAACACAACAGACACAGCTTGGGATCCTCCCGAATATGTTGCGAATTAACATGATAATCCAGGAGAAAAAAAAACGCCATTGACTAACAGACTGAAGTGAATCTCAGTCCCTATATGTTATATGGTGGATGATTTAATTATTGTAAGTGTTTGTTTTATATCAAAACTATGAAATACTTATTCAATTGAAAAGAAAGAGTTTATTGTGCCAGAAATTTGTGCAGAAAACGAAGGCAGGCAGTTCCATTATTTTCTTGCGTGACATGGATGAGTATATAAATACTTAATAAGACCGATAGAGGTGAGCTAATGCATTTAGTTCTAATTTAATCCTGAAATTTCAAAGCTTTCGCAATATAAAAAAAAAACTTAACACTTACCAAGTAAAACTTAACGCTTTTGAGAATGAAACTCTTCACAAGAATTGACAATTACACCCAATGACCACATTCTCCCCATATGCCATGCTCTTTACATAAATTAACTGTAAGTTACAACGCTTAGCGAAACAAGTAAAGCAATGATATGATGTTAAATTAGCTAAAACTGAACCGATCTTTATTAACAGGATATACTGAAAAACAACAAAGAATGCTCAATTTCCTGTACAAAGAAAGCATGAAATGTCGCTCTTTTTTACTACTAGAGTAGCAAGAATCATTCATTTCCATTCTCTGATTTAATCTATCAGATGAATGTAATCGCGAATGTTGCATTTACAGTTAGTTCCGTGTTCCCGCAATGTGTGCATTTCCACCAAAAGTAACGTATACGAAAAACTGAACACTCTTGAAATGTGTAAAAGTCGCTGATTTTTTTTAAATTACAATTTTCACAAAATCCACAATTCCATGAACCTTTTAAGGATGAACTAGAAGTAAAATTTAATATTCAGTCATCCAAATACCTGATGACCGACGTGGAGCCGTGAACTTCATCGGTCGATAGGCAACCATCGCTCTTAGCCAGTCAGGCTACACCAGAATTGGGGCGAGTGGGCAGGGCGAGAACAAGAGTCGGTGGAAGAAACAATCAGAGTAAAGTACACTTAATAATTATGCACTTACTCACGTCACGCAAGGCAATGCTGCAATTGCCTACCTTCATTTACCACACAGTTCTGATATCTGCTTATGAACCCCTCTTAATTTATTCAGAAATGTTCTCTTGACGGCTGTCATCCATTAGCTCCTCTAAAGTATGTGGATATTCCTAATTTATTAATAGCTTTAGAACTCCTGGGAATTCCTCTTCAAATAGCATGAGCGAACTCGGCAGGGACATACCCATACATAAACACTCGTTGTGAATATAATAATTAGGCCTATACCTTGTCATTTAGCTGACTTGGTTAAGTGTGCTTTAGAGAAGACAGTTTCATTTCTTTCGCTGTTCAGACGATGAGTGGAGTGAAAAGCAAGGCCAACGTAGCAGTTCGTTAACTCCACCCGTCCCGATTCGTGTAGGTAACATACCACCTAGCCGAAGTAACACCAATTGTAGACTCCATATGCGGTTAACGACACTAAAAGGGAATGTAAACCAGAATTGTGTGCGTGAAAATGTATTAATTTCTGCTAAATCCGAATCTTTCCATGTAATAGAATTGTCGGATTCTTTATAGTTGTAGATCTTTTTTGTCCTGTATACAATGAAATCATCCAACAAGCAGATAAGTGTAATTATCTAGGGAATATTATTACGCTTAGAAGTGATAATTGATTTAGAAATAAAAAACAAGAGATTTAAATAAAGGTGTAGTAGGGACTAAGAAGATGTAAACAAAAAGATACGGAAGTACATACCTACATTTATGCATAACTAGAAATTTTCGCTCTTGACAGAAAAAAAAATTGTAGAATGTGTCGAAACGAGATTCTTGAGAAGAATGTCACAACATACCAAAATGGACCAAATAAGAAACACGAATGTTGAAAAAAAGAAAGATATATTTGTAACTTAAATGTTAAATACTACAAAATAAAATGGAGAAAAATGAATTAAAAAGATTTTAGGGCTCAATTTTAAATAGAGATGGAAAGACCAAGTATTTATTCTTGAGGATGAAGCACTAAACCATGCGGGTGATTTTTTTCTTCTTCAACTTTTTAAATGTTTTCTTTTCTTAATCTTAACACTTGACACTGTTATTAAAATAAAAAAAATTCACGTTTTTCGCTGTTTTTGAACATGCATGCCGTCACGTAAAGTTTGCAGCAACTGTTTTGGCAGTAAAAGAAATAATTAAGCTTTGGTTTTTCACAACTTCTTAGAATTACAAATTGCACGTTTAATGGGAGAACGCTAAGTAGGTAATTGAGTTCGGTTGCCTAGTCGTCTAGCTTAATGATTGGACTTACAATGTTGGAAAACTTTAGTGCGGGTAATAAATATTAAGTGAAAATGTTTAATATTTTATCAAGCCTGCGACAAACATCTCTTCTTCGAATCGGTTATTTATTTTTCTTGGAATGCCAACAATGAAGAACATTCAGGTCGCCAGGATGTCAAATGGTGAAAAGCTTTCTTGCGACCATCCTTTATATTCTTTATGAACTTAGAATGTCAAGGACGGAGCAGAAAAAAAGCCAGCACAGAATGCAGAGGACGATAATTTGTCAGTTTCGCATGTAGGTCGATCGATTGCCGATTACCTACAAAGAAGCTTGCTCTGCGACCCGCCATTTGTCGTACTTGACCACGCGACGACAAGGCTCAGCGTTTATTAGCTCCTCCCTAATCACCTGTTTTACATGTTAAAAGGCACCACAAAATGGTCAACTTGCGTGAAGAGCCTGATTATAATTCCACCTATTATTTTTTGCAGCTGTGAATATACTGCAATGGAGCTAGGTTTTACAGAATTGTAAATAAGCATTCTTCTTATATCTGTGAATGGACAGCTAAGAAAAGTTACTTCTAGAATTCTCTCTATCTACAACACGTGTTTACAGAGCACATGTATGCCATTCTTCAATAACCCAAACATGCAAACACTGTTCTCAAATTTTGTACTGTGTCTTTCATGGTTTTGTCGCCGTTTAACGGTAACTGGTGGGTGGGCAGTTACACTGGTAACTCCTGGAGAGGCAAATGTAATGTCCGCGCAACTGATTCAAGTTTTTGCAATTACAATGAAAATAGGAACATGGCTTTCGACAGATGTTGGAAATGTATTCCAGATATATATTTTTTGATAATTTTAATTTAAACGCATTACTTCTTGCTGAAAGTACCCAGATTGTGGTATTCAATACCAGTCAGTTGTTAAAAAAATGATGGGTGCTCCTGTATCTTTAAAGATTTACGGTATTCTCAAAAAGATAGGTTCTAATACTCTGTATGCTTTCACATGGATAAATTACTTTATCACTGGCGTTCTGTAACATCCCAGTACAGAAAGTTGCCACAATATCAATATCAGCTGTCTGCAATTCATGGATTACAGTGAGCTTGTATGCTTTCAACTTTCAATTGACTCAATTCAGAATATGAAATAATGCATATGATGACAATTTCCTAATAAGATGCCAGAATTTCTAGCATGACAAATTTCCTGAAATATCCTGTCAATGTAACGTGCTTATTTTCATCGTAATTCTTGTTGAAA
This sequence comes from Metallyticus violacea, assembly GCA_030762175.1. Lineage (NCBI taxonomy): Eukaryota > Metazoa > Arthropoda > Insecta > Mantodea > Metallyticidae > Metallyticus > Metallyticus violacea. The sequence goes on along the minus strand of CM060838.1, from coordinate 65,847,534 downwards.
TTACGAGAACGTGAATTAGTTGCGCGGATATTACATCTGCATCGCTGGGAGCTAATGTTCGGACTGCCGACGCGCCACCTGCCGGGCGACAAACTATGAAAGATACGATAGAACTCCTAGTTACCATTTAAACCTGCGTGGAAAACGTGCGAGTATAACAGAGCTAATGTGAATCTTATGCAAGGCGTGTACGGGTGTGTAGGTACACAGGGGAAGGCAATTAAAACAAGTCAACTACTAACACGGTAATTTTTAGTAACAGAAGCAAAATTTTCAGGAGTTGCTTGGCTTGAACGGGGACATAATTTGATATCGCTAGTTTTTTCATCGGTTGAGATGTCGAGGAAATATGAAAGTCAATGCTATTATCTTAAATGTGTTGTATATATAATTTATCTTTTAACAGTGCACACAACGATGCCGGTCCTGGTGGTGTAGTGGTAACTATATTTGCCTTCTAAACCCAAGATCGCGGGTTCAAACCCGGCCAGGATCGATGGATTTTTTCGGGCGCAAAAATGGGAAGTAAAATCGTGGATCCCGTGTCGTACATTTACGGCACGAAAAAGAACTTCAAGCCTGAAAGAAGAGGCCTCTGAGCAAAACTTGTCAGCCGTTTCACGCCCTGAATAGAATGGGACGCTTATGGCCTGAGATGTTAAAGAGCGTCCGTAAATAAATAAAACCAACAACAAGCATACAACGACTGTTTTGAGGATAATTCAAGATAGTTGAGAATCAATGATTAAGAGAAGTTGTACTTAAAGAAATTGGTTGCCCTGTCTTTCAACCAACACTAATGTAAGTAAGTATGCATTAGACCTGTATATCTATCTGCTTATATTCAGACGAGTCATTCAGATGTTCACAATAATCTGAGAGAGAGATATGATATGGTTTTCATTGATGGCGAATGTTACCAAGTTAGAGCAGCAGTTCAATCATACTATGAAAGTTGCGCCACACCTATGCGATCTGTCCTTGCTTGCTCTGTGATAAGTCCAAATGAATTCGAGGAGCAGTATTGTCCCTAAAGAATTTCCTACAGCAATTATCAATGCTCAGTGTCACTTTTGCACATGTACTATGATGCAAGTCAGTTATTGAAATGTTTGATCTGCTCCTTGACATAAAGTATTGTTCATCATTTCAAATTACCCTAAAAGAAATGCATTTTATCCTTTTTCACACTTTTTCGCACTAGTGAGGTAAATAATCTATAATCTATAATAATAATAATAATAATAATAATAATAATAATAATAATAATACACATATATTACGAAACTATGTTCTCCTTTAAAAGCCAATCAAAGTTTGTATCAAGAATTTTCTTTAATCACAAGTAATATCACGAGAGGTTCTGAGATTACCGATAAATTCACGAACGTAGTGAGTGGAAAGCTCAGACTCTCGAGTGATATTTATTGGAACTATTTCACGAATAAAGTAAGAATTTAAATATAATTCCTCTAAATTTGGCCTACAAAATTGTAACAATTGCATATTTGTACTTTACCATTTCAAGCAATCTTGGATAGAAGAATGTCGATTGTCAGTAATGCCAATAGAAAAGAGCAAAATACAGGTTTAGAACTATTTCATGAATAAAACAAGAATAAAAGTGATATGAATTTGAAATTCGCGGAAAGAATATTGGCACTTTTATAAAATGTTAACTTATGCATAGGTATTCTATTTAGAAGCCGTGAGACTGAAATGGACAAAAGTGGAGTATTATAACCCTTACCGTTCGATACCAGCTGAGAGAAAAAAAGACAACATACAGTGTTTCTATTTTACTTTGTATTCTGTGTTTTGGAATGATAACATCAATTTGCACATTTGACGCATCACCAAAACGTTTTCAAGAACTCTCCATTTTGCGTTATGATTGTCGATTGTCCATGCTTTTGTTGCTATCAATAGCTTCCCACCACCTCTAGCAAAAGTGGTCAGTAATGCGTGTTCAGGAATTATATAGTGGAGGTATACAGCTGGCTACACTGACCACAAGACAAATGCACGCCGCGAGTTGATAATTATTTTTCCCCATAATTTTACTCCGCAATCCGGCTGTGATTGGTCAAAATTCAAAATTATGTTTCTTTTCATTGGTCGTTTTTAAGATGGCGTCACATGAATGAAATAGTCATTAAAAAACCTCACTTGTATACTTGCGTGCAAGCACTAGCAAAATATTTTCAATTTGCTGAACATAAATGCTGCAATTTATTAAGGGAAATTGGAAATACGTCTGAGAGTCGTTGCTGTTTTGTTATAGAAAGAAGTCTGTATACTCAGACCAAGCTTTAAAACAAAACAAACAAAACAAACAAAACAAACAAACAAAACAAAAAACAAACAAAAAAACGCGCGAAATGACATGAATTACGGAGTAAGCCTCGGAGAAGCCCTGCGGTCTGTCATTATTGGCTCTCTACACTTATGCTGTTAAACGGCATGCAACTAGTTGCGAGTAATGCTGTATTATATATGCCATAAAACAAACATCATGTATTTTACTTGCTTACTTCAGTTCAATACATGTAGATTTAATTGGCAATTCTATAATTTCCAACATTTTGAACACTAGATGCTACAAAAATACTTGAAATCTGGCATTAAGCCTCCTTTTTGTGGATATTAAGATACGTCATATTATTATTAGAGCACATGTGTTCCTCACTAATTATTAAGGGTTCGAGATTGTAACAAAAGCAAATGTCGGCTTTCAACATACGAGAGGCATTCAATAATTTATTGACTCGAGCTTAAAAATAAGTCCTGATGATGAAACTAACTCTATTCTTTTTAATACAGTCCCCTTTGGTTTACACACGCTTGATTTACTTCCACTGATGTAATCTCTGTCTCTCTTCATGATAAAATAATTTATCTTGGCCTTCCAACCAATGCATTACCGCCTCTTCAAGGAAGCATCGTTGGAAAATCTTCGTCAACGTAAGAATTTCTTCAAGTTTCAAACAAAACAACAACCACTTGGGATGCGTTGTCAACTACAGAGTGAATAGTTGCACTCTGAAAAGCTACAATACTTGGAAAGAGTTTTTGGAACTTTTGCGAAGTCCATTATGATGAAGCAGCAACACGTCCACTCTCAGTTTTCCACGTCATTTCTCTTTCACGGCCACAAGCAATTACGGAACTTCTTGGGAGTTGGGGAACCCTTGTGCTTTTATTATTTGGTTTGATAAACCCATGTAGCGTCTTCAATAACAATCTTAGAGTAAAATAATCTGATTTTTCTTGGAGGAAATCCAAATTCCCCTGACTGAATTTCTGCGGACGTGCTTTCTTTCTGTTCTGGTGTCAGCATTCAGAGTATCCATTGGGAATTCATCTTTGCCGCCATCAGAGGGCATGATTGTTGTGAAAACCGTTGCAGTTGAAATGCTAGTTCGTGGGCTATTGCATAGCCCCGAATACGAGTTTCTTTTGGGTCATTTCTTATGAAGATGCTTCCATAGGGCGGAGTTCGTCTTCAATGGACTCCTGGACTCATTTAAATTGCTGGGTTCAAAACTTACCCTTATAATGCAATGGTGCAACATCCCCATACACAAGCATGTATTATTATTATTATTATTATTATTATTATTATTATTATTATTATTATTATTATTATTATTGTTGTTGTTATATTTTCCCAACTTTCTTTTCTTTGATAGGAAAGTTTGAATATTGTAACTGTGCGCCAAATCCATATATTTATTTGTATATGTGGTGATTGCCCTGCTTGCGAGCTTCTCTCACCAAGAACTGGGTCTTTCACGATCGAGACACACAAAAATGCACTTATAGATACCAAAACATACAATGATAAAGAATAAAATTTAATAGTTAAGTTTCAAGTAAGTTGATTGTACATTTTTAATAGATTTTAATGGTATTTAAGTAAACACATTTTTATTTAAATTTTCTGACGGCGGCTGGCGAACCGGCCATTTAAAAGCGGTACCTACTGGTGAATCCGACATAACACTCCCGAAAATAATTCAAGTTCTCTCACGAATACAGCACAATAAGCAGGTACTTTATGACAGAATATATTGGAAATTTTGTCCTCCATTGAGACATTCTGGCATCATTTAAGAAAAAATTTATTTACACGCATCAGCTTATCTGCCGAATTGAGTCAACTTCGGGTCTGATATTTCTCTTTAGTTTTTCCAATGTGTGGAGATTTATTCCACACACCTTGTTTCCAAGTCCTTTATAGATATAAATCGCAGATAGATGAAGGGATTATGGGGTGTATAAACCTTTGCTAATTATCCTATTTTAGAAAATGTGCTAATTAATTGAATGATTTTTCAGCTATACAGCAGTGGCAGAGTCTTAATGGAGATACGCAGATTGATCATGCCGATCAATTGCTCATAGAATTGCTCAGTGTGAATGTGCCCCCCCCCCCTCACCCGTATCTGTGTAAATTGACTGTAGTTTTAAAAAATACAGGCACTATTATTCTGTACGCATTTACAGGAGAGTTCTGTATACAAAATCTAATTTATTTGTGATCCAATATTTGTTCTTTTGCATCTTAACATGGCTATAAATAGCACCACTCTTCGTCAAAGAAGAAAATTAAGTGTGGACGTTTTGCAAAATCCTATTACAGAAATTCACCCGTATTTCGGGATCACGTGGCAGCAATTCGGGGACAGCCCTGACCTTGTACACTTTCAATTTCAAGAGCTTGGTAGCTCGCCACGTTGGCTCGCCATGCCATTGGAGAGATTTTTGAGGAGAATGTTCTAATATTTCTCCAACTTCGATTATTTATTTATCCTTAAGTAAGCACAGACTTCCATACGCTTCGCTTCTTATCGAGCATAGGTCCGGTATTCTCTATGTGGAGCAAGTACATCTAGATATTTTGTTAAAAACTGCTGTCTAACTTCCCTGCAAGAACTTGTTTTCACAAACGAATCTACATACGAAATCTTTGTTATATTTGTACATACGTGGAGGCATAAATACTACATATAACATCATTAACACACTACAGCAGGACCACAGCTGTTCAAATTGCTGCAGCGAGGCTGAAGTGATTCGATGGTCGAAACGTGCGGCTAACCATATGCGACTACAGCTGGAGTTACCGCTGGTGAGCCAGCCGCTTAAAGCGCACAACTCGACCGTGAAAGACCTCGTACTTACCCCACAATGCACTCAGACTATATGCTTAACATTATGACCTTTACTGATAAGCTCAGCTGTGCAACACGAATGCGTCGTACTAAGGTAAATAAACTATAGAAAGATGCTCATGTGGTCATCATTAACGAGACAAACATGCTGTCTCTCTCGAATGCAAAAGGATTCGACTAACTATATCATATATCACAATTCCGCTGCTTCTCCAGCCCACTGTTACAAAGTGTTGTCCATATGGCTGGTTATATCATGCCTTTAAGACGCGTTACAAACTTTTCTTATGCTAAGCATCACGGACTACACATCAGAACTGACGAAGTTTCCATAGAATGTGAACAACAAGCATTTTCTGTTCTTTTGTTTCTTCTGAGGACGTTTTAACGAACGGTTAGTCAACTTTATTGAAAAGCTAACACAAACATACTGATGCAATTAATAGGTTAACTTTTTAGAGATAATATAATGGTTATTTAATAATCAGCATTTATGATATTACATTTAATCGTTCCTTAAAATAAAAAATTGCCTCACTGTAATTAATGTTTTCTACTAGTCATTGGGAGGTACCTATTAAATGTATAAAATGTCAGCAATCAGTTCGTTGAATGACTGAACAAATAGATAATACGAAAACAACCATGAAGGAAATTCCTTAGTTCTGTCATAAATCAGTTCAAAGAGATTCGTGAACAAATACGAGGGTCATACTGAAAGTCGTGAGCTTTGTTAAAATTCAAATTCCAACAATGTAACAAAAAGGATAGCAGGATCGTAATCTACAGACTTTACACCACATGTTGCCATATTGTGAGGTCATTAGCTTCTAACCATGTAACCACAGGCAGTATTTCCAAAATGGCAGACATCAATGTTTCGTTTCGACAGCGTATTGTCATTATATTCCTTGTTAAAGAGGGAAAATCTACTGCTGAAATTCACCCCAGACTTTAACGTGCCTATGAAGATGTCTGCATGGGTACTAGCAGTGTTAGGAGATGGGTGAAATCTTTCAAAGATGGGAAAACGAGTATATAAGATGAGCCTCATAGCGGTCGCCCGCGAACTGCCTCCACGGAACGCAATAAGGAAAGAGTGGATAAGCTCCTTAGAGAAGATAGGCGTATCACTGTGGATGAAATCGTTGCAAAACTTGCAGTAGGACTTAGTGCAGTGCAGGAAATGATAAAAGGCTTAGGTTATCGTTGGGTCCCACGTTTATTAACCGAAGACCACAAACTTGAGAGAATAACCATCAGTCAAAACCATCTTCAGAGATTTCAAAATGAATCATTTTTGACGAGTATTGTGACAGGCGATGAAAGCTGGTTCCATCATTACGAGCTGAACTCAACTCTATTGCACCTTATTCATACATTCATCTTGCCAATGGGCCTAAAGCATATCACCAACCTTGTTGACCTGATTGTATTGATTCTCTCTTCTCGAGAAATGTTGTTTTCCCACCATTTGCTGACAGCAACGTATGTGTATGTGATGCTAAGTCCTTTCTAAAAAGTGCTTGATTACCAGATTGCTTAGATAATTCAGCCTGCTTAATAAAATATCGATATTTGCAGAGTGCTTAAGGAACTAAAGATCCAATAGCAACTGTTAAAATCATTCATTTCTGTGTGGAAGTTCAGAGACTGCCTGAAGCTGAGTTAATAGGCTATTCATAACTCGTGAATGAACCTTTTCAAAGGATATGCAGAGTGTATTTACTACAACATAGACGATATAAATTTTCTAGAAACTTTGGTTTTCTGGTACTTGTATTGTGTTTTCGGTACTCTTTGTAAAAATGTCTTCCTGGTTGCCTGTAAGCGACTTAAGGTCTTAGCTTCCCACAATTTTTAAAGTAGATATGGCATATTTCTTGGTTTTATTCATGCACTTTTCTTATTATTCTCAACCTAAAACAATCAGTTTCCTTGCTGTTTCTGTTCACTATTACCGTGTTCACCGATCCTCTTCCCAGGGATTCTATGTCTCAGTATAATAATTAGACGAATTTGTTAAGCAGAATTGGCTCCAAGCACAGATCTCTGTCACCTCCGAACAGAGAGAAGGTCGTTGTTCTTACCGGGGAAGACGTGGCTAGAGTTTTATCCCAAACCTTCTAATTTTTCTTATTTAATCAGTACAGTAAGTACATAAGTTAAAACGAAACGGGTAGATGTTGATTGCACCATGTCTGCATTTCAGGTGGATTCTTCATGAGAACATAATCATACACACCTCACTGGTGCGGCAAGCACAAACCGCACCATTCTGCTCTTACCGCCACGGGTGATGGAGGTCGTTAAAAGCGCGGACTCGTGAGCGGGATACCCGGGATTCAATTCCCGCCAGGACCGTCCTCCCTGACTGAGGTTTTTTTCAGGTTTTAAAATGGATGGCAAATGCCGGGGAGGTACCCCGAACTTAGACCTGGAACGTTTCCTTCCTTAAAAAATTCTTTCCCAATATCATTTCATCTCTTGTATCATCAGTGTTTACCGCCTGTGGTGCCTCATTGGTAAGAATGGGCTATAAAATACCTTAAAAAAATAACAATTCCGCCGTTGAGCCTGAAAGTAAAAGGCGTGCCGACGTTAACATTTAGCCCATGACAATAATAAGTAAAGTGAACGTAGAATAGTTTCTATTAGAAAATGCATTTCAATAACCATGCACATAAATTATATAAATGCACAGTTTAGGAATACTCAATGAAATGCTATGTACGTGTAAATGTTTTAAAAAGCAATGCTGAAAGTTCGTGTTTGTTCGTTTCGACAGAATGTTTTATTTTTCTCTCCAAAATGAGATTAGAGCTACGTAGTTTCCAATTAGCAGTTGCTTTAGTAATCAAAATACTATAGAATATTCAAGCCAAACTTCTGAAGGTGTATTCCTTCTTATTAATTCAATATTTTATAAGATTGTGTACCACATTATCAGCTGTGAAGTAAGCGCCTTTATCTGAAACTAAGTTTGTTCATAGGGCTGTACTAACATTTTGGATTTACGCGTTAGGACTCACGAAAAACTGTTAGAGGGAATAGAGATCAGTTTTAACAGGTAGAGATGTTACAACAGCATAACATTCGAAATTCTGTTGTGAGAATATAAGAGTTTATATATATATATATATATATATATATATATATATATATATATATATACTTTGTTTACTGAAATTAACAAAACTATGGCAAAAAATCAGTAGAATTCGAAGTATAAACATAACCCAGAAGTTTACATGGGCTTTATCATACAGCGATGGTCATTCATCCAAAATTCTGAGATCTATTAGTATGGATGAGATGCTAGAGAGGGAGAGAGAACGAAAAGGACATTTCGCTCTTTATTTATCAATTAATTACCGAAATATGAATTTAAAGGACAATACATTCTATTGGGGGTATTTACCAGTTTGTAATCTTTAAGAATTAGTGGTAGCTTAACAAATATTTTAAAATGGACCGCTGGCTTGTCATACGGAAGTCACAAACAGTAATTCATCTCTTGTTTGGTTTTTGTATTTCAAAATGACGCAGAATTCGTGAAACACTCTTCTAAATTTCCCATCCTACCGGAAATCGGAATAAGCGCTGTAACAAAAGTAGTCCATTAAAGCACAAAGTGCAACACATTTGCCGAAACAAATGATGCTGAACCATACATCAATCCAGAAATTATAACCTTTCTAGTTACGTACCTATAGGTACACCCTTTGACCCACCCCCCACCAAAAAGGTATTCCCAGATTGTACGTGTCGATCGGAGAACATCGTTTACAGCTCGTAAACGCTGTATTCACAATGTGCATGCAGCGGACGTTTTGCCTGTAAACGTAATGGTCACAACCATAAACATCTGGAAAGAGAACATTAAGTATAGCGGTGGCCGAGAGGTTCAGAAGTCATTGCCTTCTACGTAAGCATCTGGGTTCAATACCATACAACATTTTTGTTTTATTTGCCATTATTGGTTTTAAAGTATATATGTACAACATCGTGTTGCCTTAATATCATATCATATACGGGGTCTGTTCAAAAACTATGGAATTTTATGTTTTTTCCAAAAGTATTTTTATTTATTCATCAATATCTATTTTGTTCCCTTCAAAGTAATCTCCACCAGATATTTTCACTTGTGCCAACGTTTTTTCCAGTCCTCGAAGCAATTTAAAAAATCGTTTTTTGTGATCTTGTTCAGCTCCTTCGATGCCGTCTTTACCTCCTCAATCGTGGCGTAGCGTCGTCCTTTCATGGGCCTCTTCAGTTTTGGGAACAAAAAAAGGTCACAGGGGGCCAGGTCTGGGGATTACGGTGGCTGCGGCATCATAAGTGTGTTATTTTTGCCCAAAAATTCACACACAAGCAACGATGTGTGAGCAGGGGCGTTATCATGGTGCAAAAGCCAATTTTTGTTCTTCCACAAATCCGGGCGTTTCTGGCGGATTGCTTCGCGCAAATTGCGCATAACTTGCAGGTAATATTCCTTACTGATCGTTCTACCCTGTGGCAACAGCTCATGATGCACCACGCCCCTGCAATCGAAGAAAACTGTAAGCAAAACCTTCACATTCGACCGAACTTGGCGCGCTTTTTTCGGTCTTGGCTCGTGTGGCAGCATCCATTGGGATGATTGAGCTTTATTTTCCACGTCATAACCATAAACCCATGATTCGTCACCAGTTATGAACTTCCGGAGAAAATTTGATTCGTCGCGGACAGAGTTCAACAGTTCCTTAGCAACGTTAATACGATGGTGTTTTTGATCGAAATTGAGCAATTTTGGTATGCATTTTGAGGCGACCCGTCTCATGCCCAAATCATTGGTAAAAATCGAATGGCACGGGCCAATCGATATGTTTAGTTCCTCAGCAACTTCTCTAACGGTGATTCGACGATTGGCCAATACTATTTTCTTCATTTCTTCAATGTTTTCGTTTGTTGTTGACGAGCTCGGGCGTCCGGGACGCTCTTCGTCGTTCACTCTTCTCGACCCTCTGAGAACATTTTGTACCACCGATAAACGTTGCTTTGGTCCAAGGTAGCTTCACCATATGCCACAGTCAACATTCGGAATGCATCCGCGCACTTAATATTTGTTTTTCACAAAAAATTTGATACAGAATCTTTATTTTATTTTTTGGAATAGGCAAAAATCGAAGACGAGCCAAAACACGTCTAAGCAAAATAGCTGTCAACAATTAACTGAACATTCAAAATGGCCGAGCTTGTCAACATAAGTGGGGGACATGAGTACCAACATAACGCCACAAAACAATCGAAAATCGAATATATGTAGGCCGCGGAAATTCAAAATTCGCGATACTTTTTGAAGAGACCTCGTATTTTAACGTATCATTTGAGTTTTGTGGCATTACATATGCGCACACGAAAACGTAATCATAAACAAACGTATTGTTTTCAAATCTAAATAAACACATGAACAGAAGCATTTACCTTCTAAAGTGAAAACACATAGAAACAAACATTTAATATAGGACGTATCAACTCTGCCCTCAATCTTTGGGGCATTGATAGTATCAGATTTCTATAGTAATGTAGAGTGCTACAACATCCCAGAGTACTTAAATTTGTGCCCATAAGCCATTCTTTTGTCTTTCGAGCTCGTGCAGGGAATGCGTGTGCAGCATATTGCATTTAGACAGAACAAATGCTGAAGCAAATATAACATTCATTATAATTTAAGCTTGCTGGGTTGGGAAACAATATTACGAAACTAATTTGCCATAATGTTAAAATGTTTATTAAAAGAATGCGCTTCGTGCCGGGAGATAAACCTGCGCTCTTAACCATAGCATCACTGCACACTCTGCCACAGAGCTAACGGTAGTCCACGTCTTTAGTGCATACCGTACTACACAACTGCTTCAATGGCTACACGCTTTGCTGGGTACCCTGTGAACAGTATTGAGTAGGACGTGGCAGAATTTTGCGTTCAGGAGATGGCTCTTTTTTCTTTCTTTCTTTCTTTTTTTTTTTTTTTGTCAAAGGGTGCACATAGTTATAAATTAATATTTTATATTTATTGGATATGCATATATGTTCCAAAATAAAATCATAGTTTTATTATTTGCAAATAACTAAGTTCTAATAGTAAAAACGGAAGTTAAACTGCAAATCCATTCGATTTGTCTTATTTACGGACGCTCTTTAACACCTTAGGTCATCAGCTTCCCAATCAAATAAGGGCATGAAACGGCAGACAAATTTTGCTCAGAGGCCTCTTTTTTTTTTTTTTTCAGTTTTGAGGTTTTTTACTTCCCTTCCGAAGAAAGCCATACTTAGGATTTTTATGCCCATATTTTATATATATATATATATATATATAAATATTGCAAATATTGTTGCATACATCGAATAATGTAATAAGTATTTATAATCTCAATAAAGAAAACTAAGCCATAAACAATAAAGGTAAGAATCCCATTAGTTCAAGCATATATTTATATAATAAACCTATTGAACAAGCTCAGTCACTTATTTTGGCAGTAAATTGTCGTATATAGAGGAACAATTTACTCGTTTGTGCGGAAAACAAATCTTTACGGGAAAAGCAAAATAAAACCTGAGAATTGAAACGTTATAAAACAATAGCAGTGAAACAATCTTACGTGGAAGTGAAGTATGGACACTAAAAAGTCTTGAATCAAGAATATAAGAAATGTAGACTAGCATACGTTTCGGCTGGGACATTACAACTAAATATTATTCACAAAACAACGGAATAAGACCACAATTGGTACCTGCAACTATACGGAATGAAAGCCACAAAAATCCCCAAATCATTGGTACTATCAAAAGAAATAAAAAGACCATTGGTTTGATCAACAATAAAGTTTCAATTCCAGCATTTATATTCGATTCTGCTAACATCTAAACAGGTAATTGATGAATTGTATTATTTACAATTTTAGGGTTTAATAATGTTTATTTCTATTACCATCATTCAAGGCGGCACATGGTAGTTGCATTAAGTACATTCCAAGTTACACATTGGAATTCGAGGAATCACATTAGACTAGATGATTATGGGGATGAGGGAAATGATGAAGCAGTTGACGCAATGGATGGCAGAGGGAAACGGACTACGTGGAGAAAACTAATACACAAGGGGCTTTGTATGTACTAATTTTCTGGGAGAGAAGCCGGTTATGGAGGACGATATGAGCATAATAAAAATATATTGTATGTTTAAATAATATATTGGAGATGCGTATAAAATATGTAGAAAATTTAGAATGAAGGAGTAATATAAAATATTATAAGGAACTGAAATATTGAGAATTGAGGTAGGGTGGATAAAACGTGCATGTGTACGTTAGTGCTTTTGTAATTTAATTTTAGGCTTAAAAAGAAAATGACTAAAAGGTGTGGCATTAGCACAATCAGGAGAATTAGTAATGTGGACATAAAATACTGGAACAGAACTTGGAGTTGGATGACCAAAACATTGTGAACATGCTTACACTACGAGCAAATCAAGAAAAAATAAAAGGGGGGGGGCGTAAATATACATGGTACAAGAAGATAGAGCAGAATGGTATGGGAAATCTTTGGAGAGAGATAATCTCCAGATTTATGTGCTAAATTGGGAAGGGAAGGATTCGCATGGGAGAGAACAGGAGTAATAAATTTAACCGGACTAAGAAAAGCAATGCTAGTAAAACAGATAGTTCGTGGCATTGTCAAGAAACAAAAAAATTGGAAAGAGATGGTGATACCAAAACATTGGGGGAATATACCAATAGAAAGTATGGGTAAAATAATGTTTAAACCAAGTAGAGAAATGGATACTAGGTCCATAGGGGAAAAAATTAAAAAAATGGATAATGAAACTCAAAAAAGTAGATAGTATTCGCAATGTATTTATAAGGAAACGTAACTCAAGAAATTGGGTTTCATTAATACCAGAAATTATTGTGAAAAGACTTTTCCAGAAAAGGAGATTCATACAGGCAACATCAGAATGGAATAAAGCGATATCGCGAGCTCAGAGGAGTCGAACCCGAAGCGCTAGTGAGGAAGGGAAGTTTTCGCGCCAGTGGTTCGACAGGAGAAGCAACTGAGCAGACGGTCGGCACACGACATCCGTGCGGCCTTCTGGCGTTTGGTAACCCGATCCATTCCAGCGCACGTCCCACACCAATCCGTGCACCTCACTCTCCACATGTCTGTCTCTGATAAACATCTTCACGTGCCACGTGCTACTCGCAGAGATGGATCCCGGTACTCGGGGTTTCACACCAGAAAAATAATGGAAAGAGGGAGGGAGCACCCGATGGTAGCCGCACCGATCCATCTTCACCACATGTTTCAACATGTTCAAACATCTTCCACATGAGTTATGGGATTAAGCATCCAAATTAGAGATACCTGGCTAACTCTCATGATAATGGCCTGATTTGTGCCAAGACGCTTGATTAATGATATAAATACCAACGTTTCATGATGAATTTCCTCTAGGTTGACGAGGTAAGTTATACGATACACAATGCAGAAATCTTCCGTCAGAGAATGTACAAAACTTGAGTTCTCCAGTCTATTTATTAAGCAAAAGTTATTTTACACGTTAACATTTGGGCTTGAACTCAAATAAAATTTCCCTAAATGTTCTTCTTGCTCAGATTTCTGTGTACATATTGTCACTACTGAAGCCGACAGAAAAACAGTTTTCTAATGTTAAAATTACGGACCAGGTAAACCTTCATGATTGTAAGAAATTCTGTTTCCCTTAATCCGAAATGTACAAAGCTCTATGACAAGCACATGAAACCCGTTATTTCACGGTAAGAAAGTATGTCGATTATCTTTGGAAAAAGTGAATTGGTGACAAAGACCGAATGTTTAGGCTATTGTAAAAGGTATGAAAAGGGAGGCGAAAAATAAAAAATCAAGTATGCATTAAAGGTAGTAAAAAACACATTACACCCCATTACTATAATTAAATTTGCAAAAATAATTATTTTAAATTATTACTCACCTAAAGTTATATGTACTTCCTTTTTGTATAGCAAGAAAACAATTTCAAAAATGATTTTATATTTTTAAACACACAGAAATACTAGCAACATTTTAATACGGTTTACATTTTGTTGCTTATAGCTACAAGGTGTATCTTCCGATTATCAACTCTTTGTTGTCTGTCAGATTATAGTTTTCACAACATTTACTGAGCAACTGCCTTTTCTCCTTAATGGCGATTGTGAGCGTAACAAAGGATGCCGCCGAAAATTTCAAAGCAATAATGTAGTGCGTTTCAGTGAAAATGTATGATGTTGAATCTGGTATAGTAGTTTCATTCTATAGCGGACGAGCGGCATTTGAAATATGTTCCTTATCGCGTCATTGTTGTTATTTAAGTCTTTGTAATCAGAATCGTGCCGCGCTGTAACTGAACCTGTTGTTTTTACAAGACGTCAATTATCAAACTGCACAAACGAATACTGCTAGCCCACAATGAAGGCGGGGTTGCTATAGCCATCTATTTGTTAGATTTGAAACATTTTATTCGGGAGGATATAGGCGATTCTTATATGTGGGTCTCTGCAGATGAAACTTCAGATTCTATGAAGAGATATACCGAGGGTGCCAAAATATATACACATTTTAACATTAGATATCCATTTAATATATTTCAAAGTTGGACAGAAAAACAACAGTAATGTGTAGTATGATGTTTTGTAAACAGATGTGACTCACATATATTATGATAGCGTTGCTACGTGACAGGTAAATCAACAATGAACAAATGAAGCAAAGAGTATCGTACATCAACAATGAACAAATGAGACCATGATGTTTTGTAAAGAGATATGACTCGCATTACGTTATGCTTGCGGTGTTACAACAAAATGGAGCCAAGATTATCGTTGGAACAGCGGAAAGCAATTTTGAAGTGATAATGGAAAACCGAGAATGTTGTTGAAGTTCAAAGGCAATGGAGACGTATGTAAAGAACAGAACCGCCAACGCGAGTAACAATTGCACGCATTCGAGACAAATTTGAGACTCGTGGTACCGTATGAAATGTTCACAAGAACACATTTGGGCAGACCGCCTACACTGACAGCATTTTGGGAAGAAATTGCATGTGTTGGAATCGCTGAGGACACATTCGCAAACGTTGCTCAATCAGTAGTTCTCAATCAGAAGTGTATCGGCGCGGATTATGGCCATTTTGAGCAACTGTTATAACTGTAAACGTCTATGATGATCAGTGCTCATCACTTTCTGTTTGTGTAAATTCAGTTTTGTTATGTTAACAGTTTTTTTTTTCTTTGTTTGAAGTGTGTATACATTTTTGGCATCCCTGTATATAGCAAGTATGATAGTAGAGAAACTTGACCCTGATGAGCCTTTGAAGTGCTATGGATTATGTAAACAAAGGCCTCAGTCGTTATACTCTGGAAATATACGTCATTCTAAAGCTCTGTTGCTTTGGACTGATGCTGCCTCATACATGAGCTCCACTTTTAACTTTTTATGCTAACAGCATTTATGTAACCGTTTAGCTCACGCCCTTTACATGATTTCTGAAACAGGAAGGGAATGACTTTTCTCTTTTCAGGTCATTCATTTCCAATGTTGTTAAAAAAAAAAGTAGAGAAATGCCCAGTATTTCCCTTTCACTTCAGCCTGTTGTAACACGATGGGGAACATAGTCAATGGTGTAATATTCTAAATATTTTAAAGAGAAGGTTGTATTTATTGAAGAATTGCCTAAATCCAATGCAGTCTCAAGTAGAAAACATTTCTTCCCATAATTTTTAATGTTAAAATTCCATTTTCCACTGTAGTTTAAGGAAAAGTTTTAGCTTAAGTCAGCCTCGTTAAGGTTATTTTACCTAGAAATGTTTCCTGCCTCACTTCTAAATTGTGCGAACAAATACGGAAGCAATTGCTACTGCGAAAAGCTTTTCCTTTCTACGAGGGTTGTCCAATAAAGAATGGTCACAAAGTGGCACTTTGCTACTTCCGGTTCCCGCCTGTTCCAGGTGTGCAAGTTACAAGTTCAGACATGTTCGGTTCCGCCCATAGCAAAAAGGAGGTTACAAGCGACGAACAATATGCTGGTCTGAAATTCCGCTTTCGTCTCAACAAACGAGGCCTATACAATGTTACAGGGGTTCTATGGATAGTTTGTCCTTCTCTGCAGCACAGCTTGAAGATGATCAAAAAATTTAAAGAGTAATTTCAAAGAAAGGTGAACCAGGCGCTCCAGTTTGTGCTCTAAAGGAAGACAACGTTAATACCGCTGTTGTTACTGCGAGAGAGAATCGTCGAATAACATTAAAAACTCTTTCAGAAATACGTAACACTTCACGGCGTTCCACCCACACGTTGATAAATGAAAAGTTGCACATGAGATGTGTATAAGCATGGTGGGTCCCGAGATGGCTGATCGTTCGAATGCAAGTAGTTGGAGATGATGTTACAAAGATGCGGAATTTCTCCCATAAGTAATCACTAAGCACTGCTGATGAACATGTGCTACATTCATTTCGGTCCTCAGAGCAAATAGCAAGGCTCTGTGTGGAAATCTCTATCATCACTAACACCAAAAAGCAAAAGTGGTTGCTTCTGCTGGGAAAGTTAAGGTCATCTCACTTTCCAGTATTCAACGATTGGCTTACCAGTATGTCATACCTGCAAACACAACTGAAACTGGGTACTACAGGTTATCCTGAAAACTCTACAATGGCAAATCACAATGGCTGCACCACAATAAAGCACGGCCGCACATCGCAGTTGTTGCTGAATATCTCACAACAATCAACATAAAACGTGTCTCTCACCGTCCTTATAGTTCAAATTTAGTCCCGTGTGAATGTTTCAATTTCCACAAATTGAAGAAACAACTTCGTTGAAAGCATTTTCCATCACCAGAAGCTGTGGAGTAGATTCTGAAATATCTGTCAAAATTTTCACCGTCCAATCGCTGTTTAATTCACAGCTCTATATTCCATTTTGAACATGTCACAATATTCTACACATAGCCTTCATTATGCAACTATCTGAACAACTGAACACTGCGGAGCGGAAGTTACGCTGCAATTATTTACTTAACAGATAAGGTATGACACCAGATAGGAATTTTGTGAAGGCGATAGTCCTTATCGGCGAGAACGGAAACTTATGAAATCTACCCTCGTATCTTCGAGACGGTTAGTGTTCGAAGGGACGGTTGAAGATTTGACGCGAGGGAAAATTTGCTCTGCGCATGCGCAGAAGAGCAATGCCTATCGTTTTCAACGGTTTTCTGACAAATGAGTTTTGAAGTTTGAAGAAAGTGAATGCTGCATCATAGGCTCCGGAATGGGTCGCCTTTACAATGTACACCTCAAAGATTAGAACATGTTTAATATATCATTAAATGTTATCATTTAAACAGGAAGAGTTTATACTTTCAAAGATTATCTCGGTTCATTATTTCCTTGTTTTCGCTTCATGATGTTTGTTATATAAATGAATTTAATTAATTATTGTGAGCTCGCTCCCATGATGAAATGATTAAGGAACGATACCCAGACGAGTAGCTCTACCGTAGGTCCTGACATAATATACTACTCATATAAATAATACTATAAAAGAAAATGTAAGTACCATTCCGTAGTTTCCTAAGAACCAGCATCCAATTAAAAAATGGACGACCTGAGATCGTATAGCAAAAGAAAGAGCTTTAAAGCTGTGAATGGAACAGAGCCTTAAGGCGCCCCGTTCCGTCCCATTACAATTTCCTGTGCAGGGATAGATCCTTTCTGCACCATGCTTCGGTTGCCTTACTACACACTTTAACCTAATTTCCTTCCATCTACCAAGAGATCCTACCCTCGGCAGATGCACCTTTTCCCACATGGCCAGCAACAGAAACCTTAAGTGCTGCAGCCGCCTTTCCCAAGTGGAGAGGAATAACAAGGCTAAAATCTTTCTGTTAACTTAGGCATCTAGCTCTTAACTCGCGCGAGTTTATTTGGTGTCTCTTCTGAGTAAGGAATAAATTCATGGGATGGAATAGCTGACTTACTGGCACCCAGTAATTTTGTTAACGTGGTAGATTTTGCAAGATTAAATTGGGAAGTAGTCTAGTAAATTTATATTTTGATTTAATCTAATTATTTTCAGTTTTTTTATTATTATTTTAATCTGGTTATTAGAAAAATCTGTAAAATAATGTAGCAAGAGATTATTGTAGAGTTAATAATAAAAATAAACATTTTTTATACTTGCTCTGGTTTAGGAAACCAGGTACTAGCGTGACGAATACAGATTTTATTTATTTATTTGTCTCTTCTGAGTACTTCTCCATTTTATAAACACTTCAAACCGCTATTACATTCTCACAATGTTTAAATGTAATTAACCCAAAGATATTTAGACGGTTATCGCAGATTTCGGATGCCTTTTGATCACTACATTAACTTGCGGTCAAGATATAAAAAAAAAAAAAAACTTTATTGTCTATTTTAGTTTAAGTTCTAAGATATCTTCCTTTTTTCCCTTGTAAAACAGTAAATAACAGAACAGAAGAAGAAGAGTTTCATGAAAGAGAAAAATTAAATGACTGAAGTTCCGTAACAATGACTTCAACCTATGCGTATAGCTTAATATGTACATTAAGTGTTTTCGTGTACTGTTCTCGTGCCATAAACAGCCGCACATAATTATTTATTTCAAAGTGGCATTTATTTATGTATATTGATGAGAGAGGGATGGAACGATGTATCGAATGTGATCAATGCACTACCCTAGGCGAAGATCTGTGTAAAAATATACAAACACTCTAAGGAGCACCCATATAAAAGGGCAATTTGAGATACTCGCCTTTAGCGATTGACAAATAACCTTGATATATCTGAGCTTAGTATTAATTTGAAATATCGAGGAATCGCTTCAAATAATTTATTTAATACAGTTTTCTAAAGAAGATCTATAGTCCATATTATAAAATTTAATACCCTGCAATCTTTTTTTTTTTTTTTTTTTGATTCGTTTTATTTACGGACGCTCTTTAACATCTCAGGTCATCAACGTCCCATTCAACTCAGGGAGTGAAATGACCGACAAATTTTGCTCAGAGGCCTCTTCTTTCAGGCTTGAGGCTCTTTTACGTGCCGTAAATGTACGACACGGGACCCACGGCTTGCTTCCCTTCCGAAGGAAGTCATACTTAGGATTTTTACACCCGAAATAATCCATCGATCCTGGCCGGGTTTGAACCCGCGACCTTGGGTTTAGAAGGCAAGTATGGTTACCACTACACCACCAGGACCGACTAAACCCTGCAATGGTAAAACTATATATAAAATGGTTTAACGCCAAAAGAAATTCATACACAATTTATAAAAGTTCAGATAACTTTTACTTTCAACGATTAAAAAATGGACTGCTGAAGTTAAGCCTGGAGTACCAGCCTTCAAGATGACACACATCAAAGCAGAATTCGTTAAACAAACAATGAAGATGCTACATGACCGGCGAGTTGAAAGTGCTGAAGCTATAGACACTTTAAAAATAACACATGGGTTGTGTTTTACTTGAAAAATCGCACATGACAACGCTTCACAAAAGTTGGGGTCCGCGCTTGCTAACAGCAATAGGTTCATTTTGCAGAGAATGGGGTCTCAAGATAAATAAAAACAAATCTAAGACTACGATGACGAAAAAAAAAATTCCAAATTTAAAAAAATACATAAAAGAAAAAGGAGAGAAATAGTGGTGGGAGAGCACAGTAATCGAAGTTGGTAAGAAAATTGATTACCTGGTAGTTAGACTGTCTAATAATGGGAAATGGAGAGATCAAAAAAGAAAAGCATAAGCGGAAGGAAAAATACCATCACGGGTGGCCGAGGTCGTTTAGACGCGGACTCGTGAACGAGAGGTCTGGGGTTCGAATTCCTCTAGCACCGTCCTCCCCGACTGAGAATGCTGCTTGTTCTCGCGTAAGAAGAAGAAAAGCAAGAAAATTGTTCATTTTTCTGCCGTAAAATAACTGTAAAGGTGTGTTAAATACGTAATACAAACTTTAATGCCTTATAATTGTCAAAGCTATCTCATATATTGTGTAGAAGTTTCTAAAGTTTCTATTGTCGACAACATCTGACTTTGTTTCGTCATTTTAGGTTGCGTTGCTTTACCCCGATTATTAGGGAAGATGCCTATTCTATTTTTAGGGCAAGATGGAAGCTTATTGTGGAGTTATTTTGTTATTTTATTGCAGGTAATGCCTAGAAAGTATGCAAGAACCTCAGGGAGGGCAAAGAAGACCTTCAAATTGCTATAGAGCACGTCAGGACAGGTCGCATGAATTGTTTCAACTGTTCTACAGCAATAAAATATATGTAATGAGTGTACTGGTAATGTGTGATAAGAGAGAGAAGAAAAGGATAAAACACTAAGAGAAAGTCACACTTGTAATCGCTATATTTCGAACTACTAGAGTTCTTCCATGGCAAGAAGACAAGTGCTTTTATAATTACTGTTAATTTATATATAAACCAAGTGCAAGTAAAGTAAATAATAGCATGTACTTGCCATTTTACCTCGACCAACGAGGGGAAAAATTCCTAAAGTGCAGGTAACAACAAAAACCCATATGTATATAAACATAGTTAGCATTTTCTGTTTTGTGCCAAAATGACAGAATTGATATTTAAATATGAAACATATAAGTAAATAACTAGTACCTTAAATTTCCTTTCAATACAAAAGTTAGGTATCTTCCCCCGATATATGGAGAGCAGAATGGAAATTTGGGGGACAGATATAGGATGGAAAGGGATAAATCTGATAAATAGTTTATTTTCTAGAACTCTCCTAGTTATATCTAGATCTTCACCTAATGAGGTTGCTCGAATGGAACTAGGAAAATTGGGCAATAAAAGCAAGAAAATAGAGTGCTGCAATATTGGTACAGAGTAGGTAGACTAGAAGAACAGAATATCATCAGTGATGGTAGCACAAGAAAGAATAAAGGGGAGAGAAACTTGGATATATAAAATCCGAAATATTCCACAAAAAGTTGGCATGGGATCAATGTGGTATGAGGGGGAAAGAACAGTGGAAAGATAAAGAAAGAATTGAGCATACTGAAAAACAGGAAATATAGGCTAGTCTTACTGTCAAAAAATCTCTGAAAGCATAGAGTACACTAAAAACGATCGGGGAAGAGAAAAATATAGTGAAACCTGCAATGATGCAGGGAGGGAAGGACTGGCATGGTTTAGAACAGCAGCAATATGTTTTAAGTAGGATAAGAAATGCATATATTAAGAAGAAATGTAAAATGTGTGAATTGGCATTGTATTTTAGTACGTAAACATACTAAGTTTTGCAGGGAACAGTTTCTTTGACAGAAGTGGGAAAACTTACCAAATGAAATAAGAGGCAGAAGAATTTTAAATTTAAAATCAGATGAAAACATAAAAACAACTTTGGGAAGGATAGGCAAAAATAGTTATGGAAGATGGGAAAGAAAAAATGGGAATAACAATGTTGAGAATGACGCTATTTAGGAATGAATATCCTGAGTGCGGAAAAACAATGTGTAGAAAATTGTAGAGTCGATAGGCAGTTCCAAACTAAACATTTTGAGGAAATGAACAAAGCGCCGCAGAAGTTTTTTTACTGCGTTGTATGCGTGAACATCATGTTAGAATCTCAGACTGTGAAACTTGTTTGTGGCTTGTCATGTAAAAAAATGCACTCTTGTGTACTAGTCATGGTGTGTCTGATGTTCAATGCAGGATTGTGTTTTGAAGCCTACAGCAGGGCACGGTAATAGCGAACGCTTATCTTGAAACTAGGTGAAACTTGTGATTCCAACACGAGGGCGTACCTGCACATTTTCCGCTTGCAGTTCGAAATCATCTAAAGAGAACATTTGGTGACATGGATCGGACGGTGTACCAACGCAGTGGGCTCCACAGTACATCAATTAAATACTCGCATGTAATATTTAGTTTCTCATTCTGTACCAGTACTTATTAGTTTAGACAGTACGCACATTCTTGTCGTGTGAGTTACACTTTATTTTGACTGCCAAATGAAGATGTTTCATAACGTCAGATTTCTATTCTGATCATGCAGCGCTCCTGTTACTGCATCTACGACCCCCCACATTCCTAATCTCAAAATGCTTAGTTAGGCATCGTCTTTCTCTTCTACAATTTTCTGCCCATTGTTTTTGTTTTTGTTTTTTTTTTTTTTCCCTCGCCTTGTATATCGCCATTACACACAAACCTGGTGTTAATTGTAATGGGGATGCAGAAGGAAAACAATTCTATAAATTGGAGGTTATTAAGTGGGAAATTTAAAGGTTTTAAAAATAATAAATTTATAAGCATTGACAATATGGAAATGTAAACGGCTTACTTTGATTTTTAACACGTTTACTTGTTTGTTAAAACTGCATGATAGTGCTTCTGTCTATATGTTATAAATATTATATCTGCATGCAAATTGGAAGAAATATTTATTTATTCATTCATGCTAACAGCAGATCAAAGCGTACTCTTATAAAATTAAAATGGCCTAACAGAGTTCGGAGTCTTTTAACAGCAGCAGAACTGAGTTTATGAGTCAATTTTATAGCGGGGGACTAGACTTAGATCCACCATCACACACCGGAATCGAACCAGTGAACAAAAAATGATTGTTCAGCACCATAAAAGAGAAAGATAATGGCATTGGGATTTTAAAGACATTTGTTATCCTCAGAAGCGCCACAACCATAATTTGTGAGTGCTATTCCAATCATTTAAAGCAACTAGACAAGAAAAGGCCGATTTTAGAAGAAAAGAAAAACATTTTTCGTCCAGACAATGCTATAGCAATAGGAAAATTGAGAGTTTTGAAATATGAATTGTTGGAGCATCCGCCCTACTACCTAGATTTGGCTCCGTTTAACTTCCATCTGTCCCAAAACTCAAATTCTTCCTCGCTGGTGAGCTTTCTTAGTTTTTTGTTTATTTTTAATATCGATTACAGCTGAAGAGCAGTATTTTGTCAACCGATAACCCCCTTCACCGGCGGGATCATAGCAATGGAGCAAATGTGTTGACCTTTTTGGGCCATTATTTTGAGAAACAAAAATGTTCAAGAAAAAAGCTCGTTTTAGTTGTTACGACCGCCCTCGTATATCAAAAGACTGGAACAGGTTAGAATGGCAGCATAAGGTTCTTGTGCAGAAGTTATTGCCAGCACGTTAACAAAACGGCAACAAAAAGCAGTACATGCATGATTCTACAGTTTCTTAACTTTCAAATACTCCGCAATTTCTCTGCTCGGCTCAATTTGCATCCGCTGATGTCGAGTTTATTTCCTTCATCAGATGTTCATGATCTTTTGTTATCCTATTGTTTACTAACAGAAGCCATTTAACAGGAAAAAGAAGCACTAATGCAAACACTATAAATTATCATTCAATATGCGAACTCTGTTGCAGTGCTGTATGAGTAAACAAAGCAGACAAAAAATAAAGTGTAATAATGCTAAAGTATTTTAGCATCCATAAAATATTCATAAAAAATTGGGACTGGGACTGAGATACTTAAGGAAATATAAAACTAAGCCTGCATTCATGCTTCCTATGGAAAAATATGACTAACAAGTTACTGCGATCATAAGTGCAGGATACTTCAATACTTGCAGGTGTAGATTAAAAATATCCGACTTTTTGAATTTCGAAACCAAAGGGATCATAAAGCCGGGTATTTTTGTTCTCAGGCATGTGCCTACAGGATAATAATTCCGGTTCCTTGAGTCCAACAGGCATTATAGAAAACTGAAACCGCCACGAGTAGCCGAGGTCGTTAAGGCGCGGACTCGTGAACGAGAGGTCTGGGGTTCGAACCCCGCCAGGAAGTCCTTTTTTTGATTGATTTATTTATAGACATTCATTAACATCTCAGGTCATCAGCGTCCCATTCAACTCAGGGCGTGAAACGACCGACAAATTTGGTTAAGGGCCTCTCTTTCAGGCTTGAGGTTCTTTTTCGTGCCGTAAATGTACGACACGGGACCCAAGGCTTTACTTCCCTTCCGAAGGAAGCCATACTTAGGATTTTTACGCCCGAAAAAATCCATCGGTCCTGGCCGGGTTCGAACCCGCGATTTGGGCCAGGACCGCCCTCCCTGACTAAGGTTTTTTCCAGGTTCTCCTCAGTCCTCACAAATGACAAATGCCGGAGAGGTACCCTAAACTTAGGCCTGGAACGCTTCCTTCCTTTAAAAAAAATCCTTTCCCAATCTATCATTTCATTTCATGTATCATCAGTGTCCATCGCCTGTGGTGTTTCAGTGATAAAAACGGGCGTTAAACGCCATTAAAAAAACTGAAACGTGTGCTAGCACCAAGCACAGTGACAAAGTCGGTCCTGATGGTGTGGTGGTAACCATACTCACCTTCTAAATCTAAGATCGTGGGTTCGATCCTGGCCAGGGCGTAAAAAAACCCCAAGTATGGCTTCCTTCGGAAGGGAAGTAACGTTGTGGTCCCATGTCGCACATTTACGGCCCGAAAAAGAACCTCAAGCCTGAAAGAGAGGCCTCTGAGCAAAATCTATCGGCCGTTTCACGTCCTGATTTGAATGCGATGCTGATGACAGATGTTACAGAGTGTCTGTAAGTGAACAAAATAATAATAAAAAAAAAAACAGTGACTACGGAAAGGTGTGCAAATGAATTGGCTCTCAAATCAAGAGGCTTGAGTACAATATTAAATTTATATTTTGATGTATCGCTGCGGGAAGAATGTAACGGCAATATCATTACATGCATTTTTCAGAATTTCTGTTGACGCGCTGTAGAGAAACTAAGGAAGTGAGGTAGCCTCTAACACTTGGAAACTCGAATCTGAATGTATCGTTTGTGTTGTTAAGTTTGAGCATGCGTTACATTTGTTAAACACGGTTTAGCTTCTGACAACTCTGTACACTCCACAAGGTACTTCACACCTTCCCCCCGTCACCTCATTCAACTGTCTGTGGATGTCGGTGGGAGAAACAAGTCTTGCCCATAAAAAACGAATGACACCGCCGACTTCTACTCGGGACCAAGCTACGTTGGATTTCGCTAGGGATTAAAGAAGCAAACCAGAATGATGATCATTCAAAATGAGAGCATGCAACACATCCTTGAACACGCTGCCACAAAAAGCGACCAAAATCGAAGAACCCAAATTCATATATTTATATGAACTAAATGCCAAAAGACTGTTTCCAATTATTAAACGTTATCAGTTTTAAAATAAAAGTCTTGCGATGCAAAAAAATCGTTAAACTTTAGGCTGGAGTGTTTTTTGCTTCGTAGAGAGAAAGTTTATTTGTAATGTGTTCAGTATATTGTAAACAGAAAATCCTGATAAAGGTGTCGATTCTGGTGGTGTAGTAGTCATCATCCTTCCCCTCCAAACTCAAGATCGCGGGTTCAATCCCGGCCAGGATCGATGGTTTTTTTCGGGCGTAAAAATCCTAAGAATGGCTTCTTTCGGAAGGGAAGTAAAGCCGTGGGTCCCATATCGTAGATTTACGGCACGAAAAAGAACCTCAAGCCTGAAAGAAGAGGCCTTTGAGCAAAATTTGTCGGCCGTTTCACGCCCTGAATTGAATGGGACGCTGATGACCTGAGATGTTAAAGAGCGTCCGTAAATAAACCAAATCAACAATTGATATAAGGCTTTAATTAAGTTGCATCGCATCTCTGCTGATGAATAATTAAATGTCACTTATGCGTGCAAAAACATTCAAAACTTTGAAATCGCAGTACAGAAAGCGTTTCAAATTATACCGGGTGTTTCTAAATTCTATAATTAATCTTCTAGAAATAATAGAAGAAAGCAAAGCAAGTTTATTTTAAATAATCACGTTTAAAATTGAATAGTCAATCTGTGAAGAATAATATAGAAAAGTCTTAAAACTATTACAATTAAGTTTTTAGTTCTAATGTTTAACAAAACTGTTCAAGTGTGCAGTCTTTCGCTTCAATACGTGCTTTACGACATGTCTGTTTTATACCAATCAGGACAGCAGCTACAGACATCCAAGCGATGAGCTTTTTTGATTTGACTAGCACCTCGTACTCCAGACCGATCAAGTGCCACATAAAAAGCAAAGTTCCAATGCGTTTGGGTGAATGAGGAGGCCAGCCAATGAACCCACCGCGATCAATCCACTGCTTACCGAATGTACCGTTCAAATGCCATTAGACTGCAATGAAGAAGTAAGGAGGGTCTTATCAGTTGATGCACTTGCGACCCAGAACGTCCAAGTGAATCTTGCAAGAACTGCAGGCAAATTTTGCCATCCAGACGTCATGGCGTGTTTAACAGATGATTTAATTTAAGTGTACGTTTTCAACAAAGCTTTTCATAATTAAGACAAGTGTAATCTTTTTATTTTTAAATTCTTCTCCAATTTATAATTTTTTGCTTCGAAAGTTGACTACGCACTTAATATTGGTTAAAAACCTGTGGTACTTAATAGTAAATGTATTGGTCTGTTCTATTACTTCTAAAGTATGAATATTTAAATTAGGAACACCCGATATAAACATTTTTAAAAAAGTGTGGAAAAAAAACATTTCTCTAATATATCCTTAGACAGTTTTATTTCAATGCACTTTGGTATAAAACAACTACATAAATGCTAATTATATAAAGATTGTTCCGATAGCAATTTTAACAATGGCCGATCCCATTAAAATTAATAACATTCAAAGTTACTTTGCCTTCTATATCAATGTTCTTTTACTTTTTAGCTTTGGATTCTCGGTTTTTTTCAACAGTAAACTATATTCAAATTTAAATACTCGTAATAGCTTTTGCCTTGCTTTCACAAAACAGTGCCGAAATTTACAAATTCCAAATATGGGGACGTGTTGCCATCTTTAGCCCACTGGTAATAATGCGCTAATCACTAACGCTGATGGCCTCAATTGAAAAAAGGAGGGCATGCTATCCAACAAACAGAAAGCTTCTGACCTTTAAGGGCAAAAGAAAAACGGGGCAAATGAGTTAGGAGGAAAATGTCGGAGTTCTTAAATAAAAGACCTGTTTCCATGACAACACTTTTTAATGTTGACGCAATTCTTGTCAATAAAGCAACAGTAGCAATGAAGCAATTTTGGGACATACGGAGATGATTACAAAAGGATGATGATGATAAAAAAACATCTTACACAGCGATGTCGGGGCAACCGAAGACAAATACGACACCTAAAAGGTATCTTCAAATTAGAGAAACAAACTACATCACAATGGAATAAAACCAGCAAAGTTGCGTGAAAATATATGCAGCAATGAAAGCAGCAACATTTGAAATAAAAATAAGACTAAGAGTCACCCAAGCAGATTTCTTAAAGAATGCTTAGAAGAGACGACGGGAACAAATGAGAGGAGAAGCGACCGACGGGAGTACAAAACGGCTTGTCAGCAGGAGGAGCTTTCTCGACCAACTGCAAGGATGTACAGACAGATCGAGAGAGCCCGAAGAACGAGAACAGAGAAACTGCCAGAATACCTGAACGGATAAGCACATAAAATCAAATTATCATAGCACGAAAACGAAAAGCCTACAGACACTGGGACAAAGATAAAAAGGAATTTCAGAATCTGCTGAGTAAAGGAGGAGACAATGAACAATTTATAGAAGCGTGTGCGCCGGTAAGAATGAGGGAGGAAGATCTCCCATAGAGGACATCTCTTAAAACTGAGAAGACTGTAATTGATTATTGTGTGTATAAATATTACAAATTTCAATGCCAAGAAACAAAATACTATCACCACCACTACTATTGAAGCAATCCGCGGTTTACGTGCGCTGAAGACCTTGATGGCGATACTGTGGTTAATTTTGGGAATCCATGCATAAGATTTCAATACTGTGGCTTCCTAAGGCTCTGAATTGTGGAAACGAACGAGAAATGATGAATACATATTCCCAGCAATACAACAAGCTAAGAAATATGCTACTTTAGAGAGAAGGCTATTTTATCAATTTGGACCCAGATTCAAAAGGAATAATGCAAGTACCTTCTTACGCTCTTAACAATTTTAAGTTTGGTAACCGCCACGGGTGGCCGAGGTCGTTAAAGCATGGACTCGTGAGCGGGAGGTCTGGGGTTCGAATCCCGCCAGGACCGTCCTGCCTGACTGAGGTTTCTCCAGGTTTTCCTCAGTCCTCATATCTGGCAAATGCCGGGGAGGTACCCTAAACTTAGGCCTGGAACGTTTCCTTCCTTAAAAAATCCTTTCCCAATTTATCATCTCATGCATCATCAGCGTTCACCGCCTGTGATGTTTCAGTAGTAAAAACGGGCGTTAAACACTACTCAAAAAAAAATAAAAAAGTTTATTTTTTCTGAGCAAATTTTTAATAGTTTTCTTGAAATGTTTTTGTTAGTTCGGGACTTTTTAAAAAATACGTTTTACAACATGCAAACAAATTTTACGCTGAAACTGTGATTTCTAAAGTGAAAACCCATTAGTTGATCGTGTGATGGAGTAACATCAATACCTTTATTGCTTGTCTGGATAGGCATTAACCTAGTTATGAATAATTTGATAGTCTTTGATATTAACTATTTTTTTTGAATAGTGTTTGTTGAACGCCCGTTCTAACTACTAAGGCATTACAGGCGGCGGACACTGAAGATGCATGAGCTGAAATGATAAATTGGGAAATGGTTTTGTTTTAAGGAAGCGTTCCATGCCTAAATTTAGGGTACTACCCGGCATTTTCCATTTTTGAGCACTGGAGAAAACCTGGAAAAAATTTCGGTCAGGGAGGACGGTGGTTCTAGTGGGAATGAGACCTCCCGCTCACGAGTCCCGGCCTTTAAGACCTCGGCCACCCGTGACGATAACATTAAGAAGTGTGCACATAGAATTGCAGGATAGAGGTAGGCAAGGGAACTGATAATTAAGCTTCAATTCAACCTGCCAGCTTTAATAACAGCTGAGAGTTGGCTCGGATGTAAGGATTGGAGAAGCCAACGCCCAAACTATTGAAACTGATTATTAGATCAATTTTAAATGCAATACAGATGCGTTAGTTCATTAAGTAACGCTGTCACAGCGCATACTCGTATTTTACTGTGAAAAGGTAGGAAGACTTGAGAGATCTGTTTAGCAAATAAATCCCATTACCTTCTTAGAAACATTTCCATCTTCCAGATTAAACGATACTAAAGTGACGTGTGAAAAAAAAAAAAAAAAAATCTCAACATCGGTCTTAGCGGATGTGGCGTTCATTTCCTTTGCCTCAAAGAACTCGGCAATCGATAGTCGTTTCAAATGGCATTTGGTTACTATGGAGATGTGACGCAGTCAGAATGATACACTGCCTTGTTCTAAATACAGTACTGTCTCTTTAACACCCAGTATCCTTTCAGCAGATTTAAGGTAAGATGAAATGGAAACAGTTTAATTGTTCAAAATGCTCTTGCCGTGAAGAAAAAACACCAAGTTGATAGACCCAAGACTTAAAAAATGAAAATTTAGCGACAACTTACTTATTGACTATTTAGAAAATAAATTCATTTAGACTATTATGTTGCCAAAAAAAATCGCAAGAGTAGATTAAAGTTTAAAATTGAAAAACTTTTTATTTTAAGTCGGAGCTTTAAATTGGAGATCGCAGAAATAAAGTATATACTTTAAATATATATGTTTTGCATTTTATTGATAAGACACTCTTTAACATCTCTGGTCACTAAAATTCCTTTCAATTCAGGAAGTGAAACGACCGATGAGTTTTGGTCAGAGACCTCTTCTTTCTGATTTGAGGTTCTTTTACGTGCCGTAAAACCTATGCCATGGGCCTTCCCTTCCGAAGGAAGCTATACTTATGACTTTTAATTGTTTACGTTATTTGTTGAATGATTATATATAGTAAAATGGTTAAGTATATACATATGTGCATTAAAATTGATCAAAATATGAAGTAAAATATGGCTAAATGTTATGAAAATTATACAAATAATGCAAAAAAAAAAAAATCTGTGTGTGTGTGTTTTTTTTTTTCTTCCAATTTTCATGTCACTAAAGATTGTGACTACAGGTTACATTAAAATAAGTGGGACATTTTTGTACAAGTCGATTTATTTTAATCTTTCTATGACAACTACCTAAAAACCAACCAATGGGTTAAAAATATTGTATTGCATTTTCATATGTGGAATTGCGTCTATTGTCTCTTAAGCTTGTTTTTTATTCCGATGAATATTACAAATGAAAAAAATAGGATTTTTAATTCAAAATATATTATTTTTTATTTTGTTTATATTTATTATGAATATTGATTCAAAGATATTTTTGGATTTATTATCATAATTATAATTCTAACTATTATATCCCTAAAAGAACCCTATAATGGGGACCATTATAAATCTAGCAACATCTTGTGCAGTTAAATTCAGATTAGTTCCACATTTGATTCACCGTTTTAAATGACGCTGATGTTGCATACCTCACTGGAGTCCGGATTCTTAGCTAGCTGGAATTGTGTTCCCTCACCTTCAATATCTGTACTTTTTTCCGACACGTGAGATGTTCTGTCACTTCCCTCAAAATGTTACAGCGTTCGATCAAAGAGGTTCGTTACTTTTGAAGCGTTTAAAGCAGTCTCGATACACGAAAACTTTGCTTGGATATCAGGATAGGCCACGGGAACCTGGCGATTTTTAACTTATAATAAGATGGTAAATATGACATATAGGTGAGTACTTGAGTTCTTATGCGCACGCGCAATGTTTGCCATTGTTGTAAAAATGACGTTATAGAATGCTGGACATCGTGTTTTTATGGTGCAAATATTTTTAAAAAATGGTGCCTCATTTGTCATCACACAACGATTATTTCGTGGACATTTTAATGTTCCGCGTCGTGATGCCATGAAGTTATGGATGCAGAACTTACGAGCAACTGCGTCTGCAACTACACACTGTGATAACACCACAAAAGATGAAAGAGTTGGACAGGCAATGGTAAGGAGTCCTCGACGCTAACACGCTGCTGCCTTACATTTATCACCTACCAGTTTGAGAAGAATTCTGCACAAAGATTTAAATTTTCATCCATACAAGATGCTTATGGTTCAAGAGTTAATGATCGAGATAAGGCAAATGAAATGACATTCTCTGAAAACTTTATCAACGCCTTTACTGATGACGTGGTCCTGTTAATGAGTAATGAAGCATTCTTTCGTTTAACTTCACAGTGAACAAACACAAACAACAAATTCACAGCAGCCGCATATGCTCCTCTCCATAGTCCGCAAATAACAGTGGCATGGCGTTGCCTGTTTTCCAATCGTAGATCCTTATTTGTTGAACAAAATAACAGAGCAGTCACAGTGACTTCTTATCGATACGTAAGAAATGTTAGGGGACTTCCTTATTCCAGAACTGCATTATCGTGGAATCGATCTAAGCGACATCTGGTTTCAACAAGATGGGGCTACAGTTTATACTACCAACATATTCATTACAATGCTTAAAGAAATGTGTCCAAATCATGTGATTTCCAGAAGAGGAGACATTTCCCGATTTGACTACTTCCTTTTGGGTTACCTCAAGTCTAAAGTGTACATTACGAAATCAAAGGAGACTATACAGGAGATATCACAGCTGTACCAAACAATAAGTGACAGATTTATCTTAAATGATGGGGACCGTTTAATAGGTGTTTTATTTATGATTTAGGTCATGTTCCCAAATGACATTCAATAATCTATTGTAATATAATAGTATTAAAATTGTAATATGTATCTTAAATTGTTAATTTTGGACGTTCAAATTGTTAGGTTCCCATGACCACATTGCCAACTTTGCAGATTCAATTGAAGCAGCACTGTCAAGAGTCTAAAAATTCCAATAGATTCAATGTTAACTGCATACTATTTCACTGCTCCCCATTTATTATATCCGCTTTCTATTTGCCATATTTTCTGTTCTGTACTTCGTGGAAAATGAGAAGGTGCAGCTTTGAAATATTGATTTTAGTTATATAAAATTTAAATTATGCGACAATAATTTTCAACCCTAAAATGTGCATTTCAAATAAAAGGTTGAATTATTAAACACATATATTTTTCTTTAAGAATTTATTATATCCGGAAATATGGATAAATATGGGGAATAAACAAAGCTTTAATTGTAACCAATGAAAAATAAATCCTAGATCAGGGGATTCGAACCGTAAGAAATTTAAGACAAAATGACTCTAGTTGGTGTGTCATTATGCACTAAGGGTACGAATGTGTATAATAAAACAAGCAAACAAAATGCGGAGGGAAGTTAAAAGCAATTTAACTTCTATAGCATTAGTGTTTTTAATAATACTATTAAAATTTAAAAAATAACATACATTCATTTAACGCAAGAAAAGTGATTAAGTAACTGTTTCGTCTATGGTATCTGACTTGAATTTAACTTATTAAAATCTGTTGAATAATAAAAGCCTCGTTTCTCACAAGAACTGAATATATATCTCCACTCTCTCCTTCAGCGACTTGCTTTGGTGTAGTGGTAACCATACTTGCCTCCTAAACCCAAGATCGGGTGCTCAATCCCAGCCATTTACGGCGTGATAAAGAGCCTGAAAGAAGAGGCCTCTGAGCAAAATTTGTCGGCCGTTTCACGCCCTGAATTGAATGGGACACTGATGACCTGAAGGTGTTAATAAAGAGAGTCCGTGAATAAAACAAATAAAGGAAAAATAAGCTACGCTTGCCTTAAGATGTGGTTACATAGCGTTAGCCTGAATAAATATTAAAATACATTTGGTACTTCAGCGGGGAAGAAAAAAAATATAAAGTATAATGAAAAATAGGTATAGCCAAATTCCCTATTTTTTATTTCTATTATTAGCTGGTTCTCTTATAGAAAAGATTCACAATGTCCTTAGCTAAATTGACGGTGTCTAGTTGATATATGAATTACGATTTCAACGAGAAGTTGGCTTAAGTTCAATCCCTTAAAATCCCAAGCCACAAATTCCAGATGTTGAATATATTACGTAGGAGCACCTAAGTTCGGTCATTGTAATCCTGCGGTTAGTAATTCCCAGACTCAAAGAACCGATTTTTCCCGGTTGCATTTTTTCTTATCAGGAAACCCCAAAGAATCTCCTCGATATCTATGGACGCAACTATAGATATATGTCCAACAGGGACCGAATATGTATTGTTTTATGAACCACATAACCAGCAACTAAAAGATATCGTAACAATGGCAATGCATTCAATGGCGCAATAAATAGTTAAAAAAGAAGAAAAAAAAAACATAAAACAAGCGTGCATATCAGTGTATGGACCTTGACTTTCTTAATTTTAATAAATAAATAATATTTAATTAATAATTCAAAAAACTACAATGTAACATACAAATGCAAAAACTACTAAATAAATAACGTGTAAACAGATTATTAAAACAGTAATTAAAAAAATGCCCGAGATAAATGCGCCACGTGATGATATGTAAGAGAGGATTGATTTTTGATTGATTTATTTATGGACGGTCTTTAACATCTCAGGTCATCAGCGTCCCATTCAACTCAGGGCGTGAAACGGCCGACAAATTTTGCTCAGAGGCCTCTCTTTCAGGCTTGAGGTTCTTTTTCGTGCCGTAAATGTACGACACGGGACCTACGGCTTTACTTCCCTTCCGAAGGAAGCCATACTTAGGATTTTTACGCCCGAAAAAATCGATCGGTCCTGGCCGGGTACGAACCCGCGATCTTGGGTTTAGGAGGCAAGTATGGTAACCACTACACCACCAGGACCCATATGTGAGAGAGGAAAAATACACAGTGCCAAATTGGCCTGTGAGAAAATCTCCCATTTTCACCCTCTTGTCGCATGTTTAGAAGCTGTCCTCTGTTATGTTTATTTTATTTGCAATTACTTTACAGTACTAAAATTTACAACAAACTGGAACAGTTTGGTTATAGAGCTTTGTCTCTCTAATCCATCTTTTTGATATGTGCTAGGCTTCTCAAGGGGCTTATTTTGGCCTTTGGCATTATGCGATACTACTGGCTTATTTTGTGATGAATTTTTCTACACGTTTGTCACGCGACTTCTTTTGGTGCCATCCAGCCGTACAGCAAGTTGTCGTGTTTACTCCGTTGCAGAAAGGTTAGGTTAGGTTAGGTTAGAGTAAGGTTTCCAACAGGGGTGCCATGAAATCGAAAATTTTGATATAGCTGGTAAAAGTAATTAAAATAATTTCATTCAAATTTTACTTTGAAAAAACAAGAGAAACCCACTCAAGAGCTCAAACAGATTTATTGCACCTTAAAATAAAACATTTGAATTATTACTGGGAAGCGAGCTTGTCGTTTCATATATAAAAGTTTAATCCGTGAAGACAAACACAGATGTACTTCAGAGACGTCTCTCGCGATTCTTGTTTTAAACGTTCGTTGTGCCGAAAAATTGACACGGCATTCACTTTCACTGCTATAGTTGGGTGCCCTTTCTTCGGTAACATGCAAAACTTAGGTGATGGTAATTCGCCATATTTTAGTTGAAATTCTCAGAGTTACCCTTCCTTCTTTGGAGGAAGGTTGGTAATGAATTCTGGGAATACAGCATAAGGATTGCATACCCAGGACAGTGATGGAGCGTTGATATTGCGTCATGTTATGCTCAAGAGCTTGGCGATGATTTAAAAATCAGTTCGGACGTCACTGACTCATCTTCAACTTTTCTTCTTTTAATGGGAAACTTCTTCATATTTAATTATGTGTTTAAAAAAAGCAAAATTAACACAATAATGAACATAACACGTGTAAAACTATCAACCAACTTCAAAATATGCCAGAATTCGAACGAAATGATGCTACACTGTAAGCCTACAAACAACTGACTGCTGAAGGCAAATAATTGTGCGCGCGCAATTTCTACATTAGTGTGCCGCGGGGAACTAACAAGAAAGATTGAAAAACAGTGACGAAGGGTGCGCGCAAGAACTGTTTTGTTTATTGCAATACGAGCGATAGGTAAACAATTGCGACTCTATCTGGACATTTTCCTCTCTATTGTCAATAAGGCGCCCTAGATTGGACTCTTTTCTCCCATTTTCACAGGATGCATTTTATATGAAGTGTTACAATTCCGGGCTTATTTAAATTGGCGAAAAGTTCTTACCAGAATAAGAGTGTAATAATAAAAGGGATACGTTTCGCATTTGCTTTTTGCTTAGCACTTTATTGATAAAGTCACCATATTCAAAGCTACAGGTATTCAACGACATTTTTGTTTTTCATTACTTCTCAGTATTATTCAGCTCGAAACATGTTTCCTCTCTGCGTTCTTTCAAACGTTTCTAAATTGAATGCTTATTCGTTTGAGGAAGTATGGATATGTATTAGAATTTACTAGCAGAAGCGAATTTAATATTAATTCACGTTAAGAAAGGACTCTGCGAAGGTTGCACGAATGTTTATTTGACACAGGATCTATAAACAAAAACAAATATTTATTGTTGAGGACGAGTCATAACACAAACCAAGAGAATGTTTCGGTCTTTTGACAGCAAAACATAAGACGCGCCGCGAATCTCTAAACTGCGTTACTAGGCGATGGTTTTGTGTTATTCTGCTCACACGTAAACTTAAGTAGCTATTAAACTGCTGCGTGAAGGGCATTCAGTGGCCTAGGTGTTTATGTATTACCCGACGTCATGTATGACGCTTTATGACGGACACCTGCAAATGTTTCTACCTTATCAAATCCATGCGCTGCTACTTCAAACACTTGCTCTAGACCACAAAAGTTCGCCATGATATTAAAACGGCTAAAAATACGTGTTTTATGATTACTTAAGTCCAACTGCTCCATAGATTATGTTCGCATTTAAATGATTATGTATTTTTTATTTAATCGAGCATAAAATTGTTTTAGTTGCAAGTTAAATGTGAAAAAATCGGCCGGGTAGTCATAATTTAAAAGAAACATTATTAGTTGTTATTTTTAGTTTTAAAATACGTATTAAGGATGTCCACTGAATATCGAGATTTTCTTTTAGATTTATTTATTTATTTATGGACGCTCTTTAACATCTTAGGTCATCAGCGTCCCATTCAACTCAGGGCGTGAAACGGCCGACTAATTTTGCTCAGAGGCCTCTTCTTTCAGGCTTGAGGTTCTTTTTCGTGCCGTAAATGTACGACACGGGACCCAGGGCTTTACTTCCCTTCCGAAGGAAGCCATACTTAGGGATTTTTACGCCCGAAAAAATCCATCGATCCTGGCCGGGTTCGAACCCGCGACTGAATATCGAGGGGTTACAAAGACAACCGTTTAAATGTCAAAAATGCTAGCTTAAAAGTTCAAACACATATAGCGTATTATAAAAAGAAGGTCACGTAAGCATTTGTTTGCGTAGTTGTTAATTTATTGCATGACGTAACATAAATGACAAGAAAAGAACGCTGTCGCTTAAAACATGATTCAGAATTCACTTAATTAAATACATTGGTTTAAAATAATTATAAATAAAAGAACGAAGAAGAAATTAATTATGACTAAAAGCAAAAACTTTTTTTTTGATTTCCTTCCTACTTTCTTGTGCTTTCTTTCTCTGGTAGTATTTTCTTAATAAATTAACGATGTTTTTTTTTATTTGTTTAATTTTTCCCTCCTATTTCTCATCTTTCTCCTTCTAAAGCAATGTGACATACAACTTATTATTGTTATTATTATATCACAGTCAATGCTACCTAATTAATGCATTATTCTATTAGGTTGATAATTAAATCAATTTACAGTTTTTGTTGTTTTCAACGTTAGATATTTATAGGAATGCATTCAACTGCACTAGAATTACATAGCCTATCAAGGGCTATAGTCAAAACATTTTCTCAGTCTTCTAAATGATCCGTAGACAACGATAAAAACTCTTTAGATGGTCTAAATGAAAAATTCTTTCTCTATTTAAATTTCCAAGTGAAAAATATTATGGAGCAGTGACAGCTGCAAGAAAAGCGCGGGCGCTGATTATAAAAGCTTTTTATTGTTGCATACACAGCGCTTATATAAATGTAGCATAGAGCTTTTTCTTAATATTGTTTAACCATCGTTTTAATTACTGCGGTATCACAGGCAGTGGACACTAATGGATGATACATGAGATGAAATGATAAATTGGAAAGGTGGCTTTTTTTTTTTTTTTTTTTTAAGGAAGGATGCGTTCCGGGAAGGACGGTCCTGGCGGGAATCGAATCGCAGATCTCCCGCACACGAGTCCGCGCCTTAATGACCTCAGTTACCCGTGGCGGTTTAGAGCATAAGGGGACTTAATTAAGAAAAAAATATTTCTTGACTAATACACTTTAATATTTACCACACGTTGACATTTTATAAAATAATCTATGCAATGTCATACAAACCTATTAAATAATTCCAGAAGAAAAAAATATTTTCTGATTTTTAAAATGCTCCTTACGGTGGAGTTGTTAAATTTTTGAGGAAGAAAAAAAAACGGCAATGTTTTTCAAATACATAATACAGACCAAAGTATCACAAGTAATATCACGAAAGGGTCTCAGATTACCAATAAATTCACGAACATAGTCAAAGCTCAGACCCTCGAGTGATAATTATTAGGACAATTTCACGAATAAAAATAAGAATTGAAATATAATTCCTCTAAACTTGACTTAAAAATTGTAATAAATGTATATTTATACTTAACTTTTCAAGCAATCTTGTGGCAGAAGAATGCCAATTGTCAGTAATGCCAATAGAGAAGAGCAAAATACCGGTTTAGGACTATTTCATGAATAAAATAAGAATAAAAGTTGTACGTATTTGAAATTCGTGCAAAGTATATTAACACATATAAAATGTTATTCTTATACCTATTGTATTCAGAAACCGTGAGACTGAAATGGACAAAAGTCGACTATTACACTCGCTACCGTTCATTTTCTAATACCAACTGAGAGAGAGAATGAAAGATAGCATGCAGTGTCTATTTTTCTTTGTATTCTGTGGTTTGGAATTCCTAATGATAAGGTCAATTTGCACATTTGACGCATCACCAAAACGCTTTGAAGAACCCTCCATTTTGCGTTATGTTTGTCGATTGTCCATGCTTTTGTTGCTATCAATAGCTGCCCACCGCCTCTAGCAAAAGTGTACAGTGATGGTGTTCAGGAATTACATAGTGGAGGTATAGAGCTCTAACTACACTGACTGCAAGACAAATGCATGTCGCATGATAAAACGGATTATATATATTGTGCTTTAGACACTGTATATTTTATTTTACTTTCGATAATTTCACTTTGTAATCCAGCTGTGATTGGTAAAAATTCACAGTTTCTTTCGTTTCTTTGGTCGATTTTAAGATGACATCATATGAATGAAAGTCTGCATAATTTTTATTCCAATACAGTATTGTTTTAGAAAAAAAAATTGTCTCACTTTCTTGATGGCATTCCGTTAAAATTTAAAAATAAATGGAACATTACGTAAGTAAATACATTTATTCTTTATGTATTTAAATTGTCTTGAGGGTACTTTCATTTGTCTATGCTTCTCTTAAATTTTCGCATTGCAAGGAACAATTTGGTTTACAATGTGTGCAAGAGAAAGTAATTTTGAGAAAACCGGCTATTAATATTTTAGAAGTTCTTTAGCCGTGCGCAGGGTCACATAAACAACCACGTAACAGACCTTTAAAAGTCTTTAAACTTTTTATTGCTCTTTTTTGGCATTTTTCATAGGTCGGTCCCCTTTATTATTACTGATTACGGTTTAGTTCCAGAAAAAAGGAATGGCTCATTTAATAAGCACGATTTACACGATAAAGTTTCTTGCCTGAATATTAGCTGAAGAGAATAACAGCATGCGCCATGCAGAAGTTGGTCTCAGTAACCCGACGGCTGGGGGCATCTGCGTGTCTTGCGAAAGAGAGAAGGACTGGAACAATCCTAAGCCGGCAATTCCTCTATCTCCGAGTAAAGTTGAAATATTTTTTTACACAATCCAAGAAACGATATTTCAGTTTGTGAAAAACATTTTTAAAAAAATGGAATAATTACAACCCAACATACGTGGGCTATTGTTAGACTCGATCTGTCCTTAATATTTTGATGACAGTTTGTCTTTTTCAAATAAAATAAAAATGGTATATTATATTAGCTAAGTTAATAATTGCAGAACTATATAAATGAGTTTAATATGCTATTTTTATGCCAGAATTATAAAAAGTAATACTAAATTAAAATTAACATTAATGCCAATCTTCTAATGGTCTGTGTCCATCATCTGTGGTGCCTCTGTAGCAAAAACGGGCGTTAAACACTATACATTATAATGGTCTGAGGTCAATGTCTTCTTTATTACACTAGTAACATTATTGTATCCATGTATTTAGTTCGTTTTCCTCTTGTTACTGTGATAGCGAGGGTGGAATTACTGCAAGAAACGTTAGCCCTGGCTAAAAAAAAACTGAATTGTCAATAATACCGAAATAATCTTGCAATACAAGTAAATGAAAGTTAGCGTGGTTATTCTGTTTTCGGTAAAGCATAGTTTCTGTAGTAATATTGTAACTGATTACAGAATTTTAGCAACGAAAACAATATAATGACGTAACTGTTGCTATGGTAATTTTATGACTAGTGTCGCAATGCAGCATTTTATTAACAATTTTGACAAAAAATAAAGATTTTATAATTTTGGTATAAAACCATTTAAAATTGGAGAATGTCTTCCACAATAAAATAAGGTTAATAATTAAAAAATTAAAAACACATAATGAACCTGATGTTTTGTCTACTTATCTCATTTCCTGATTCTTAAAATCATCGATTCTACAAACTCAAGAAAACAGTTTCATAACTACCCCGAGAAATACTTTCCCAATTGTTATTCATCATAAGTATTCAAATAGCTCAGTGACAGCGTGCTTGGTTTTATTCCGATTACTGTTCAATTTATCTGTACCTTTTTATTTATTTTGTGTATTTACGGACGCTCTTTAACATCTCAGGTCATCAAAGACCCATTCTATTCAGGGCGTGAAACGGTTGACAAATTTTGCTCAGAGGCCTCTTCTCTCGTGTTTGAGGTTCTTTATCGTGCTGTAAATGTACGACACGGGACCCACGACTTTACTTCCCTTCCGAAGGAAGCTATGCTTAGGATTTTTACGTCCGAAAAAATCCATCAACTCTAACCGGTATCGAACCCGCGATTTTTACTTGACTGTACCATTTAATAAAATGTCCCTCTAGTATTTAAAGCTAATCAGTTTTTCCCCTTATCTCTGCATGTGTGTTTATAACTGGAAATAAAAAAAGTGTTCAAAGGTAAGCGTTAGCTAGCTAATCTGTAATCTGGGCCTTGGAGCATGCATAGTAATTGGACTTTAAAACTGTTCAAACGAGTTATTTTTTTCTAGAGCTGTATCATGTCAATGCCTTAACTTTGCGTGTGGAACATTTTCAAGCGCAGATATTACAGATATTTGAGGATTTAAACCTATCAACAAATGTACTTAAGAACCTAATGACCCGTGTATTTAGGTTACACATTAGTAAGTGTACGTTAAAATCTGTTGTTAGACCATAATAAAAACATGGCATCAAGTACGTTTTCTTGGGCTCATAAGTAAAAGGATACAGTGGAAGGACAAGGCGCGTGCCCAAATCTGCAACATAATCGTTGGTGGTCAAATGAAGCTCAGTCGGTTTAGGCTGCAGAAGGCGACATGTGCCGTGTGTCACAGGAAGTAGGTAACCTCCTCAAGTTCCAATACATACACACAGCTGCAAGCGGGTCTGCAACTCGAGACGGCGCGGTGAGGAGCACGCGACAGGCCACCCTTGCAGCTGCCATCCACTTCGGGAATCTGTCTCACTGCACCTTCTGCCGCCAAGACGCGCACACATTCAAGCTGCTAATTCACCTACTATCAGTGCGAAACCTTGTATATGAACGTTTTCTCTAATGAAACAAAACTAACAAAATTCAACCTATTCCCCTTCCTTCAGACATCTAGAAATATTATCCAGTTTTTCAGCATTCATACCTAAGTTTACTTAATGGATGTGTTTGATTTTTTCTCGATTTAGAAACAATATATTAGAAGGTAAGTCCATAAGTATACGCCCTAACTATTTTCTAAGTTTGATAAGACAACAACTATATTTCGCTTTCTTAGTCACACTTAAGTTTCATTTCTCGAAGGTCCTTCTTAAGTTTTGACAAGAGGAATGGTCACTGGGAGCTAGATCTGGGCTGCACATTTTTTCACAGCTTCCTTTGTAACAACAGCTGTGTGCGTTGTCGTGCGGAAGGCGCACACCACCACTCAGCTTTCCTCGCCTTTTCTCTTTGATGGAAGGAAGCACGTAGTCTGTGCAGTAGGCCAGCATAGTACTCCCCATTTACTGTGGTGTTCCTCTCCTTGAAGTCAATGAAGAGAATTCCTTCACAGTCCCAAAAGATTGTGGCCATGATCTTCTTGGTTGACTGAGTGACCTTGGCCTTTAGAGGTGGTGCTTCGCCAGGTATATGCCACCCCATTGATTCTCTTTTGGATAAGGGATCATAGTACAGGATCATAGTTTCATATCCTGTAACAACGCTTTGCAGAACTTCTCTGTCGTTGCCACGGCAGAGCTCCAAAAACGTCTGATAACAGATGACTCATTGCTGCTTTTGAACTGAGGAAAGAAATCTAGGCACCCATCTTGCATTAACCTTATTAATGTTTAAATGTTGATGAATTATTGAAGGATTGTTCTTTTAGAAAGACCGAACATTGCTGCTATTTCTGTAAATTTCTCTTCCACAAAAGCGATGTTTTCAGTAGTGAGCACCTCCAAGGATCGACCTGCACGCTCTTCGTCTCCAATGCTTTCTCAACGCATTCGAAAAAGGTTGGCCCATTCTCTTACGGTAGAATATGAGGGGGATGCTTCCCCATAAACACCGTCCAATCGCTGTTTATTTTCATTTGGAGTAAGTCCTTCTTTTATCAAGAACTTAATAACAGCTCGATACTCCATTTTGAATTATCACAATCTTCTACACATGCCTTCATTGTGCAACTATATCTGAACAACTGAACGCAGTGGATCGGAAGTTACAGCTGCATTTATTTGCTTACCAGATAAGGTAGACACCAGATAAGGGTTTTGTGAAGGCGATAATCCTTATCGGCGAGGCCCAAACTTATGGACCTACCCTCGCATAAGACCAAAAATATATACACAAATAATTTACGAGTAAAAGGGAAACTAAACAATAAGTACTTTGAGAGTGGGTACGAATGGTCTCGGACACTTCGATTTGGAACAACAGGCCTCGATATGGACTAACGTCATAGCTACGTTGTCCTGTGACGTATGTTCACTGACAGTCAAATGTAAATCAATTTCATAAGTAAGCTACACACAAATCACGCACTGTTACCCAATGTACAGGTCTTCGTGGAAGTGATAAGAGGTTTTTGTGAACTACAGTATTTATGTTTCATGAATGTTTACTCTACTGAAGTTAAATGAATTAATTAGGTATTGATCTATTGAAATAATGTTTTATTTATGAATACATTAAGTTTTAAAGAGAGATACCTAGTTTCCAATTCTCTTAACTACACACGCATACACACAACACGCGCACGCGCGAAGGCTGAGTAGCTTCTGCAGCAGTTGCGTTATATGACATGCACCAAAGACGCTGACTAGTGAGTGTGCGTGCAGTGATGCCATGGTAAAGAGCGCAGATTCGTTTCCCGGCATGACATATTACAAACTAGTTTCGTAATATCTTTTCCCATACACAGCAAGCCTTAACCTTAACCTGATATACATATTATAATGAATAGTATACTATTTCCTTCAGTAATGTGCTGCACATGTACGAAGAACAAAAGATGGCTTATGGGCACATATTCAAGAAACCTGGGATCTGTAGCCTCTCATCCACACTACTGTATCCTTGCCCCGAAGATTGAATGCGACCTTCTTTCCTCATTTTTTTTTTCTTAGTGTATCATGGAGCAGAAGTTTAACTAACAAATTACGTTGTCTTAGACAGAAGTCGGATATCATTGCCGTATTATTTTGAGACTCTGAGAACTTGCCTATCACCTTATGAGAACTAAAAATTTCTGTTGGATAAACCAACTTTTCTTCCTATTGTAGTTTATATATTCCTTATGTAACCTTAATCTTCCAAATTGAAATTCACTATTAGAGGGGTGTGAAATACTTCAACAGAAGAAAGTCGTAGATACAAGATCTTGGGTTCATTCCTGGACAGAGTCGATGGGTTTTTTCGGCAGTAAAGTTTCTAAGTATGGCTTCCTTCGGAAGGGAAGTAAAGCCCTGGGTCTCGTGTCGATTTACGGCATGTAAAAGAACCGTAAGCCTGAAAGAAGAGGCCTCTGAGGCAAAATTTATTGGCCGTTTCACGCCCTGAATTGGATAGAACGCTGACCTGAGATGTTAAAAAGCGTCCGTTAATAAACCAAATCAACAAGAGGGAAAAAAGTGCTTATTGCAGCAATTAAAACTGAAGCTTTAGTTTTCCAAAAATATGATCAATAATACCGCTCATCTTATTTTAGGCAACAACCTCATTCACACCATAACCACTGAAAACACTGTTGCTAAGAATTTGCAACGATGTGTGTGCGAGCGGAGATTTATGTACGGCTTTATATGGCAAATACTTTATAAATGTGCGAGGACAGATATCCCGGCATATTATATCATTGTAGGAGAGCTGAGATTCCACATACAGGGTGGAACATATCTTGGCTTGCACAAAATAGAATTTAGAGTATGACCAGTGTGTAGTACCATATGAGTCTACAGTAAATGTGAGTGCTTTGGAACTTCTTTCCGTGATTAAATTCCTCACAAAGGATCGAAAAAAGCCTTTGCCTTAACGACCTCGGCCAGGAGAAAACCTAAAGAACACCACTAGAGAATGAATAGTATTTATAATAATGCACCTTGTTACTATGAAGTAAAGTTTTGAACAAGCAATTTAAAAATGTGCGAGGACAGATATCCCGGCATATTATATCA
The DNA here is from genome assembly GCA_030762175.1 of Metallyticus violacea. Classification (NCBI taxonomy): domain Eukaryota; kingdom Metazoa; phylum Arthropoda; class Insecta; order Mantodea; family Metallyticidae; genus Metallyticus; species Metallyticus violacea. The sequence continues at coordinate 65,803,272 of CM060838.1, read as the reverse complement.
CTGTAGGTAAACTGAGATTGCACGTGCAGGTTGGGACATAGGTTGGCTTGCAACAGACACGATTACAAAAGAGAATTTAGAGGAAGATATGAGTCTACAGTAAAAGTGGGTGCTTTGGAGCTTCTTTCCGTGATTAAATTCCTCACAAAGAAGGGAGAAACCCTAAGGAACACCACTAGAGAATGATGATGCACCTTCTTACTATGCAGTAAAGTTTTGCGCCAGTAATTTAAATAAGGGGGTTTAAAGAACACCCTGTGAAATCATCTTCACAAGAAAGGTTTCCAAAAGTAATGGCTGTGATTATGGAATATCATAACGTAATAGTCCATGAACTAAGAATTTCAGCTGGGACTGTTTGTCAATCATTCATACCCATTTCATGTCATGTCACGCCTAATGCTGACAACAGAGCAGAAAATAGGTCGCCATGAATTCAGTCAGAAGAATTTGGATCTGCTCCAAGACAATCTTGATGACTCTTTCTCAAAGACTTCAGAAACCAAACAATGCAAGTTCCTTGTGCGTCAATCGGACGAAAGAGTCGAGGAACCCGCGCCTCTACAACGAAGCCGTAACGACTTCAAAGAGGAAGAGGAAAACTCACAGCGGACTTCTTGTTGCCTCACGATAGTCCATCTCGCCGCAAGCAAGTGCTGCTGACAAGGAGCTTAATATCCACCCTATAGCCCAGAACTGCTTTCCTGTGATTACTTTCTCCTTCGAAATCTGAAATAGTCTCCTTCATGTATGGGGATTTCATTGATGATGCTACCGTCACGGGTGGCCGAGGTCTTAAGGCGCGGTCTGGGGTTCGATTCCCACCAGGATCTTTCTTCCTGAATGGGATTTTTATCCAGGTTTTTCTCAGTCCTCATAAATGGCAAATGCCGGGGAGTTACCCTAAACTTAGCCCTGAAACGTCCCCTTCTTAAAAAAAAATCTTTTCCCAATTTATCATTTCATCTCATATGCCGCCAGTGTCCACAGCCTGTGGTGCCTCAGTAGTAAAAAGAGCGTTAAAGACTATTCAAAAAATTTATGATGCCGTGAATTTTTTGATATGGTTTATTTACGGACGCTCTTTAACATATTCGATTATCTGCCTCCCATTCAATTTAAGGCGTCGACCGATAAATTTTGCTCAGAAATCTCTTCTTTCAGGCTTGAAACTTGCCGCAAATCTACGACATAGAACCCACGGCATTACTTCCCTTCCGAGGGGAAAAAAAACCCTTAGGATTTTTACACCCGAAAAAAGCCCATCGACCCCCATTTTGGGTCTACGAGGCAAGTATGGTTACTATTATCCCACCAGGACATAACAGACATTATTAATGGTGTTATACAGTTCATAAACCGATTCATAAAATATCGTTAAGAAAATGCAATTTCAAAACGCTTACAATATTAGATTTATCCATAAATCACGAACTTATTTACCGCCACGGGTGGCCGAGGTCGTTAAGGCGCGGACACGTGAACGGGAGGTATGGGATTCGAATCCCGCCAGGACCGTCCTCCCTGACTGAAATTTTTTCCAGGTTTTCCTCAGTCCTCATAACTGGTAAATGCCGGGAAGGTACCCTAAACTTAGGCCTGGAACGTTTCCTTCCTTAAAAAAAATCCCTTCCAAAAATATCATTTAATTTCATGTATCTAAAGTGTTCACCGCCTGTAGTGCCTCAGTAGTAAAAACGGGCGTTAAACGCCATTCAAAAAAAAAAAAAAAACCGAACTTATTTGCTAACCAGACAACTTTAATTCCTACATGGGCACTTGCTGGCTACGACTATAATTCCTACTTTTTTAAAAACCGGTTTTATTAAAAATATTAAACTCAAGAAAGACTGATCATCTATAACATTTTGCATCTGTTTCCAAGGAAAGCTAGAGAGATTATTATTTAATAAAACTGTTTATTTGTACACAGCCAAAGTATAAAAAAAGATCTGGAAATAATTAAAACATGAAAACATACAAATGTGTTTGTAATTATACTAATTATTATTTCTCATCCAGGTTAATACACAATTGAAGAACATGAGTTGTATTACAAAAATGCATAATAAAACTCGTATATTCTTAGTCAACTAACTGGTATCCAGATCAAAAAGATACTTTTCTAATAGTCAATACATCCATTTCCATTCGTTTATTGGGAAAAGTTATGTACCATCCCATGTCTAGAACAATGCTCAATACCTACACTTGCTGCCTATGCTCAAACGTTTCTTCTCTGTTAAAATGATCGGGAAATGCATATAATTTGAGCTGTGTATATTAAGTGAATTCTCGACAATTGATGAAACACATATAAGTAAAAACCATAAACATAATGAGTTATTTAATGTTGGTAAACGGCTTTATAAATCAGAATATCATAAGAAAAATAGAGTTAAAGTTAAACAAACACATATCTACTTCTGCACAAACCGGATGATAGCATAAACATATATAAATAATGATGACAACAAAATACCAGTTTAAAAAATGCATATTAAAAACTGAGAAATGCAGAAAAACCATGAAAATGATAAAACGAGACAAAGAATTATGTGGTGGAAACGGAAGAAAAACAAAATGTAAAAATGTAGGTTTGGAAGTTGGGGTGGATATAGTCTGAAGGAAGAGATGAAAAACAAAGCTGGAAGATATCGGTAAATAGCACTTTGAGAAGAATTACAGGAACTTGGGCGAGAAGGAACGAAATACTGGAAAGTGGAGCTGTTAAAGGCTGTAGTTCATCAATAGAATAAAAATCAGCAAGCTTGTGAGAAATGGAGCATAGAAGGGAGGGGGGAGTGGAAAACAGATCATTCGAAAAATGTATAAAAAAAGCAAACAAAAAAGTGTAGAGAAAAATTAATAAAGTAATAACAGTGCATTGCGAGAAGCGAAAAAAAAGGGGGCTGAGAGAGAAAAAGAAAAAATGAATTGAAAACGTTAATGAAGAACTTTTTAAAGTCACAGAATTAACGGATCAGTTGTCTGCTACCTCAATTTCTCGCCCACTTAAGAGATTGCAGTTGGGTTTAGCAGCGCCGTACAGTATAGGCAACTTCTCCGACATCCCTGCTATGCAGTTTCACGCATATAGGGCCTCCTGTTATGTGAATAACAGGAGGTCCTATATAAATGTGAATAAAGTATTTCAAAACTAGGACTACCGCCACGGGTGGCCGAGGTCGTTAAGGTGCGGAATCGTGAGCGGGAGGTCTAGGGTTCGAATTTCACCAGGATCGTCCTCCCTGACTGAGGTTTTTTCCAGGTTTTCCTCCGTCCTCACAACTGGCAAATGCTGGGGAGGTACCGTAAAAAAAAAAAAAAAAAAAAAAAAAAAAAAGGCCTGGAATGTTTCCTTCCTTAAAAAATCCTTTCCCAATATATCATTTCATCTCATGTATCATCAAAAAAAAAAAAAAAAAAAAAACATGACTGCTTCCATTTTAAATTCTGTTATGGTCAATGGGGATAAATTGTAATTTTCAGCTCATCCAAAATGATACTGACGCCTTGCGTTGTTGACTCCGATAATAGAACAACAACGAAATTTTGATTAGAATCGACAGTCGGTAGAAGTTACGGTACCCACTGGAAGCTTTTTGAACATGCATATGACCCCAAGCATTGGTTGACGATGCAAATAAACGTTCTGTACGCAAATAGACTCACACTTTTACAATGTGGGCGAATTAGGTTAATGCGTATTTCTTAAATTTTCACCGATTTTATGCAATTAATATAGTATAATAACAGCTTTTCTCTTCAGCACCCGCAAATAAAAAGTTAACGCTCGAGAACAATAAGCGTAGTGACAGTAATGGGGGAAAAATAAATCCGATGGGCATTAGATACAGAAACTGGAGGTCGACCATGTGGCTGCCATGTTTTCTAAAACGACTGAGACTATCACACACAAGATGATCTGCTTGAATGTACCAAAAAGTTGATTTTGGCAACCAAAACGAATGGCTGTTGGTGGATAACTAAACATTCGCTGAAAAAAAAAAATATATATATATATATATATATATATATAAGAAAATCACAAATTTCGGAGTAGAATGGAGTAAACAAGGCATAAATATTTCCATGGACAAATATTTTAATATTTCATATGAGCAAGTGCTTTCACTATGTAAAAAAAAATCACCATCATAAGAACAGTGGCTCATGGCTGCTGTTAAAATTATAGAACCTGTAGACGAACGAAAACTGGAAATAACTTATTCAAAAGCATTTGAAAGTGAGAGAGAAGGTACTTATAGAATATTCAGAACAGCGTACACAGGATTTAAATAATGTTGAATTAGAAATTGACCTTCAAGAATTGAATGGCAGTGACAGGGGTCAAATTCTAGGTTCTACAAATGTCTGTATAAATATAACAAATCACATTGGCCTTAAATGAGGGGGGGGGGGTTAAAGAGGAGATAGAGTAAAGCTGTCAGATTTCCCACGAACGTAGCCTATAAGCCAATATCACCTTTAATAATACAAGCACACACAATGCTACCAGATATGAAGCAACTACACACATTTTTGCTGACATAGTAGAGCTAGAAAATGTAATCACACACGGCAGCTTGATGAATACCCTCAATGAATTTGGATTTTACGATGAATATTTGAAGAAAAATCTTCTTGTCATTGGGAAACTTTGCTGTATCACCAGTCACCTAAAAATGCTGGATAACTAAGCAAAGTAACTGAAGATTTTTTTTTAAAAATTGGAAGAGTTTTAAGTATACGTTGCGTAGTTTCTAGTTATAGAAGAGTTTCTGCGGTGTAGAAAGGTTATGAAGCACTTGTGGCATATTTCATAGCAGCAAAACAAAAATAAGTCTGAAAGGCCTTTGAGCAAAATTACAAGTATTGATTTAGATCTTGGTCTGATGTGTTATACTCTTCAAGAATTGTCAGAGCTTAGTGCTGAACTGCAAGCAAGGGATATTACACTCATAACAGTATATCAGATTAGGTTGTTTGAAGACAAAGCCGATAGAGGGTCTTTATCGTGAAGCTGTACAATCAATTGAAAATCTCAACTTTAAAAGCATAACTTTGGAGGAGCCAATCAACAAATGTGAATCGTTCTTTTGATCCTACAACAACGAATGGAAATGCCTTCTAACTGCAGAAGAGACAATTTCAAAACGGATGAAGTGTTGTATCCAGAATGTTGGTCAGGCACTGCTGGAAATCATATTACTTTCGGTGAAATTGAGGTAGAGAGATTGTAGAGAATTGTAGAGCGATAGGTTGCTAAGAGACTTCCCGACAGGGAAGAAAGTGCCTGCAGTAAATAAATGATATCAAAAGCATTCCCGTCTAGTGCTGAATGTGAGCATGGCTTCTCCCAGATGAACCTGATTATCACACAAACTATTGCTTCTGACCGCTTCAGGTGTTAGCGTTTGAGACTACTGTTCCGGAGATCCTGGGCTCTAATCGAGCCGGACAGGTGAAGCTGTACGGGTAAAGTTTTACGGAGTGTTTCCTTACCCTGAAAAGGTGAATACCAGATAGTTTTAAGGTGAGTTGGACTGAGAGTTATAGTACTGTCATCATTTCATTTATTCCTACACCTGCAGCAAACATGTCCATAATCTACAGACGCCGCGAGAAGACCAGTGCAGTTAAAGCGACAATAAATAAAACACACACAAAAAAAAATCATCCCTACAAATAAAGACCGTGAGTACACTGATGTTCATCAAGCTTCTTTTTTTTTTTTTTTTTTGAGTAGTGTTTAACGCCCGTTTTTACTACTGAGGCACCACAGGCGGTGGACACTGATGATACATGAGATGAAATGATAAATTGGGAAAAGATATTTTTTTTTTAAGGAAGGAAGCGTTCCAGGCCTAAGTTTAGGTACCTCCCCGGCATTTGCCAGTTATGAAGACTGAGGAAAACCTGGAAAAAAACCCAGTCAGGGAGGATGGTCCTGGCTGGATTTGAACCGCAGACCTCCCGCTCACGAGTCCATGCCTTAACGACCTCGGCCACCCGTGGCTGGTTGAGCTAACTGTGCGTGTTTTTCAACCCTTATCTTACGTAAATGTGTGGTTCTTGAAAGACAGGTAGGACACGAAGAGTAAAGAACGAATTCGAGAAGATGACAACACCAATGTGATGAGCCCAATTTGGAAGCTATTGTGCAAATTAAGGCATTTCAATGCCCCCTTTGCTTTAATGCAATATATCATATCCACTTGATATATAGAAAGCATTCATTTGTCAAAAGTAACTGAGCAAAGTTTCAAAGGACTGATATGTGTTATGAATAGAGTTGAGTTCCAGCAAACATATATTTATAAAAAAAAAAGTCTGGTTATGAGTAATAGGTAAACTGGTGGTTGCATGTTAAAGAAACAACCCGATAGCTGAAATCAAGAACATTAAAAAAATCACTGACTTGCACCCCCCGGTAACGATGGCAGGCAAAATGCACACAAACACGAACTAACGTTATCAGCAGAGTCCAAAAACTAGGCAAAATGCCTTTCCTATATGGGTGGATATATTTAAGTCAGATAGAAATTAACATATTTTCGTAGTACCAGTTTTTATTTTGATTTCATTTTTTTTTTTTTTTGTCTGTTTTGGATCATTATGACTTTTTTTCTGCAATTGTTTGTGAATTTTTAAAAGCACATAAATAATTTCAATATATTGAAGTGAAAAAATTTATAAAAATTGATGTTCACCTTACAAAAATATCTATTGAGAATGTTGTTATACATTTATTTCTTTTCAAGCAGTCAAAAACTTTCTCCTCACTTAAGCTCTTTAAATTATAGAAGCTTCATTTATGAAATAAACGCACGATTACCTGGGCGTACGAATGTACAAGGAAATAAAGATGATGAGGGAAGCACTGTAGTTTTGCATAGTCCTGGCATATGTTCTTGTATCGATGTGCGCGAGACAATTCTAGGAAATTTATAGGGGGATAACTTCTCAGCTGCATAAATTTAACAAACAATTGCAAGCGAGAAAGATGAGATCGGTACAGATGTGCAATAAACCGTCCCTACAATGTGTGCAGTACGGAAGTTAAAGAGAGATACTAAAAGCAAAAACAGAAAATGAACTAGACCAGAAACAACTGTACATCTTTTTCTCATTCCCCAGGACTATTCAAAACTACCTAACTTTGTCTTGATCAACATCTTAATCGTTGAGTTCTTCCGAAAAAGCTTGTTTTAAATATGCTTCAATCACTTCAGCGGAAGTAGAACTTTTTTCCCCCACCAAGATGAAAGTATTCTCTCTGACAGACAAGCGGCTATGACAATGGATACCTTGAAAAAACATTTTCTTGTTGCTCAGAACCAAGAAAAGTAATCGTAAATGCTTTAATTGGGAGAAAAGTAATTATTAAGTATCCTAAATACCTATTTTCATTAATAATGAGTGATAATAGTGCTTTCACTTTTAATAATTTCCTATTTTATATTTCATTACTGCCTATTATTAGTAATTAAGGGTATTTTTGCCTATTTTAACCAAAATAAATGCCTGAATTTCCGGGCTCTGGTTATCACCATAATACTGCTGCTTGTGTATTTTATCGTACAAGAATGGGCAACATCTGAGCTAAAGTTTTTATAACACGGACACAGCTGATAGCGACGGACACCGTGCAAGTTTACAGCGTATAGATTACTCACACAAGGTGATAATGAACTAATTTTAGGAGATGATAATTACAACCAAATTACATAAGATGAGGCTCTTCTAGGAACCGCCTATTCCGTGGGTCGACTGGCGTTTTTATACCCATTGCTCGGTGTTGCAAAATATTTATGAGCCTGTCAAATACATGATCGTCCGGAAGGTTCACTAGTTTCAGCTTTAAGCTGAGACGATTAGGTATGAGCAATAGACACGTTATCTTTAATGTCCAGACTCTCAGGAAAAAAAAATATATGGGACCAATTGTTTTAGGGTTTCCACTGGTTTATGTAAGCACAAGGAATTTAACTTCAGACTCACAAGGAAATAATAATAATAATAATAATAATAATAATAATAATAATAATAATAATAATAATAATTCGTCGAGCTTATTATACATATTTTCAGATTTATCATTTAATTATTGAAAACTGAAAATATTTGCAAACTTCAATCGCAGGCAGAAGATTAACTTTGAAATACATGTATACTCTCCTGCGTTCGAAGTATTAAACGTGCCCTGAAAATCTAACTTTGAAGAAGAACACGAGTGGTTCAAAATAAAGTGAAAATGTGTGACTATTTAAGTGTTTTATCTATTTCTGCTTCTCTAGTTTTTTTATTTGTTTATTTACGGATGCTCTTTAACACTTCAGGTCATCAGCGTCCCATTCAATTCAGGGCGTGAAACGGCCGACAAATTTTGCTCAGAGGCCTCTTCTCTCGTGCTTAAGGTTCTTTGTCGTGCCGTAAATGTACGACACGGGGCCCACGACTTTACTTCCCTTCCGAAGGATTTTTACTTAGGATTTTTACGCCCGAAAAAAAATCCATCGGTCCTGGCCGGGTTTGAATCCGCGATCTTGGGTTTAGAAGGCAAGTATGGTTACCACTACACCACCAGGACCGGCACCTCTCTAGTTCTTGTTAATTAGTTACACTATTCCAAGAAATACTTTCGTTTTCATTTATATGTAGGTATTTTATACAAATATAGTTGTAATCGTCTAAGCTCAATCATTTTGCACTCCAAACAACGCAAGTTTGCAGCATTTTCCATAGCACAAGACATAAGTCTATGGTCTTGTGCTATTCTTGAAAGCAGGCAGGTTTAATATTATTGTTAAGCATTTAATGTATATACCTGCCCATAATAGATTTGACTACAATGATCATATGTATCCAACAAAAGGGCATTAGTACAAAGCAAATAGTACGGACTTAGACATTACGCAAACCTCGTCAAAATAAATGTAGTTAAAGAAGAATATAATGATTAAAGATTTCAGGGCAGATTTTTTTTAAAGTTAAGAAACCCCTTGCCGATGCTTATAAACAATAAAAAAAGCAAAGTGACATCTTACAATAATAATTTAAAAAACAGATCAAATATCACAACAGACAGTAAAACATCAAAAGAATTAGTTACAGGAACATACTTAATCAAAGGAAGGCTAAGTTTTATGACACTAACCTGTAGAAAGCTAACTCAAATTAAATTTCTCTGAAAGCTGCTAAAGACAGGGATATCACAAGGTATCTTTCCTTGATTTTGTCTGGAAAGCAAGCAACCTCATTTTCAACAACTTCAGGACCAGTATGGTAAGAATTAGGTTCCTAATGTTGAGTATTTAGCAAGTGAAGTGTGCAATTATGACTAAGCGAAAAAAAGAGAATGCAAGCTAAATTTTGTTGTTTCTTGTACGATAGTGAGAAAATAAAAGACTGAATTCATGCAAAGTGACTATTTTTTCAAACATAGCTGCACGTAAATGAGCATATTTCTCTTCTAAATAAAAATTTTAGTATCTGAAATAAATATTACACATTAATGAGTTCCATATCAACACAAGTTCAGTCTTTTCATGAATTTATTACAGGCAAAAAACATGTAGTCATAGTTATTTTAATATCTGGCGATATTTTTAATTAAGCAAAAATTTATTAGGAAACAAATTTAATTTCTAAGTTGTCGTTTTCATAAGATTTTCGATTTTCTCAAATTTACTCAACCGGACTTGTGTGATTAGGAAGTAATTGCTTCAATTTTCATCTCTCTCCGTTATAATTCTCTAGTCATTACAAATCAGAATATTACTCAGTCTGGCTATGAAATCTTGTTGAGGGGTTTTTCCATCCAAAACCAGGAGAAAATATTTGCTCTAGAGAAGCTGGCAACACCGCTGGAAGAAAAAGCTATGAAAATGCAAAACAGCACGATCAATTGCCGAATCGTTGTTTCAACGGCACGAAGGGACGTACATTTGCATTATCGATGTCTAGCACTAGGAAACTGCAGGCGACAATGCCGGCAATTCAAGTTACTTTTCGCTCACAATCTTTGCTATTGCATAGCATTTGTAACACTGACATGAATCTCTTAACGAAACAATAAACCTTCCCCATATAAAAGATTAAAACAACGATTATCATTATTTTCAAATCTACGGATAGATATATGAAGCATAATTGGCTGTAATGTATGTAAAATTGTGTTTAAATGTGGTATAAGACTCCCTAGCAGCAAATAGACGTACTACTGCAGTGTTGTAGACCAGCCTTTCCAAAGAATTAAGTAGTATTTACGATTGTTAACGTTAAAATATGTACTCTGTAGAAACTAGCATTAGTGTCATGCCCTTTGAAAAATAATACAGAAGATTTCTTAATTATTTATTATGGACATGAGGAAGCATTCATAAATTCTTAGCCCAACATGTAAATTATTCAATCTCAAAACCAATGTTTTGTTATTCACTACAACCACCTTCAAGTCCAATAATTTAATCACAAGCAATATCATAAGAGGGTTTGAGATTGTCGATAAATTCATGAACGCAGTGAATGACCTTCCAGTGATATTCGACTATTCCACGAATAAAATAAGACTTTAAATATAATTTCCATAAACTTGGCTTACAAAATTGTAATACTTGTACATTTGTACTATGGATACTTAACCTTTTCAAGCCATCTCACAACAAACGAATATGGATTGTCAATAATGCCAATAGAAAACAGCCAAATACGGGTTTAGGCCTATTTCATAAATAGAATAAAAGTAATATATGTTTGAAATTCGCGCACAAAAAATAACACATGTATAAAAAGTTATACTTATGAATACCTACCTATTCAGAAACCGGAAGACTGAAATAGACGAAAACCGATTCTTACAATCGCTAGTGTTTGTTTTACCAATACCAACTGAGAAAACATTTTACTATTCTGAACAACGTGTTTATTAAAATTTATGGTTGCTTAGGCAGATTTTGTTACATAATTTATAAAATAATTTCTGACTGTTTGGCTGAAAACGCAAAAACAAATGTTTAAGTAATACATATCAAATTTGATAAATGTACAATTATTGAAAACATTTATCAAATTTGAATGAAAGAGCTGTAATTGCGTTGGAATAAAAGGACATTTTGGAATTAATAGATGAAGATGAGGAACAGAATTCCGCACTATATTTACTATTGCCGAATGATGTTCTTGATCAATCTGTATGATGCTCGGGATTTAAAGGGGGGTATACAGGGCTACACTGACCAGAAATTAAATGCACTTCAGTGGTAAAGAGATTTAATAAAATTTTACTATAATTGCACCACGATATCGAGCCGTGATTGGTCAAATTTTTGTTTCATTTCATTTGTCGATTTTATGATTAAGTCACATAAGTGAAATAATCACAGTAAATTGTAAATATTTAAAATTTGTTTTTCCGAATAAACGTGATGATTTATTGGAAATTAATGCGAGAATTGTGAATAATTTCAAAGCCAAATTTAACAAAATGTCAATAAATTACGGACTTGTGAGCGGGTATTTTGTCTTAAAAGAAGCTTTATCGTGTTTTTTTCCCCTCCCTAAGCTTCGTTAATAATGAATAAAACACTTCCATCACAATTTTATCTTATTCTAAGTTTTGCGTTATTTACCTATAATTATTCCTCCGTTGTCACAAAAACCGATGCAAGTACCTTTCCTGTTCACCTCTGAATATGAAATGTCTTTGAGTGGGGATATAACAACGTATTTGCATTCTTTTGTTTGGTTCACAGATAGTATACAATACTAAAAGATAACGACAGCAACCCTGATTAGCTCAGACATTTAGAATCCACTTAGCAGATTTCCTTTCATACAAATCAACACATACAATGTGTAAGATACGTTCAAAGAACATGCACCCTAAACAATTCTACCTCTATACCAACCGATCATGGACAATATTCAGTTTTCACGTCATGTTCCTGGGAGTGTGTGTAAGATCGTGCAAAAGCGTGTGATGCCAAAACAAAGACTCAACTTATTTGCAATAACAGCTATGATGATATGCTGAGTGCATGGCTACGAAACTGGATAGAACCTACACCACGCACCAGAATGCAGTTTTTGAACAAGTCACGGAGTGGGGCAATATTAACATGGAAATCACACAATATTTTCAAAGACATGTTCAGGAGTGTCGCCACAATAAGAGAGGCCACACAAAACGCTATAACATCAATCATGAAACTTGAAAATGAAATATAGTTTTTATTTTAGACCTTGTTTTATGTTCGCAATTAAAAGATGTTGATTACCTTGTAGTATTAATAATGAATTATAATAAAAAATTACTGCGTAAAATAAACAAATACAAATTTTGACAGAGATCAAAGGAAATAAAAAAAAGGCTGCATTGTTTATATATATATATATATATATATATATATTAATGAAAAATAAAAATAAAGAAACACTATTAACAATGTAACAAATTAACACTAATAATAAAAGTAGATAAAGATAAAACACTGAGAAAGAGTCACACTTGAAATTGCTATATTTCGAACTACTGCGAGTTCTTCTATGGCAAGAAGACAAGTGAAGGTGATAAAAGTAAATATTGAGTATCCAAGGTAACATTATGCATGGAAACAGATGAAACTAGAAATGAGAGCGTGGGAAGAAAAAAACTAATATGTAAGATCTTTCTCAGTGTTTTATCTTTATCTACTTTTATTATTATTATTATTATATATATATATATATATATATATATATTCCATTCATTGGCTGACACAATGATATTGCTAAAATCTTGTACAGTTTGTTTCGCCAAATATGTCCTCAATCTACAAATATGGATCAAGTTCCTCTAGCGTTAGTGTGATAAGGAATTACTGTTGATTAAAAGTAACCGTATAGTCTTTAACGGCAAGAAATTGAGAAAATACTGTACAAGCTGCTGGCTGCAAATTCCTGGCTTGTTGAAGCTCTACCATCATTGCGCAATAGCAATGATAAACGATAAGTTGACACAAAGAGGGTTTATTGACAAATAATGCCGGTATCTGGTGAGAAACATATTAAAAAACAATGAAATATCACAATACGTGCCCTTGTTACGTAGCTAAAACATATGAAAGTGAACTGAATTCCCGTAGAAAACAGATTCCAAATTCATAAATACTGATGTGCAACAAGGAGTAAGTCAGAAGTATATAAAGCTAATTCAGAATATTTATAAGGATAACGAATTTTGTGTTAAGTATGAGAGAGGATGTAAATTAAGCCCAGTTCTCTTCAATCTGTTTATTGATTACGTTTTAGAAGAAATTAGCAAAGGTAATGTACATTTGCCAACTATAAATAATATACAGATACCGGGTTTGCTCTTTGCAGATGATTTGCTAACAGGTTCTTTAACAAGTGTAAGATTAAAATGATCATTAGAAGCTAAAGGCAAATTTTGTAGAGAATGGGGGCTTAAGTTAAATAAATACAAATCTAAGATTATGGTGATGATAATAGATTTTAAATTAAAAAAAAAAGGAAAATGGTGATGGGAGGGCACAGAAATTGAAGTTGTCAAGAAAATTGATTATTTAGGTGTCTAGTAATGGGAAATGGAGCGATCAAAAAAGGAAAGCAGTAGCAGAAGGAAAAGTAGCCATGGGTGTAATCAGATCTTATGTAAACAAAATATCAAATATGCAAGTAAAAAGGTTAGACAGAATATATGGCTCAATAGTAGAGAGCAGAATGATATATGGAATAGAAATTTGGGGGCCAGATGAAGGGATAAATATGGTAAATAGATTATTTTGTAGAATTGTTCTAGGCTTACCTAAATCTTCACCTAACGAGGTTGTTCTAATGGAACTAGAAAGATTGGGCTATAAAAGCAAGGTAATAGAAAGAGTATTGAAATACTGGTATAGAATAGGGAGACTAGAGGAGAATATCATTAATCAGTGTTTGGTAGCACAAGGAAAAATTAAAGGGAGAGAAACTTGGTTATCTAAAATCCAAAATATCCTACATGGGACTAGTATGGTACGAGGGAGAAAGATTGGACAAAGGATTTTGAAAAAAGAGATAATAATAAGAATTGAGAATATAGAAAAACAGGACATATGGGCAAATCTTAACACCAAAAAATCTTTGAAATTATATAATACACTAAAAATGTGTAGGAAAGAGAAAGATATATTGAAATTTGTGATAAGGTAGGAAGGGAAGGGTTGGCATGGTTTAGAATGGGGGGAGTAAAATATTTAAGTGGACACACTAAGGGGATATGTCCTATGTGTGAAGAACCAGATAATACTTGGCACTGTATACTAGAATGTAAGCAAATCAAGTTTTGGAGGGAACAGTTCCTATTACAAAAGGTGGAAAATTTAGCACATGAAATAAGAGGCAGAAGAATTTCAAATTTAAAATCAGATGAAAACATTAAGAAACTGGAAAATACATCGGCAAAGTAAGATAAAAATGGTTATGGGTGTAAAATACTTAGGAAATGTGCGTGAGAATAATATTGTCAGATAGTGAAAGGAGGATGAAATGAGTAGGGGAGGGTATGGGGCTAGTTGTTTTATACATCAATAACCTGGCTGTTAGTGTGTATAAGGCCCTAAGGAATAAGCAACTCTCAATGATAGAATTTTGGCCGAATGAGTTTAATTAAAAAACAAGGAAGTTTTAATATTGTACAAAATATAACTTAATATTGTATTGAATGCATTAATTACTTTTAATATTGTGTTTTGTTTTTGGTTGGATCGAAGCCCGGTCCCCTGGATATTCCAGTAGGTAGCTGCAGATGAACCGGGGACTAAGGAGCTGAGTCAATCAAATTGAAATAAATTTTGATTGCATTTTGAATGTGCAACAACAGAAGTGTAAGGGGAACTTATGAGACATCCATAAGGATATGCCTCACACAGTACCAATAACAACGCGCTTATACAAATGAAGTTATGTCTTGGTTTTTTAAGAATTCGGAAAACAAATACAGGAGAGTGCATCTGTGCTAGGAAAACCATCTTCAAAGTAACAGATTATGGAACAGAGATAGTTGCAGAAGTTACAGTCCAGGAAGACAAAGAACTTGTAAATATGCAGTGTAGGCTTAAGATATGTTTGCAGCAAAAAAGGGGCCGTTGCAGTATCGAGTGTCTACCTTTGCTCAGATATTTAATAACTATTAAGGTGGACAGCGTTTAGAAGACGAAATCGCCATGAGAAATGCATTTGGCTGAACGAACAATCCAAAAATCTTGAATGCTTACGTGCAGTACCACCAAAATTGACATTTAGAAAAGGTGTATAGATGTATTTTATTATTTTGGTGGGGGGGGGGGGAGACAAAACAGCCTGAATATTATTGTACAACCTATGTGTGTATGTTGGAGGTTGAAGGTATGTTTAAGTGAGCTTTTTGTACAAACAGTTCAGAATATGGCGAAAATGAGCTGGTTATTTCCATAGCACCTTGTGAAGTCAACTGTAACCATGAGTTGCTTCCAGGCAAGTCTAATGTTAAGTGGCATTCGGTATACCTGCTAGCCAGGAATCACATAATTCACTCGTCAGCATATTTCGAGCTGTTTACCGGGACTCGCGTGGGCTGTCTACTCCTTCCGGATGATTGAGTGTTTCGATTAGACAGGTACCAGCTTTCGACCGTTAACCAGATGTTGCTGCCCTTAGATACCGGCCACAACATGTCGCACTCAACTTTCAATTATTATTAGACGCATTACTATGCATTACGAACTTGTACGTAACTTTAAATATAGAAAAGAAAAACAAAAGTCATGAGTGCTAGCCCTTTCATAAACTCCATGTTAATAGCGTATTGCATTTTTTAGTTATATTAAATGTTATTGTTTCGCGTGAAGGTTAATAACTATTTATTTATGCTGTGAATGATAATCGTGTCTACATCACCAACTCATTTAGCAATTTGAACCACAGACATTGGTGATTACGAGAAATAAATAGTATCGAGCCAGCATTCAATAACTAAAAGATATGTCTATAGGCATTTAAAGTCTGTTCTCATGCCGATATCAGGTCAAAATGAATCTACTCTTTACGTTTAATTAGTGTACTGACCTGCAAATGTTCCTGCTCTTTCTGATTCAACAGTCAACTCTGAGTGTAAATTCAAAGATCAAATTGAATTTAAAATACAGTTATGTTTGGCCTGCGTCCGCATTTAGACGGAAGCCGCTTGGGGTCAAAGACGTCCCAGTGGCGGCATATTGTTTCCCTCGCATAACTTTGATCAATAATGCATGCAAACGATATTTGTTTTATATTATAATGAATTCTAACCTGTGTAGGGCTTTAAGAGCCTCTACAATATAGGAATTATTCATATAGACTTTTTCTCTCTCTGTTTTAGCGGTAACATTTCAATGCAATACATTATAGTAACATATTACTAACACGTTGTAATTAATAACGCTCGTACATTAGTAGCCTGTAATAAATGTAATAGCACAAAGAAGTATATTACACGATTTCTTTACCACAAACTGAGTTATAAGAACACAAAGACAAAAATAATGCTTAATCTCCCAGCAACAAACTGTGACTGAAAGTTCACGAGCAGCTTCAGCGCAGGAACTGTTATTATGATAGGTGACTTCCGTGACCTTGGTCTAGCGTACGCTACGCTCAATGTCAAACACAGGCAAGTAATAGTCCTCGCATATGGTTCTGAAAAGTCTGTTTTAACATACAAGTTTACTGTTTATTCTGTTTGTCTGATTTGAAAAAAAAGCATTTATTTCCAAAAGAACAGATCTGTACAGTAATCACTATAATTCTTCTCTGCCTACCTTTTATGATAGTTTTGTATGTTTTTCATTTATTTACTTATTTCACATGCAGTAGCACAGACATTTCAATTTTGATACACTCACTACAACTTCTACTGAAAGAACTGTAGGCAAGTGTTTTTGTTACCACATTCATTTAAATTCAAGTGCAAAGGGCAAACGTGTATTATTATTATTGTTATTGTTATTATTATTATTATTATTATTATTATTATTATTATTATAAAATTAGTTCATTCGTTATTTATTTATTTGGTTTATTTACAGACACTGTTTAACATCTCAGGTCATCAGCGTCCCATTCAATTCAGGGCGTGAAACGATAAATTTTACTCATAGACCTCTTCTTTAGGCTTGAGGTTTTTTACGTGCCGTAAATCTACAACACAGACTCAAGGCTTTAATTCCCTTCCATTCCACTAATTCCATACTTAGGATTTATACGCCCGAACCACTAGACCACCAAGAATGACTAGTTCATTGTGGAAGAGACATTACCATTTATGTAAAATGTTCGCCTTGGTTCTGTAAAAAGTGGAATTGCGGTTATGACATAAGGTAAATTCACATGACGATATAAAAGTTGACAAGCACATTAGTAGTCTGTTAATAAGCTTTCTTGCAAGTGTAATCATTCAATACGCAAGCTATATTTTAACACAGACTATATTCGCTAGGCAATTGTCATTTTAAACCGGTTGTTACTAAGAGTTCACTTTATTTAGGCTTGCTGCAATCAATTTTTATTGCTGCATACACATGAATTAGTTTGGTATGTAAACATGTAAGTAACGTTTGTTAATTAATGCTATTACTTTTGTGGGGGGGAGGCGTTGGAGTTTCAGGAGAGAATTGTTCTACAATTAAATTCTTCAACTTTTCAATTCTCAGTAAAAATGTTATCTGTTTAGTACAGATTATAATTAATATTTAGAGCACTAAATCTAATAGTTATGTTCAAACTTTGCTTTAATTAACAAATTTGTATTATTTTCCCTTTCATTTGTTATTTCAAAAAGTCAGTGCAAACTCAAAAAGTGGTAGCACTAGATTGTTACTTGACAACGTGGTGGGTCTTGAGGGACGATGTACATAATTATAAATAGCTACAAAGCTTAGTCTGTGTTTGAGAACAGTTTTCCTGCTTAAATGTGAAAACAAACATTCAAAATGGAAAAGGCGGATTTCGTGTGTTATTAAACCATATTTTGAAAGGGCAACGTCCGCAAAAACTGAGGCGAAGCTGGACAAACATTACGGCGAATCCTGCACCTTCAGTTAGAATGGTATATAAATGATTTGCAAAGTTTAGATGTGGCCCAATGAGCACAAGCGATGCGGACAGTTCCCGAAAGTCCTGTCGAGGTAACGACTATGAAAATGATTGAAAAATTCATGACATGATGGTGAACAATTAAAGATGCAAATCATGTGTAGCTATCGGCGAGGCGAGTACAGCGTTTACTAACGAAAGACAGAAAATAAAACGAGTTGTGACTTCCGCGCAGAATTTGGAGCTGTCTAAACAGAATCCAAATGAATTTCGGAGACGGTATGTAACAGTCGATGAAAGCGGATCCACCACTACACGGCGGAAAATGACAAAACCATATTCGGTGAATATTACGCTATGTTCTGGGGCATTTAACAATACGATCAAGAATAATCGTCCTCATTTGGCGAAGGAAAAAGTCTTGCTTCGTCAGGATAACGCGCCAGCAGACAAATTTGTCATTTCGACCCCACAATTATTGGATTTAAGGTATGAAAGCCTTCCTCTTCCCCTTATTCTCCGGATTTGGCTCTCTCAGACTATTTTCTGTTCCCCAACAAGAAGAAATAACTAGCAGGAAAGAAATTTGCACCAAATGAAGACGTTGTTGCCGACACAAATTCGTATTTTGCACAACTGAAGAAATCGCATTTAATGAACTGGATATACAAAGAGAAAATCGCTGGAATAAGTGAATAGATTTGAAAGGAGATTATGTTAACAAATAAAACTATTTTTTTCCAAAAAAATGTATATTTCAGTTTTTATGACATATGTATGATTATTCTAAAGTAAGACCCCAATGGCTCTATCTTCTGAACGTATTAAACATTTTGGTTTTACATAGGTTACTATTATGTTTTAGAGGAATTGGGTTTCCTCCACCCCCCCCCCCAGTCGGTCCTGGTGTTGTAGTAGTAACCATACTTGCCTTCTAAACCAAAGATCGCGGGTTCAAACCCGGCCAGGATCGGTGGCATTTTCGGTTGTAAAAATCGTAAGTATGGCTTCCTTCGGAAGGGAAGTAAAGCCGTGGGTCCCGTGTAGTACATTTACGGCAATATAAAGAACCTCAAGCCTGAAAGAAGAGGCCTCTGAAAAAAAAAAAAAAAAAAATTCGGCCGTTTCACGCCCTGATTTAAAGGGACGCTGATGACCTGAGATGTTAAACAGCGCCCGTAAATAAACCTAATTAGCAATCCACCCCCCCCCATATGCAATTGTTTAACTTTCGATTATGGCATTGATAACTAACTAAGTGCGGCTTGTATTAAACAACTATAGTTTAGAATACTGATAGGAATTACCGAACAATTATTTTCAGAGTGGTTTTGATTTTACAATTTCATTTAGACCTTATTCAGTGCCATTACCATGCAATAGGCAATATGCCAATGCATTGAGAAATTTGGAACATTACATGGATTCAGAAATAGGCCCCTCTCTGTAAAAACCATAGCTTCTTTTTTACACAGACATTTATGAAAAAGAAATTACCAATAATGTATAATTAATTAAGAGTTGTATTCTATTAATTGCGTAAAACATTGAAAATTTTCCTAGGAATGCACATACTAATTGCTTTACAGAACAGCAGAACGACTATTTTCTTATTGAATAACCCGGTGTTGGTCATTTTTAACTTCTTCTTGTTAAAAAAAATCTCATTTCTTTACAAATTGGGGTCTTCGTTTTTGTAGAATGTAAAAATCACCCGTAGTTATGGGCGTGTGAAACCGAGAACAGAGTTTAAATTAGCCCCTTATAATTATTTTAAACATTCGACCAGAATATGCCCTCATATGTTAGATATATTTTAATAACCTTGAAAACACTTAACATGGGCAATTTTTTCATAATTATACTATAATAAGTATGCACTTACTTGCAAGTGAATTTCCTTACTTAATATAATTAATAATTTAAAACTGATTGAAAATACGCACAATGAACAAGAGAGTATTGCAACAAACGAAAGAAACGATGATTTATGCAAATTATGTATTGTAGGTGTGTGCTATTTCCAATTTAAAAGTTCGTCAACAACAGGATTAATCGCTGACGACATAGCAAAACATGTTTATACAGAGGAGGGGGAAATTTAGATTCGTATAAATAAACTGCAATTGATATTACGTTCAAACGCTATGTTGTAATAATCTAAATCTATTAAAATTAAATAACTAATAATATTGTACAAAGAGCTTGCACTGTCGTTAGTATGACGTCTGTAATAAGCCACTACTATATGTCACCATTGAACTGAGTGAAGACTAAGGTTATCAAGATATCTCTGCTGATCAAGAAATGTGTAGGGAAGTAAGGTTGACAGATGTGACAGCCGGCCTGGGTCCAGACTGCGTCGGCAGCTGCAGAAAGCAAGTAGCCTGGCCCTCCTGTACCACATTTGGCTTTTTTCAGGGATGTCAAAGGTAAAGCTGTTCTCTTCTTTGATCAGACATCCCTCAAACTTCTCATCATTTCACTATTATAACATCATTGCTTAAACACACTTAACTTAATGCAAGTCGAATGCATAATTTCTAAAATGTAGCAACATCTACAGCTGATTGCTGTAGAATTATGTGGAAGTAATCCAAATCATCCATTGCTCGATATATGATGCTTTTAGTTGGCGTATATAAATAAAAAGGCCCCAAGTTTTGAAACAAGTTTAAACCAAAGCAATCATTATATAAAGAAAATAAACTATTAATTCTTAACTCATAACTCCAGAATATCTAAAAGTTATACAAATAATTACAGAGGAATATCATATAAGAGAGAGTTAGTTATAAAATACTTTACTTTAGAAATGTAGTGTCAAAAAGAAAAAAAAATCACTTTAAACTTTATAAATAGTGATAAGTAATGTTTTGAAGTTTTGCACATTTCTCAATCAAAATGCCTAAAACGTTTAAGATTCACTTTGTTAAAGAGCTTCACAATCTATTACAAAACAGTTATGTTAATAAAAATACAATAAGTTTTTTTTTACATTGTGTTTTCTTAACGCAAACGTATGCGTTCAGAAAGCACATCCCAATAAATTCAACACGGGTGAGAAATGCTACTCCGCACCCCTTAAAAACCTTTAACTTTCTTGGTAATCTGATATTACTTGGGTCCCTTGCCCTCGCCTCATTGTGCACCGAACACAAAAGAAACGGCATCGAATCTGATAAAGGTTGTGTTACGCGGTGCGTGGGGAGGCACTAAATGAAGTGATGAAAGCTACACCTAGAAACGTTATACATTGCTGCGTCAAATGTTCTCCAGTGAATCCAGGCATCCGAAAACTATATTACTCCTTTTTTATAATAGATTTGAACTTGATTAATTTAACCTTAGAGAAAGAAAAATTACAGAACCCATATATACACAGGTAAGTGAATTTATGTTCTGGGGAATCGAATAAAATTCCCTTCTGCAACTATATGTATGAGGGTAGGTATATAAGATTCCGGATTCGCCGATAAGGATTATCGCCTTCACAAAACCCTTATATTAACTAAATAATTGCAGCTGTAACTTCCGATTCACTGTGTTCAATTGTTCGGATATTGTTGCAAAAAGGTTATGTGTAGAAGATTGTGATATGTTCAAATGGAGTGTCGAGCTGTTATTAAGTTTTTGACAAAAGAAGGACTTACTCCAAATGAAAGTAAACAGCGATTGGACGGTGTTTATGGGGAAGCATCCCCCTCATATTCTACTATAAAAGAATGGGACAAACTTTTTTGAATGAGTCGAGAAAGCATTGAAGACGAAGAGCGTGCAAGCCGGCCTTTGGAGGTGCTCACTCCTGAAAACATCGCTCTTGTGTAAGAAATTTACAGAAATAGCAGAAATGTTGGGTCTTTCTAAAAGAATAATCCTTCCATAATTCGTCAACATTTAAACATGAATAAGGTTAGTGCAAGATGGGTGCCTAGACTTCTTTCCTCGGTCCAAAAGCAGCAAGAGTAGTCTGTTGTAAGGCATTTTTGGAACTCTGCCGTGGCAACGACAGAGAAGTTCTGTAAACCATTGTTACAGGAGATGAAACTATGATCCTCTACTATGATCCCTTATCCAAAAGAGAATCAATGGGGTGGCATATACCTGGCGAAGCACCGCCTCTAAACGCCAAGGTTACTCAGTCAACCAAGAAGTTCATGACCACAATCTTTTGGAACTGTAAAGGAATACTCTTCATTGACTTCAGTAAATGGAGAGTACTATGCTGGCCTACTGCACAGACTACGTACTTCTTCCATCAAAGAGAAAAGGCGAGGAAAGCTGAGTGGTGGTGTGCGCCTTCTTCACGACAACTCGCCTGTGTGCACAGCTCTTGTTGCAAAGGAAGCTGTGAGGAAATGTGGTTTCAAGGTAATCGACCATCCATTCTGCAGTACACATCTAGCTCCCAGTGACTGTTTCCTCTTCTCAAAATTCAAGAAGGACCTTCGAGGAAGGAAATTTAAGTGTGACAAAGAAGTGATGGATGCTGTTTATGCCCATTTTGCATACAAGGCTTCTGACTATTTGAGGGGGGGGGGGTTGAAATGTGTATTACAATAAAGGGTAATTATATTGCAAAGTGAAATATAGTTTTTGTCTTTATTATACCTACAAATTGGTTAGGCCGGAAACTTATGGACCTACCTTTGTATATCCATAACATAATTTAATTCATTGTAAATGCATATTCTTTCACTACCAGCATTTCACTGCACTAAATTTTAAAATTATCAGAGTAGTTAAACCTTTCTTTAGGTTCATTGTCCCTACGATCAGCAAGTTTCAGCACGCTCACCGCAAACACGTTAACTTTGCAAGATATTTTCCGCTTGTGCCATTGAAAGAGTTGCATTTTCAGGAAAACGAGATAGCGAGTGACAACTTTTCGACCAAGTAGTTAATCAGTTGTAAATATTTTGTAATTAATCGGATATGTAATTTATCTATGTTCTATTTAAACATTTATAACACCATCGTTACGAAGCACTTTTTCTTTCCATATATGTCATGTGTTTTATATATTCAATGTTGTTTACACTAATCTCTTCACGTAGAAAACATATTCATGTGGTTTTTGTTTGTTGTTTTATTTACGGACGCTCTTTAACAGCTCAGGTCATCCGCGTCCCATTCAGGGCGTGAAACGGCCGACAAATTTTGCTCAGAGGCCTCTTCTTTCAGGCTTGAGGTTCTTTATCGTGCCGTAAATGTACGACACGGGACCCACGGCTTTACTTCCCTTCCGAAGGAAGCCATACTTAGGATTTTTATGCCCGAAAAAATGCATCGGTCCTGGCCGGGTTCGAACCCGCCACCTTGGGTTTAGGAGGCAAGTATGGTTATCACTACACCACCAGGACCGAGTATATTCATGTGTAATTGACACTAAGACATAATAGTATTACTCAAATAGACTTGTGGATCATCCAATATGAGAGTTTTTGATTCCATATGCTCGATCTTTCATGGTTTGGTCGTCCGTTTCACAAGTTGGAGAATGGGCAATCGGAGCGGTAACTCCCGGTCAAGCGGATGTATAATATCTGCGCAATTGATTCAAGTTCTCGCAATTACAGTTAGCACCTATCTTACGACAGGAAAATGTTGGAAATATCCTTCTACATCCATGCTTCCTAACATTTTTATAGAAAACTGTCATTCACATGCACCAATTAATCTTCCGAAAATGATTAAATTTAAACTGGAAGCATACAAGATCACTATTGTCCACCAATTGCAGGCAGGTCATTCTGACATTCGTAAATTTTCATAATTGGATGTAACGGAAAGTTAATGATAGAGCCACTGGTCCATGTATAATATTCTTTATTGATGAAACACAAGCCTGAAAGAGGAGGTCTCTGAGCAAAATTTATAGGCCGTTTCAGGCCCTGAATTGAATGGAACGCTGATGACCTGAACCTGAGATGGAACGTCCATAAATAAACGAAATCAACTATTGAAGCATGGTGGCATATACGTGATCACCGCCACGGGTGGCCGAGGTCTTTAAGAGGTGGACTCGTGAGCGAAAGGTCTGCGGTTCGATTCCCACCAGGACCGTCCTCCCTTACGGTTTTTTTTTACCCCCAGGTTTTTCTCAATACTCATAAATGGCAAATGACGGAGAGGTACCCCAAACCCAATTTTTTTCTTTTACTCAGTCATGTTTCGGCGCAAAATAACAGGCAATGAAGTACAGAAATTTTCGATTTTATACACGAAACCCTTACATGACTAGGTGTATGATGCACAGTATATGCATGCAGGGTAAGATTTTTTTTTTTTAAGGATCCCATAAATGTGAAAGATACAATATGATGTCAACATTAACTCAATTTCGAAATATGAACTGATGCCCCTGAATGACAAAAACTTTACAAAGTTGCCAGAAATTTATGGATGTACCAGAACTCATTTCCATGTTTACTTTCATTATAATTGTAGTTGTAATTGCGTGAACTTCGACCCGCCAGCTGCCCGTGAAAGGGAAGACAAAATCATGAAAGACTCAATAGAAGAACACTTGTAAGCAATGCGGTGATATAATTTGACTAATTGAACGAATCGAGTATATGTCTTCGAAACATATGCTGCCCAATATATGAGGATTAGGTGTGTTCCAATTCATAGCATGTTACAAAATGTACATTTCACTAATAAAGCATTACAAAAAAGTGATTAAATGCGGTTATACCTCGCAAGCAAATAAAATGTAGAATATTTCATATTTTTACAAGTAAAAGATTAAATATTATGAAGAAATATGCGTCAAATATTGCGCTGTGAGCTGGAGGAATCATAGACAACTGGAACGAATAATCGGCACATGTTAAGTTCATAATATGAGTTATGAACTCCACCTTTACCAAATATGTCACCACACAGAGAATTCTGCAATCTTGTCTATTCCTCCTATCACCAATAAACAGATACAAACACCATCTGTAACAATCGTTTATTTATTTCAAAGATGTTCAATTTGTATGTTTGATAACATTGTTGGCAGGCTCCACATCGACTGTAGAAGTAAATGGGAGCGCGACTGATTTCCTCTTGCACAAACATCCCGAATTTTTAAATTGCGTACACAATGCACGGCTAGATTTATGTATCAATGGGTCCTTCCAGTATTTAGCTTGAAAGCGAAGCTGAATTGTGATTATGAACTTATGTTGCATGAAAATCCAGTACACAAAGTGCCTTCTTCATTGCTGTGAGCACCAATTTCATATTCACAATATCCGCAAACTGTGTTCATCGAAGGCAGTATAAATATAGATACCCAGAAAGAAGTTCTTTTTTTAAAGTTGCACGTATTATCTAACAAGAATGCTCATGATTGATTTCCGGAAAACAAGTGAAATGTAATTAGAAGAAGTTTGCCAGAAGGAAGTCGTATAATGAGAAAGGTCTTTGTGCATTAACCAATAATTCTATCGCACAATAACGTGTTGAATTAACAACTGAACTCGAAAATGAACGAAAGTGTGTATTCTCTGACATCACAGACGCTAGAAACTCCCACGGCTGTTCGCAAGGTCTAAATTGTACATAAGGAGAAAAAAATTGCTGCACGATAGTCCCCAGAGCTATGCCTTAGTTATTTTTCCCCCCTCTTCCATGCGTGGGACTTTTTGATAATGCAATTGTGTTTTTCTACAACTGAGAACGTGCAAATGTTATGAGTGACGACAGCGAATCAACTAGAGCTACAGACTGCCGTTGCAAAATGTTTATTATTTGAGATATGAAATTGCATTAAATGCATTTTATTCTGTTTATGTTATATAAATAGCAAAAATAAGTACTTTCGATTGTATATTGCAACATTCTTTGGATTTCCCCTCGGTGCCTTTTTGTTCTTTTTTTAAATACTTTTGGAAAAAGAGGAGGCTTCGTAGCCATTTAAATATACTGCGTTGTCATTTGCATAATTTGTACTACTGCATACTTTCAACATATGCCATAATATAAAATATATTCAAAAGCAAACTTAACTGAAATTTTAAAAGAATGGCAGTATGTAAAACAGAATTAAATTACAAATTAGTTCTGAACATACAAAAATATAACCGCGGATATGCGAGGGGGGTCAGCAAAAGTTTCAGCCTACCAATGAACTTTATTTTTTAACATTAATTTCCCTTTGACCGCCTAGTGGTTAGCGTTGCTGACTGCTGCCCGGATTCGATTTCCGGCACCTACTTAGGAATTTTTCTAAGATAGGGAGCTCTGGAATGGGGTCCACCCAGCCTCGTGAGGACAATTGGGAAGCTGCCTGATAGAGAGGTGGCGATCTCCGATCTAGTAAGAGGCGATATAGCGATCAGGGGGATATGGTGTGCTGATAACATACCCCCCCCCTTGCGATACTGCACTCTACCAATGAAATCATGTAATAGAGGTAGAGGACGCAGTGATCGTTACGATAAAGCTCAGGTCCACGTGGGCTGTAAAGACGCTTCATAGAATTTCCCTCAGGTCGATACATTTTTCCAGCGATTTTCCAATAACTGAAGTGTTTTCCGAAAGGTTTGCAAACTACTCCTTTACAACTGCAGTTGGCTCTGATGGTCTAGAGGTAACCATACCCATAGACCCAAGATCGCGGGTTCAAATCCGGTCGGAGTTGATGGATTTCTAGTGCGTAAAAATCTAATGTTTGGCTTCCTTTAAAAGGGAAGTAAAACCGTTGGTCCTGTTTCGTAGATGTGCGGCACTTTAAAGATCGTCAAGCCTAAAAGAACAGGCCTTTGAGTAACAACTTCACGCTCTGAATTGAATGAGACGCTGATGACCAGAGATGTTAAAGAGCGTCCTTAAATAAAATAAACATATTTACATCAGCTGCAAACATCTCTTGATTTCATTTAATAGCTTTGGGTATAGAAGATGGGTGTCACAACATTTCGTTACTTCAAATCGGTCTATTCCATCGCTACAACACTTTTGTAAGCAGGTACATTATTTTGATGGGGAGGAGGAAAAAAAATCCCCCTCTGCAAACCGGATTTTTCTCATGAATGTTTTCATCTAGCTGGTTTAAAATATTGCAACAGTATGGCATTACCATTCTGAAGGTATTAAATTAGTAAAATTTCATTAGTGTCCCAAGAGACCTTTCCTGCAGATCGAACCAGGAACCGATTTTGACTTCTTTGGCGCTGAAATTTGGTTTGTGTCCGCTGTTTCGATTCAAGTGAGTTATGGTGGATCCAAGCTTCATTTAAAGTTCTAAGTAGAAGCACAAAATAATTTCCGTTGCTATTAAAACCCTTCAAGCACGGCGTAATACTTTCATAAGAATGCGTTTTTGATGTGCAGTTAGGAAGCGCGGCACCATCTTGCTCAAAGTTTTTTCATATGCACTTCTTCCCACAAAATATACCCTACGCGTTACTTTGAAATGCTTATAGCCTCAGCAGTTTTACGCATTTAACTCGCCAGTCATATAATACCCTTGTTTTGTTCAATTAACTCTGTTCTTGTTGCACTTTTTCATCATTCAAGTGGACCAACCATTCAAGGATGGTACGGTCATGCTGGACTTTTTTAATCTTTGAAAATGAAACAGATGATTCTCCATAATTTTTTTATAAATTCTATAGGAATTTCCTTTAGCGTTAAATCGTCGTTTACGCAGAACTTGTATCAGTGCACGATATTCAAGTTTATCCATTTATGTAACACTCACAATAGGTTTGCATTAGAAAGTTGCATCAAATAAAGTATTTGAAACTATGACTTGATATTTCGAATGAATGCTTGGGACAGATGTATCATTTTTATGGCTATCCATGCTAAGGCGGAGAAACTTTTAGATCGCCTGGTACATTTGCATATAAGCAAAAAAAATGCGAGAAGTAACACGTTTGACATCCCTGTTACGCTATATAGAGCACCGGGCCGACATTCAACAGCTGCAGTTTTGTGCTACTTCCGCGTTTTCTCAAAAATCCTCGCACGTTCCACTTCCCTCCCACTCTTCCGGAGTGAGGATCTTTGCAGTAACTTAAAAGCCACAGCTTCCTCTCCCCTTCCTTAAAAATGCCAGCTAACACACATAAAGATTATCGTGTACAATTTTAGAAAAGTTGCTGTAAAGCTGAAAATGAGTTTACTTTATAAGCATGATATTTGTGCAAACACCACAAAAGAAAACTGCAGAAATCAATGAAGCATAAAAATCTTGCAATATAAAGTAGCCCGATGATCAGTTTCAACCTTATTTAGCTACATATTGTTTTCTAGTTTTAAGCACAAAAATAATTTCCACAAAGTTTTGACATAGCTTTTTGTAACATTCTGTTTTTTGCACTCCTCACATATACAAGATAAAAAATAATAGTATGAACATGGATCCGGAATTGCTTTATTTCCTTGTTAGAGCCCATTTTCTACACTTGTACCACGTGACAGCATATTCAAAAACAGAACCGTGGGAAACAGAAAAGTATATGGAATGTTAAAAATGTCCTAGCATGGACACATTCGCAATTCGACGTGGCTGGACTCTTTGAATTTGAATACCTTAGTTTACACTACCTAGAACACACAAAACTGACACTACGTGCTCGGCACTACGTCAAGTACTGAGTGAGTTGCGTAACAAGCGAACTACATGGTACAAAGCGACCATACCTCATTTAACCATAGGTAAAAGCTAATGTTTGCCTACTATAAGCAACAAGTAACTATTTTGTTGTGGGGACGCTATACTGGCACTCCACCTTCATATCACATCGTGTAAGCGGAGTTGTAGAAAGGGCTCAACAAGAAAACCCATGTTCATATAACATATTTGCACCCTCTATATGCAGGAATGTTTCCCTAAAGTTTTGACACACCTTTTTAATGCAGTATATTACTGCATTTCCAACTGAGAGTGTGCAAAGGTTCAATTTAACGCTGATATCATCAAATATTTTTCTTCGGCAGAGAGATTAAAGTCTGCTTTGTCTGAGACGATAAAGCTAACACAATACATCTCTCTTGATAACAGCAAAAAGTGAAGTGAGTAACTGTGCGAATCATGTGAGGTGCATTAAACATATCATTTGGAAGTCCACGACCTTACTGGTCCGCCGCCCCAAACTGTCGGAAGAATAGCAATGACTAGCCAAGAAGAGATTATCGAAATGTCTGATTTATATGTGCAACTGTATATATTTATTAATTGTGACTGTGCTTACACCTGGTGCCAGTGAAGAATAATTAAAATACAATGATTATTTACAGCAAAATACTTGAAAAAGAAACCAGTTAACTTAAATACGAGAATTAAATATATAAATCTAATTTAAATACAAGCGAATTAATTTTATATGCCAATTAACTTAATTAAGCGCATTTTACCCAACTAAAAGTGTCATCTTAGTCAAATATATATTAACTTAGTTAAATAGGTCAAACTAATTAAATACATGTCAACTAATTGTACAAAAATCATCTTAATTAAACACATTTCATCAACTAAAAATATGCCAATCTAATTAAATACACATCAAACTTATCCAACTAATTAAATACATGTCGACTTAACTTTACAAATATTAACTTAATTAAATACACTTCACCTAATTAAAACATGCCAATCTAGTTAAACACACATGATCCTAGTGAAATACATCAAACAATACATCTCAACTTAATTTACACATATTAATTTAATTAAATACGTGTCAACTTAAACAATTTATAAAAGTATTAGCTTTATCAAAATTTTAGGCCTGGACATTCATCAGCTTTAATAAAATAAACAAGTTAAGCGAAGCTGGTCAATTAAATACAATAGGGAGTTAAACGACGTTACAAGTAGTAGGGGAAAAACTTAAATTTGAACCCTAATTACATCCATCTACTTATATCAATGAAATATTTCGATACAAACAATTTTAATTCATTTATAAATATTTTTAGAGAAGGACAAACCTCAAAGACAACAGCAGGAATTCATTCCGGTCATTTATGATTTTATTTACTGAGGAGAATTTACCTACATCCTTCTCTGTTGTCTACAACTGATTTTAAAACTATGGTCGTTTCTACCATTGTGGTGAAATCCCCCCGTGCATTTTTTTTCTATATACGCTTTGGATAATGACGTTATCCTCGCTTTTTACGTCTCTCTGCTAGTGATTCCCAACCTAACACTTTTAACATTTCTGTCCCCATGTTCTTTTTCTCTTTTGCAATTTTACTGCTCCACGCTGGATTTTTTTTCTGGGATTTATTTTATTTTATATATACTGTAAGGATCCCAACAACCTGTTCCATACTCCATTAAGGGCCGAACTAGTGATAAATAAGTCATTTCCTTCCATTTTGGAGTGACTAGTTAGTATTCTCATAACAAAGTGTAGCCTCCTCCAGGCTTTCGTCATATTGTTCATCCCATGCAAGTTTAGAACTTACGTATTTACAGCAGTTTTCCTAGGGAATTTAATTTCTTCTCGACTTTTACAAAATGTATTGTCTTACTATTATAAGAATGTATTTTTATTCTATTTTTAACCGCCCAATAGGAAATATTATTAAGATAGATTTGTAAAATCTTCAATTTGGAAATGTCGTTCTTTTTTCTATAAAAAGTATGAGTGTCGGCAAATAATCGCACGTTTGACTTTATATTTAAGCAAAGATCGTTATAATAAATAATAGTGGCCCAAAAACTATTTTGATGTCACCTTCCTTATAATTGACATTTCTTAATCTACCCTGACTCCCTGGGTCTGCTCTTCTAAAAAGTTTTAATAGAAAGTATACAACTATTTCATCTAATTTATCTACTAATCATACGATACTAAATCAAAAGATTTCGAAAAATCAATTACTATTGCATCCATCCCACCTCCTATATCTATCTCTTCAGCTAGGTCCTGAACTAATGGTTTGACAAAGATAAGAAAAGAGTAAGATAAGAAAACCTTTCCCTGATTTATTACAATTCTATATGTGAGCCATGTTAATTTTTAATATCTACTAAATTTGTTTATACAACGCTTCCAGAGTCTGTTCTAGAGACACTAAGAACTCTTTTGATTTCATCACGTCTGGTCACATGTTTTACAGATAAATTTTCAGTCATTGCTATCATATGCTTTAGGAGTTTTGTCAAATTAGCAGCGTTTTATTACATTTTGCCTTACTTTTAAACTGAAAACTAATTCAAAATAGTGTTGATATTTCAAGTTCTATTGTGGAAGAATGTCTCCAGCTATATTTATATGAAAAATAATGTAATTAAAACAACAATAAGCAGAAAAGGATAAAAACTAAGAAAAAGTCACAGCTTTCGAACTGCTTGAGTTGTTCTATGGCAAGAAGACAAGTGAAGGTGGTAAAATAAATACTGAATGTTGCAGGTAACGCTATGCATGGAAACAGACGAAACTAACAAAAAGAGTGTGTGAGAGGGAGGGAAAAAATGTGTAAGATTTAAACCAGGTGGCATACGCGCTTTATGCAAAAACAAAGCTGCCATTTCTCTATCTCTGAGTAAATTTTCAGAACTATGAATCGGTAATGCATCAATAAGCGTTAAATTACCGCCATGGGTGTCGAGGTCGTTCAGGCGCGGACTCGTGAGCGGGAGGTCTAGGGTTCGAATCCCACCAGGACCATCCTCCCTGACTAAGGTTTTTTCCAGGTTTTCCTCAGTCCTCATAACTGGCAAATGCCGGGGAGGTACCCTAAAATTCGGCCTGGAACATTTCCTTCCTTAAAAAATCCTTTCCCAATGTATCATTTCATCTCATGGTAAACCAGTGTACACCGCCTGTGTTGCCTCGGTAGTAAAAACGGACGTTAAACACCATTAAAAAAAGGCGTTACATTAAATGCATCATCGAAATCCTTACACCTTCACTTGTCTTCTTGCTATAGAAGAACTCAAGCAGTTCGAAATATAGTGATTTAAAGTGTGACTTTATCTTAGTGTTTTATCTTTTCTGCTTTATATATACATATATATATATATATATATATATATGTATGTATGTATATATATACATATATATATATATTCTGCAAAACAATGTTATTGCCAGATTTACTGTTTATAATGCATTGCAGGAATGCGCATAG
Organism: Metallyticus violacea; assembly: GCA_030762175.1. Classification (NCBI taxonomy): domain Eukaryota; kingdom Metazoa; phylum Arthropoda; class Insecta; order Mantodea; family Metallyticidae; genus Metallyticus; species Metallyticus violacea. The sequence continues at coordinate 65,771,085 of CM060838.1, read as the reverse complement.
TATTAAAGCTAACTTTCGATCAGGCATATAGTAAAGCAAAACATGTTCACTGCAGTAGAACTCGGTGAAATCTGTGAGAACCGAAAGGAACTAGTTCTCCAGATAAGCGTTCAGTCAACAATTAGCGCCACTTTTAGACGGTCCTACGTCTCTATGTCATTTACTGATTGCAAAACACAAGCGAGTGAATTCAGATTTTCTCTTCTAACAAGAAAAGTTGCCAAAGTAGAGGAAACGTTCAACCAGTTAACCGTCTGCGAATGAATCAGTTGATTTAAGCAGAAATATTCTCAACTTCATGGAATTGTTCGACTCATCAGTTGATTTTCAAAGGAGGTAAATGGATCTTTCAACACGTTTCGGCTCCTTCGCATTATAGATTAGAACAAATGTTCGGATATTATACCGAAAACACGCTGCATCGTTTGATCTGAACTAGCCTGACTACAATTTACGACCAGAATTGGAGAACAAGTTATGCTCGAAGCCGCTCAAAACTTTATGGGACCAGGTGTGTCAACGCCTATACATGGTAATATACAACAATGATGAGGTTATGTCAGGTGTAAGGGTGTAATTGAATCCATCAATTCCGCGTGTTTAAATGCACTTCAGACTGAAAAGACTTTTCTTCAAAATAGTTATTTTCCCGGACTTATTAAAAGAGTAATTCGTGGAAGAAAAAAAAAACACCAAAGAACCATGTGATCATTTTTTATTTATGCTCAAGTGATCCTCTGAGAAATGGGGGAAATTGCATAAAAATAGTATATTAATACTAAATTCCTACAAAAATTGCAGTTGAATATTTAAAATTAAAAGCATGTCATAATTGCACCTATATAGAATTAATATCAAGAGCGGTTTCTATTGGAGATTGCTGATTTCCGCTACTCCCGAAAATGTCAATACTTAATTACCTATAACTATTGTTCGAGTGAAGGCTCACTCAAAGGAAAAACCCCGAGTCGTGGGGGAAAGCATCGCTGATCGCACGGTATTTATGATAGCCGTATATTAAACATTAATTAAATTTGAATTATTATTATTATTATTATTATTATTATTATTATTATTATTATTATTATTATTATTATTAAGCATTAAACGTTAATTGTAGGTGCAAAAACTAACAAATACAAAATTCAAGCATAGCAAGGATTCGAACCCACGTACTTCTTATTACTAAGCACGTGCTTTTGTCCGCTCAGCTATCAGAATACACAGATCGAAAATACGCATAATGCTTTATGGCATAACTTGAACATGAACTGAAGGCAGTATTGTGAAGCAAGCATCAGCGGATGCTTCCGATATTTTCCGAGTCGGTCAGTTTCCTGCCCTTGCTCGCCCCCCTCCGCCCCCTTTTTTTGGTTGTTTATTTGGTTTATTTATAGACGCTCTTTAACAACTCAGATCATAAGCGTCCCATTCAATTCGGGGCGTGAAACGGCCGACAAATTTTGATCAGAGGCCTCTTCTTTCATGCTTGAGGCTCTTTAGGGTGCCGTAAATGTACGACACGGGACCCACGGCTTTACTTCCCTTCCGAAGGAAGCTGTACTTAGGATTTTTACGCCCGAAAAAATCCATCGATCCTGGCCGGGTTTGTACCCGCGATATTGGGTTTAGAAGGCAAGTATGGTAACCACTACACCACCAGGACCGACTCCCTCGTCCCTGGACTGCATTACATTTAAAATAAAAGAAATTATATCCGTGGATACGTAAATATGTTTAATATGAACACTCTACACCAAGACAGGCCTGCGTCTTCAAAGAGCAGTTCGTGATTTATATTGCATGCCGCTTGACCAAAGAGTTCGTAATTCGCCCAGTCCTCCCGGTTATAGCAAGATATATTGCGGCAACTGAGATCGTATAATGAGTCGCGCTGTTCTCTTTACAATTATGTGATAAATTCTGCGACCCAACGACCACTGAATAAAAGACCAGACAAGCTTTAGCATATTATGGGCGCCTCATTTTACTTTCCCTTACTGCAGAGAGTTGGATGATACCAAAACAACAACCACAACAACAGCAACAGCCACAACAACAACAACAATAATAACAATCTTCTGAATGCCAAATACACATATAAAACATAAAAACACAAAAATAATCATATATGGCTCGAATTGCTGAAGACGTTACACATTCTCTGAGGTGCCTGATTTCCATTGCTTCCTGAATATCCTTCTTCCATGTTGTCTGTAGTATGTTCCATTCATATGCCTCTCTTGGTAAATGCTCAACACCCGTTCGCATTAGAAATCCATATCAATATCAACTGCTCTGTTGAAACGTCCTGTATGTTATTCCGAATTCCCATTCTATGTCTAAGTGTGTCATTCTGGTTCTATCTCTTTGTCATACCCTTTCTGAAAGACTGCAGTAATCCATTTTTATTGCCAAAAGTCTATTTGCGCTGCACAATTTCTGAAAGGGGTGATCGTGTGCTTGTAACACCTGATTTCTTGAATTTTTGTATATTCCGTAGTTTGTTTATTCCATAATTTAGGATTAAGGGCATACTATTAATACAATAATAATCAGAGCGAAAGCCTTCCAAAAACGAATATCCCACCTTATTGTGAAAACGTAATGGGTCACAAATGTATGCATCTGGAAAGAGAACATAGGGTAGAGAGGGTGGTGACCGAAGGTTTAGAAGCCATTGCTCTTTAGCGTAAGTTCTTGGACTCAAATCCCACACAATTGTTTTAGTTTTTATTGTTGATTTTATAAGTATATATTAGAACATCATGATGTCATAAAATCACATTATATTTTAAAGTGTCATTTGAGATTTATGGCACTGCCTATGCACACGCAAAAACGTAATCACAAACTAACCTATTCCCAATCTTCGAGGCATAGATAATATCACATTTCTACAGTGATATGGACGAGAGGCTACAACATCTTAGGCTTCTTGAATTTGTGCCCATAAGTCATCTTTTGTCCTTCATGCATATGCAGGGAATCCGTGTGCAGCATATTGCATTTAGATAAAACAAATATTGCAGGCAATGGTCATTACAATATGTACATATATAATATGTTAATGTTAAAGCTTGCTGTGTATGGGAAACAAATACGAAACTAGTTTGTCATAATATATTGCAAAGGTTTATTAAAACACATCATGCGGGGGCGAACACGCGCTCTTAACCACGCCATCACTACACACTCTGCCACAGAGCTAACGGAATACACAACGCTAGTCAGCGTCTTTAGTGCATGCCATATACGAGGTTCGGTCCATAAGTTTCCGGCCTAACCATTTTTAAGGTATGATAAAGGCAAAAACTACATCACTTTTCAATATAGTTACCTTTTATTGCAATATTTAACGTTTCAACGCCCCCCCCCAAATAGAAGTCCTGCCTGCAAAATGGGCATAAACAGCATCCATTACTTCTTCTTCAAACTTAAATTTCCTTCCTCGAAGGTCTTTCTTCAGTTTTAAGAAGAGGAAATAGTCATTGGGAGCTAGATCTGGGCTGTAGAGCGGATGGTCGATCTTCTTGAAGTCACATTTCTTCACAGCTTACTTTTCAACAAGAGTTTTGTGCACAGGCGCTTTGTCATGAAGAAGCCGCACACCACCACTCAGCTTTCCTCGCCTTTTCTCTTAAATGGAAGCACGTAGTCTGTGCAGTAGGCCAGCATAGTACTCCCCATTTACTGTGCTGTTCCTCTCCTTGAAGTCAATGAAGAGAATTCCTTCACAGTCTCAAAAGATTGTGGTCAAGATCTTCTTGGTTGACTGAGTGACCTAGGCCTTTAGAGGCGGTGCTTCGCCAGGTTTACGCCACTCCATTGATTCTGTTTTGTACAAGGGATCATAGTAGAAGAACATAGTTTCATCTCCTGTAACAATGGCTTACAGGACTTCTCTCTCGTCACACAATGCAGGGGCTACTCACATTTGCAGAATACCTTGTGAACGGCGCGCGCTGTAACGAGTAGGACTTAAAAAAAGATATGTGCGTTCAAGAGATCGCTTTTTTTTTTTTTTTTTTGCGGTGGGTCAAAGGGTGTGCATATATACAAATGAAACATTAATAGCATTGAATATCCAATGAAGACATGTGAAATCTCAAATCTGTTTTGTGTCTCTAAATTTACACGCTCTTCCTCGAAGTTTTATTTTTTAATTTTTTAAAAAAGTCGATATGTCAGAAGCACTATCCTCCTCCCATTTTCTATTTCTGCTTGCTGTGTATTATCTGCTTATTTCGATGTTATATCCTTCCCTTTATTTCTCTCAATTTTTATCCGTTTTCTCTTCTGCGTTTCATGATATAGTTTTTCACATTTTTCTGCCTTCACAGCAGTCCCCCCCCCCTCTCTTGGTATGTATCTTGATTTTTATTCCTTAATGGTTTATATTTATTATGCAAAGTTAAGTAGTACCTTGCTGTGTGGATATATTCTTATAATTTCGCCTAGTGTGTATTTTGTAGTTCCTTAAATTATTTTGAATACTAAATTCGTTTTTCATCTTTTCCGTGAACAGCAAAATTGATATCATGATAATCTTGTAAAAATCAATATGCCACTAAACAAAGAATGTTGAATACAACTGATCTATCTGCCTTTTTCTCTCCCCACCCCTGTGATTTGATCCTTGAATTTTTATTTTCTCTCTTTACTTCCTTAGGAGTACCTACATTAGCACTTTTCGGAACAAAGAATTTCTTTTCTTATACTTTCTTTCCGATCTTATTTCATTCTTTCTTTTCAGAAAATGGAACAACAGTAACCTTCATTTATCCGTCTTAATGAATTATTATCAAACCTTTCTACAATTTTCACTTTCGTATTTGTATCCAAAACTTCGCACTTTCTCTTAACTGACAGTAAAGATATCATGGGGCGAAATTCCACAATTTGAAAAACTGGCTTACAAGGTTCAAGGTTACTGTATTCTGCTGTTCAAGGGGTAGCTCACGTGCGTTCTGAGTTTACCGTTATGCAGTAATCTCGAACAAGACCCTTCGTTTTAGACCCTAATATTAAAGCACACAATGGAATTTTAGTGGGATATTCACAATTAATTGGGGGAAGACGTCGGATAATCCGATGATCGGTTAATCGAGGTTCTACTGTACAGCACAGAACATGGAAGGTTTGTATCACTATCAGAAGACAGGGCAAAGAAAGTAGCTGAAAAACGTACCGTCTTAATCTATTCTTACGTACATAGTCATGTGTTTGTAGTATAGCACACGATTTGCACCATGAAGTTATCACATTTCCAAAAACCCTAATTTCTTGAAAAGGCTCACAACATAATTCCTAAAAAGGTTCTCCTAAATTTCTGCTTAATTTAAAACATTAAAACAATACACTTTCTTAAGAATAAAAGTCTCTGTAAACCTATTTTAAAATCGCGCTAATTTTATTCATTCAAAATGCAAATATTCGACATTACATTACTTATAAATAAATGTTTACACTAATAAATTGATATGATAAAAAAGCTTACCGTGTTGTATGGATTCGAAGGGGGAACATGCATGTCCGTCGTCCAGAACCCTCAAGAGCCTGCGAGCAGTTTCGACGAGAGTACACAGGGTCGGGGCTTCGATGTCACTAGTCTGCCATTTCTAAATAAACAGTAATATTTGTTTGTAGCAAGTTTGGAACAATTTAAACATGCAAACATAGGTATAATTGTAACAACTTGCATTATAATGTTTTTATTGCTGATAAACATGCACCTTTGCAAACTCATAATTTACATTTTCATTAAGGTTCATCATATTCTATCGTATACTTAGCAAACATTACATTTGATAAAAATAAAGTGTGATTGTGTATTGTTGCTGATATGTAGATGTTTGGAAGACGATTTGGAGCTTTATTTTGTCGAATAAATTCGGAAAGTTCCCTTTAAAAAAAAAAACGCTTCCTAAACTAAAATACATAGAAGTCTGAATGAAATAAAACAATTGTACAATTAATATGTGCAAATTTTCTATAATGTTATTGATTTTCCTATTCAATTAGAAATCTTATTCCCTTTAAAAGCACAGTTGAAAATAAAACTATACCGAGTGCAAAAAAAAGTATACACACTTCAAGCAAAGAAAAAACTGTGTTAACATAACAAAACTGAATTCATACAAACAGAAAAGTATGAACTTTAATCATCTTAGACTTGCACAGTTACAAAAGTTGCTCAAAATGTCCACCATCAGCGTCGATACACTTCTGAGTACGTTGAATTACTGATTGAGCAACGTTTGCGAAAGTGTCCTCAGTATATACCGTTTCAATTTCTTCCCGAAGTGCTGCCAGGGTAGCTGGTTTTCTACGGTATACAACATCCTTAAGAGTTCCCCATAGGAGAAGTCCAACGGAGCTAGATCAGGAGACCGCGGTAGAAACTCAATCAGACCTCTTCGTCCTAACCAGTGTCTTGGGAGATTGTCATCAAGGTACGTACGTAATGTAATGTGGTGGTGCACCATCCTGTTGCATACGGTAGCATGCAACAGGTAGCATGAGTCCGAAATTTGTCTCGAATGCGTGCATTTGTTACTCGCGTTGGCGGTTCTGTTCTGTACACATGTCTCCATTGCCTTTGAACTTCAACAACATTCTCGGTTTTCCAATACCACTTCAAAATTGCTTTCCGTTATTCAAACGATAATCGTGGCTCCATTTTGTTGCAGTAAAGCTAGTATAACGTAAAATGAATCGACCGTTTACAAAACGTCATACGATAATCATGGCTTCATTTGTTCATTGTTGATTTAACTGTCACGTAGCAACGCTATCATAATTATATGAGTCACATCTATTTACATAACATCATAATACACTTTACTGTTGTTTTTCGGTTCAACTTTCAAATATATTAAATAGATATCTACTGTGAAAGAGTGTATACATTTTTGGAACCCTCAGTATTATACTAAACTATTTATTGCCTCACTTATTTATTGTAATGCACAGTCAGTCACTGAATAAGGCCTCGTTGTTTTAAATATGAAAATTCGGGAAATGAAAACATTTAACTCTGTTTCATCAAACAGTAGAAAAATCACTAGCTTTGATTACTTCCCTCACAATACAGGATGGCGCAAAAGTAACCATACACAGTGAATTTCAGTTAACATAGGATTTTCACTTTTATGTTATGTTAAAAACGTTTTCCTTCTTCGTTTGTTTTTAATTGCACTGTACATTTGTTTCTACGTTGGTAATACTGTCAGCGGGAACAGCAGGAAAGAGGAAATAAATCGTCAGTAACAATTGAAAGTTTTAACGAAAGAGGAAAGAATTTTTGCTGTAAATATGGTTTACTAACGAGGTTTAAGTGGTGTACTGAGGATATGGAAAGAATATCACGTAAGATTGATTACACTGTAATTTACAAATATGAAAGTTGAAATTCTGTTTTGAATGCAGCTGGTAGTGGGCGATCTAGGACAGCATGGACTGAGGAAGATAAACTCAATATTTATCTGGATGTCACTAGTCCAAAGAATCCACAAGACGATTAGAGGTAGAATTTCCAGCAATGTCCAAAAGATATTGCATCAGCAGAAGTTTAATGTGTACATTCCACGTCTGACACATGTTTTGTTGGAAGATGATTCAAACAAGCGAGATTATGCTCGATCAGTATCGACATGACCCCAATTTCTTTCAAAATATTATAAGGTCGGAGGCCAACTTTAAGATATCGGGACATGTAAACCGGTATAACTGTACTTACTGGTATAGGAAAACCATCATGTTGTTTAGGAGCGTTAAATCAACTCTGAGTAAATGTGAGGGGTGGAATTTCGACATGTGGCGTAATTGGGTCGCACTTTATTGACGGAAATCTCAATGGTAACAAGTACTTTAGACGACTTCAAGAGATTACACCAGGAATTATCATGCAATTGGACAACTTTGATCAACTCTACTTCCAGCGTGACGGAGCTCCTGCGCATTATGTTACGGAAGTACGTTAATGACGTTTCAATAGAAGAGTGCTTGGACACCGTGCAGTAATTGAATTCCTACCAGATCCCCTGATCTTACAACAATGGATTTCCTCCCTTGGGATCTGGTTAAAGACGAAGTATGTGGAAGGAAACCACAAGCTGTTGAAGAACTGACTATTTACATTGATGACGCCTTCCACAATGTGGACAACATTCAGCTGTGTTTGCATGTGTGTCAGGGGACTCCAGGTAGACTCAAACGGTGCATTAAATCAGCAGGAAAACAGTTTGAACATAAAAAAGTGAAACACTTTGCTAACTAAAATTCACTCTGTGTGGTTATTTTTGAACATAAAAAGATGTTCGATCCTTTAACTGAAATTCAGTAAATGTGTAGTCATTTTTGCACCACCCTGTATACTGGGAGGACAAAGTTTCGTTCCATTTTCATGAAATAATGGTTCATCCTTAATTAAATTATTATACCATGTAGATATGATATGTATATAATAGTCTCGATTAACCAAAATAAATGGAACTTGGATAAGGTCGTATACTGCAAAATAACGGGAAAGTGGAATAAAATTGAGTGAAATAATGAAACGAGTTAAATATTTTATTTGCTGAAATCAAAATTAGAAACAATTGCGATATTAGGTTCAATAAATGTAATGTAGCAAAAATATTTATGTTTACGTTGTTTTTTAATTTATCTTATGAACTCGATTTTATTGTACGGATTGTACAGTATTGTCGCTTGCTGCCGGAAGGTTTTAGAAGAACTTCAGTTCATTTCTTCAATGTTTGAAGATAAGTACATAGAAGGAGCACCTATAATACCCAAGAAAAGTAAAAATTCAGTTTCCCACTATCACGGACGGATAATATAGAGTGTCGGATAATTCGGACTCTACTATAAATACTTTTATCTTATTCCATCATGACCACTATTCATCTAAAAAAAATTGTTATAAAGTCCTCAAAACACTGCTGTCTTTATTTTACTTCAAACTATCACTACAGAATTCTATTTATACAGGATGGTAGGTGTCATTGCTCGATTACGTGGTTTATTTAGCTCATGCAGATGCGCAGAAGTTGTCTCGGAAATTTCAAATGGCATTGTGGACACGATTTTCTTTCAAAAAGATGGCTCACCTCCTCATCTGACAAATTTCTCAATATGCTTATCTGCAAACGGCCATCAGGTTCAAAGGATTTGACGGTCTTGCTTTTTTTTAACTTTATTATTATTATTATTATTATTATTATTATTATTATTATTATTATTATTATTATTATTATTATTATTATTATTATTGGCTTGCTTGCTTGTGGGCTCTACCCAGTGTGAGCGTATATAAAAGTAAGAGAGATACCGGACGCGAAGAAGATTGTGTAGTGATTTTAAGTCACACAATTACAAACTTCTTTCGTGTTGCTTTCGAACGTTCGATACAATGCTTTGAAATGGATGTCCATATTGCATTAGTATAAAGAGTGGATATATACATATCTATACGACATATACGTTTCATTTACGACAAATCACTATATCATGAAAATGGATCAAAACGTTCTGTGTACCCTGTATTTAATCTTACGTAAAACAAGTCTAAGGGAAACATAACACTTAAAATAAATGCATCGCACTCAATATTAGAGTTACATCAACCCTGTTTACATTCCTTCTCGGCACTGAGAAAAAATCACAGGAAATATAGGTTGCAACTTAAATGCAGTGACGAATCAGTGTTTCGGGAACCGCCACGAGTGGCCGAGATCCTTTACGCGTGGACTCGTGAGCAGGAGATCTGGGGCTCCATTCCCACACGGACCGTACTCCTTAATATTATTTTTTTTTTCTTTTTTTCCTCCACGTTTTCCCCAGTTCTCATACATAGCAAATGCCGGGGAGGTACTCTAAACTTAGACCTGGAACACTTCCTTCCTTTAAAAAATCCTTTCCCAGTTTATCATTTCATTTCTTGTATCATCACTGTCCGCCTGTGGTGCCTCAGTAGTAAAAAAAAAAAGGCGTTAAAAACCATACAAAAAATGTCGCGAGCTATTGTGTCTGTTTAATGTAATGCTGCTACTACTACCGTACTTTCTAAAATAAATAATATGTGAAAGCATAAATGTTTTTAACAAAGGAAATATGAAGAAACGAAGGAATATGAAGAAAAAAACATTAAAAAGGAGAATGAAAATAAAATACTTTAAAATGACGATTTTTTCTACATAATTTGTTTTGAACTAGTAGAGGAATAGCGTTAACTATATAATGCGCCTGGATTTCGCCTGTCTATTGTTTTCACTTCTTTAGAATTTCCTGAAAAGACAGAATTTCATTTTCCCACCATTTTGTCGTACTGAGAAAAGGTGCTTCTTTCTGCTGTTGTGATACAATGACCTTATCTCTTTTTAATTACAGCAAGATCTCACTTATTTGTATTTCGTAAACATTTACAATATAACAGTTTGCTTTGTTCATAGTTCAAACTCATTTTGGAGGGCCAACAGTGTTGAACGTAATCAATTAAGTGACAAATGTTAATTAACAATTAAATGTGCAGCAATATTTGCAATTCTTTTATTATAACGTTGTCCCAACATAAATCAACATTTTAATGCAAGAATGAACTATTTTTTTGTATAGAAAAACAGAAAATAACTGGAACGATGTTGATAATACCATTTACCAACTGTACAGGCGTGATCAATTGAAACTCGGCCGGTCCCTATTGCTCTCTCAGCTGTGTGTACCTATCAGTGGTGGTAGGAGGTAACTATATAGATCATCATACCCATCAGAAGGTACAGGCGTGAGCAAACATGGTGGAGATTACCCATCAAAAGTTTTTTTGTTTGTTTGGTTTTTTTTTTGTTTTTGTTTTTTGTTTTTTTTTTCTTTTTCTTTTTTGCTTTATTTACGAACGCTCTTTAACATCTCAAGTCATCAGCGTCCCATTCAATTCAGGGCGTGAAATTGCCGACAAATTTTTCTCAGAGATCTCTTTTTTTCAGGTTTGAGGTTTTTTTTCGTGCCGTACGATCGGGACCTACGGCCTTACTTCCCTTCCGAAGGAACCAAGGATTTTTACGCCGAAAAAATCCATCGGTCCTGGCCGGGATCGAACCCGCGACCTTGCAGTTAGGAGGCAAGTATGGTTACCACTACACCACCCCATCAAAAGTGGATTAACGTTCTGTGATTCAATTTTTGACAGAGAAAGGCTGTCACCAAGAGAAATTCGTCGTCGCATGAATGCTGTTTGGTGAGATATGTGTATTGAAGACAACAGTGAAAAATTGGGCATGCATGTTTCGGGCACAGTGCCAACAAAGGGCTAACCTTTCATGTCCTATGAAGAAGAAATTGTACCGAAAAATCTGCTCGATGGGTTTCGCGAATGCTGAGTGGGACGCTTATTAGCTTGTGACTGTAACATTGTGTCGGTAAAGTTGGTGACTCCTTCCTCCTGCACATAATGACCTTACAATCCTGACATTTCATCTTGGGACTTTCCTTTGTTCGGATCTCTCAAGAAATTTTTGAGGGGCAAACACTTCCACAATGATGATGCTGTGGTGCGAAACTGAGTCAAGCGGGAAAGCAAGATCTTTCTTTTCGCATAGTATCCGACGTTGGGTGAGGCAGTTCTCATTTTTATTCCTTAAATATAGCTGTTTCTATTTGTGTTTGGTTTGCATTGGTTGTATTGGGTTATAAGGTATACAGAGTGTTTCCCTCAATTGAACCTAATTTCTAATTACTGTAAAGTTTAAAGATATAATGAAACACAAAGTATCTTCTTAAAGGAAAATTCGTCAAGTTTTCCTCACAGGATATAATTTTACATTTTACATTTTTTAAACTAATCACCCATCTCTATGCGTGCCCCAGCAATTACAGTGGCATATCAAGGCGGTAGATAATTTCCTGCCATGTTGGCTGTAATGATGCGCTCTCAAAGATCCAGGATCTCTGATTGATGGTGTAAACCTTATCCTTTGTGTACCACCAAAGAAAAAAATCCAAGGAGATCTGAGAAGCTTCGGGAACTTGCGATCAGTCCTCCTCTATCAATCCAGCTGGCAGGAAAAGTCTCATCCAGGGTATTGCAAAATAGGGCGGGGCGCCATCTTGCTGAAAGTGGACATTAGGCTGTGGTGCTGGGTTTGAAGTAAGAAGAGCTGTACCAAAATGTTGAGATAAATGCTACCAGTGATTGATTTTTCCATCGTTCCTTTGGGCCGTTACTGGCACGGAGGCTTATGATCCGACACTTGAACCATCTTTTGTTGGTAACTGAAAATATTACAAAACTTTGCCCTTCAGATGGCACCTGCAGTTTCTTCATATCTTTAACTTATTTTAGAGTAATTTGACATGAAGTTCATTCGAGAGAAACGCCCTAACGGTTTTCAGTTGATCACGCCTCGTTTTTAAGCTGAAATATTACAATTGTTTGGAGCGTCCTGGCAGAAGGTATCTGACAAAAACGCACTGTTTTGCATGCATTTGTTTCCGCCTTCATAATGAAAATGTACTCCCTCAAGTTTGCAACGCTGTTGCTCATAAAAAAATACATCGAATGTGTGTACCACCCTCCATACAGCCGGAGCCCAGGTCCGTGCGACTTTTCTCTGTTCACTTTTCTCAAAAACGAGCTACGGGGCCAACATCTTGGTTCATCAACGGCTGACGTGAAAAAGCCTTCAAAAAGACGACTTATGAAGATGTATTAAAAAAAAAAAAAAAAAAGGTTTTCAGCATGTCTTTCAGAATTGACAGACATGTTGGACCAAGTGCTTACAACTCAATAGGAACTACTTCGAAAAAGACCTACCAACCTTGACACTGCCTGTGTTACTTCGTAAGTAAAAAAAATCATTGTGAAGTCTTTAATGACTAGCTCTCGTATGAAATTTCCAAATATCTTGATTAATGAACATTTGAATTCCTGGAAATACGTGTAATTCATGAATTAAAAAGTATATATGTTACACCAAATTAAACAGAAAACCTCAAAGAATTATACAATAATACAAGAAAAAAGTACACATTTTATTTTGCTTTTTGACATTCTGAGCCCTATGGGGACCATAGTTTTTATAGGAAATTTTATTTTTAGAATATTTGTACAAATTATAGTTGTATGAATTACCCATCAATGAGAAAATGTATTTCATTTTGACTTCTTTTCTTTCAAGGAGCTTATCACTAAAGCTACCAAATTCTAGTATAAGAAAAATACTTCGAGTATTGGATTGAATTGGTAGGAATGGAGGAAGAAGATATTTCGATACTTCAGCCTCTAACCCCAATGGGGGCACCCCCAGGAGGAAAGGATGAGGTGAAGGAGACATCAGTTGGCCAGGATTCACGGAGTGAGCACGCTATAGACAGGTTCCCTAACAATGTTTCCAGACAGAACAACCCGGCGAAACCACCCTCCAAGGAGTTCGAGCCCCTCAGAAGGTAGCTTCCATTCCAGACACCGGATCAGAAACATTTCCAAAGCGCAAGCCACCGTCACATCGCACGCAGCACCCGTCCACCTCACCAGGCACTTTCGACCCTGTGACAGAACCAACAGAAAGAAACATGATAGAATGGAAGATAAAAAATTCGTGGAAAGGAATCCACCCAGCATTCGCCTAAGTGAGCAGAGGAAACAACGAAAAAACCCAAGGATAATTGGCGTAAACAAATTTGAATCATTGACCTAAATGCGTGTTCTTAGCTTTACCGCCTTATCCACTACGCTTGGTGTTTGCGTATTAATGAATGCTTAATAACTGTAAACGATAATAAGATTTCCTTTATCCATACTTAGTATTCAAGAATTTCGTGATTTCACCTTCATGAAACGATAGCACTATTTATGAAAATAAACCAAGGCGCTTAAAAGTCACATTACTTCGGGTATTTTAATTTACTCCTGTAAATAAAAATACAAACAGGGCTTTTATAAATGAAGTGGTTAGAACAATCATATGAAAGACTCGTTATAATTTTCCTCGATAATAGTATATAAGCTCATAATCATGCAAAAGCCAGTGTCTGCGTGCTAGAGAAAAAGGTGATTCCTATTCTTACTGCTATAACTCGTATATCCAGTACAGATGGCACCCATAAATATCGAACAGAGAACGTAACGGAGTTCCTTAAACATCAAGGACGTGCAGGCTTATGAAGATGGTTTCTGGTTACGCGGACTCATGTTCATTTCCTGCCTTTTTCCAGAGCTTCTTGCCAATTTAACACAGCCGCCTACATTATCACACCCACTTAGGCTGCATCAGCTTTCATCGCGCCGTGCAACATTCGTGCTTGTCACTGCGCAACAAGTCTGAATTACGCAGAAAAAGGAACGCGTTTATTGCAATTCTTGTAGACATTTTTTCTTTGTCCCAGCAGCACTTGTTCAAGATTCCTTTACGTTTCCTTTTAAATATTCTCCGTTGCATTCTTCAGATGTTTAGTAACACCGTTTTTTTTTTTTTTTTTTTTTTTTTTTTTTTTTTTTTTTTAACGGGCGCTCTTTAACATCTCAAGTCATTAGCATCCCATTAAATTCAGGGCGTTAAGCGGCCCCCAAACTTTGCTCAGAGGCCTCTTTATTCAGGCTTGAGGTTCTTTATCGTGCCGTAAATGTACGACACGGGACCCACGGCTTTACTTCCCTTCCGAAAGAAGCCATACTTAGGATTTTTACACCAGAAAAAATCCATCGATCCTAACCGCGATCGAACTCGCGATCTTGGGTTTAGGAGGTAGTAACACCGTGCGGAACGATAAAATCAACTAAATTTGTTTTCGAACAAGTTAATTTTTGTACTAAATTATTTACTAGTACTTTCTGAAATAATGTTTCAAAGGGTGCTTTGTGAGGTAGAAAGTATTTCTGAGGAAAATAATTAACATGTAAATAAGTCATTATTATTGCGACACCGCCTCGGGTGGCCGAGGTCGTTAAGGCGCGGACTCGTGAGCGAGAGGTCTGGAGATCGAATCCCGCCAGGACTGTCCTCCCTGACTGAGGTTTTTTCCAGGTTTTCCTCAGTCTTCATAACTGGCAAATGCCGGGGAGGAATCCTAAACTTAGGCATGGAACTTTTCCTTCCTTTTAAAAAAAATCCCAATTTATCATTTCATCGCAGTATCATCAGTGTCTACCGTCTGTCGTGCCTCAGTAGTAAAAACGGGCGTTAAACACTACTAAATATATATAGGTATATATTATTGCGACATACGAGGCAGTCGAAACGGCGCAAAAAATAAATAAAGTGTGGAAATATTATAAAAAACGCAACTGCAAATAAGACAATACATACAAGTGGTTCCGCCGCTATAGAATAACCGCGTTATTAATGTAGATAGCGAACAAACTAACGATAAAACAACCATAAATGTGCAGCATACAGCATTGGCACGACTGTAACTGGCGAGCCTGATTAACTACATGGCCAAAAGCATTAGTACGTTAGTGGATACAAAATAAATTTCCCCTATTTTCAAACGATTTTATTAACTCGCTTTCTTGTCTGTTCGGGTGGAATTTTGTAATTAATTTTCATGTACTTCTAAAGGAGATAGAGACTTGAAAATTTGCACATTGGTCAGAAATGGATGACAATACAATCCGGTAATTATCATTGTTTAATGGTTGCACGGTTCAAAATTTGGATCCGCAGTTTTTAAAGTAAAGCAGTGCAACAAATAACACGAAGGTTTTAAAAAATGTAAGATTGAATAGTAGGAACAATTTCTGTAGTTTAATTAAAAGCGTACAAAATATAAAATTTATAATAATCTTTATTTAAAAATAGAACAGTTGCTATTATGAGTGATTATTTTATCAATACAATAAGTAAATTATAGTATAGCTTGATTTATATTTAATTTCAATGCAATATAAAATTATTAGAATTCTTTTTGTTATATTTTGATAATAAGCGCGATCAACTGAGACGATGGAAGAACGTTCTTCTCGACTCGCTAATGACACGCAACGACATGCTAAATATTTTGATAACAATACAGTCGCCATGGCAACTTTTCAAATAAAAGCATCAAATTTCAATCCTCACAATTAAATCCTTACAAATAAATAAATCTGATTTCTATTACATAAATTCAATTGCGCTAGTGTTAATGTGTAACATGTTTATTAATAATGTATTAATAATTTCAACTGTGTACATAAATAGTGAAGGAGTATTATATTTAATATAATATAATGAGTTACATATATTATAAAAGATTTTGACTTCTATATTGAGGATCTGGTACAAATGTATTTAATACTAAAATAAAAAATTTCAAAATTAACTTTGTGTTTTTGTATTTTGTTTTTAATTAAAAACAACAATTAATCAACTGTTTCGATATATCAATGGAGTAGATAAAATAATTTTCTATTTTAGGTGTGATCAAGAGAAAACAAAATAAACTAAATCTAAAAGTTGCTCAATTTTTGTCATTATTTAATCGAGATGTCTAATACTGATTGCAAAATTAACTGCACACAATACTATAAAGTATAAAATAATTAAAATTAAAAAAAATTAAAAACCACGTTTTTATTTTCGTAATTATAAACGAACTAAAAAGTGTAAAATAATTCATCCTAGCCAAATGCAGATTTATAACCCCATACAAATTCATAAACTCATAAACTTTTTAGAAAAATTCTTCCAAACATAAAACGTGGGGCGCATGCAATATATACAATTAATAACTGTTAAATAGTTTAAATTAATAACACAAAAGGTTCAGACAAACTATTCCATGCGCCCCACGTTTTTCGTTTGGAAGAATTTTCTAAAAAACGTTTATGAGTTTATGAATTTGTATGGGGTTATAAATCTGCATTTTGGCTAGGATGAATTATTTTATACTTTTTAGTTCATTTATAATTAAGAAAATAAAAAGGTGCTTTTTAATTTTTTTTATTTAAAGTATTCAGTTTGCACTATCTGTAGTAATAACGATAATGTATAATAATACTTAGATCATCCAATTATTTAAAGTCCAAAGCGGCGGCGGGTAATTGCATTGGCCGATAAGCTATCGCTCAAGGCTAAGCGAGCTATACAAGTCGGGAAAATTTAGCGGGATTCACCGAACTGCTACGTTGGCCTTAAGTCTCGTGTCATTCATTGTCATTTGAACAGTGAAAGAAATAAGTCTGGTCCAATTCTTAGGTAAAGTCTGCTAACGAGTGTTTGTGATTCGTATGCCCATACTGACTGCACTCGTGCTGTTATGGGATTATTTGAAAAATAAATGTTAATGTGATCGAGTTTCGAATCGTAATATATTCTTCAAAAATTAGCCAATACATTTCGCGAAACGGTGTTAGATAAGAAGCAAAGATGACAGTATTTACATAAAAAAAATATTGATATTGGACACTGGCTGGAAAATCCCCCTAAAACCTCTTTGTTGCCTTTATTAGCAAACGGGAATTTACGGTTTTGTATAAATAACTACGAAGCTAAAGCTATATCAGTATAATTTCTCGAAGAGAATTAACAACTGTAATTTGCAATTTCATAGGCGGTGCCAGAAATGTGTGAAGGTAGGCAGTCTCAGCACTACTTGCAGGACAAGGATGAGCACATATAATTTTAAGTATATTAGAATCTTAGACTAAAGCTCTAGTGTCTCGAGTAATGAAGTCCGTATGGCCATGAGTGATCGCTTATCGGCCGATGTAGTCCCCGCCTCTGCATCGGTCATCAGATAATTGGATGAGCCAATATAATACAGAGAAGTCTAATTAGTCTGAACTAACTGGAGCAGATGACTGTTTAGGTTTCGAAATTTTCGGATTAACAAAAAATCATTCCTTGAATGCTGAGCTAGTTTTAAATTTTAACTTAGATTTCCGCCCCTAGTAGTACCTCAGTCAGTGAAAGAAAATAACTCACGCTTTGTCTATTACAGCTGGTTCATTGTCTCTGATCACTAGCAGTGCTTATAAAGCACGTATCATTAGTCAAAGGTGGTTTTAAATTGACAAAAAAACGAAAGCACATTTCATGTACACTTAAAAAAATCTCTTAAGTGCTGAAACGTTTGGATAAGGGTAGAAATGCATCAAAATTATGATGGATTTAGTGTTAGAAAACTACAATTTTCGATTGGAAGAAAAGCCGTGCTACAATCTTGAGTTCCACACAGCAGCATCAGCAAATACTCTGGGGACGATGAGGAAGAGAATGATGAGACAGATGTGCATTTTGAGCAGTTCGGGTCACATTCAGACACTGGTTACGCTATGTTGAACATTAGACCCTGTCTTGAAGTTGCAACATTGCAGAAAAAGAAAATAATTGACTTTGTAAAGAAAAGCAATCACTGCCTGATACCTGTGAGGTGTTGTTGATTTACTATAAGAAGAATAAAATACAATCAATTTTTAATTTGAAATGTATTATTTCCTTATTTATTTCTGCAATATTTCCAAATTCCAGTTCGAATGAACAGAATTTTTGATTACCGAAGCTCGGATTAACAGGACTTCAATGTATAATATACTTCAGCTCTATGTTCAATGACGGCGGACTTTTGAATCACCCTGTATATTACATCTATATTCTTGTACCATTTCATTAAAGTCATTACATGGAAAAAGAATTACTTCTTTCCCATAATTGAAAGGCCATAACTTTCTTCAACAAACAGGGGCGAGCAATGTATAGATATCGGAATGTAGAATTGTGACGGGCGAAGTGGCATCTGGGCAGATTTTCCGATTTATTCCGCTAATTGCTCAATCGTCTCCCTCATCTCCAATCATCATCTTGCACAATACAGTCCGCCTACTTTGATGCGTGATTTGCACATGGAAGCCTTCTGCTCCCGTGTGCAGAACTCCGTTGTCTTGATTACAAGTGATTTGGAACTAGCAATCACAATCATTATTGCTATATTAAATATTATGTTCGGCTGTATCTTTCTGGGAGATGCCCTACCACCGGGGGGGGGGGGGGGGTCTGCAATTTAAGAAAAAATCCAGTTCCAGATGGAGAGCAACTTTGTAATCCCTGGGTTAGCCCGCATATGAGAGCTGTGTAAAGTTGAAACATGTTCAGTTCCGTCCACAGCAAAATGGAGATGACATGCGACGTATAATATGCTCCCCAGAAATTCTTGTTTCGTCTCAACAAATTCTTAAGCTGAGACCTGTGCAATATTACACGAAGACTGCGTTTTCCGCTCAAACGAAAGAAAACATTTAACAACGCTACTGTCATTGTGGGAGAGGGCTTTCGAATAACATTACGAACACTTTCAAAAATTCTCAAAATGTCACTGGGTGCCACCCACACATTGGTAACTGAAAAGTAATACATGAGACATGTCTGTGCACGGTGGGTTCCAAGACTAATTCCCGAAAGCATGTGGTTTGCATGCAATTTAAGATGAGGTTACAGGAAGACGTGGAATTTCTTTCAAAGACAATCTCTGCTGATGAAACTTGGCAACATCATTTCAATCTCGAGAGCAAACAGCAAACTCTGTATGGAAATCTCCCCCATTAACAATACCAGAAAAGGCTGAAATGGTTGCTTCTGCTGGGAAAGTTATGATCATTTCATTTTCCGATATTCAAGGAATGGTTTATCAGCATGCTATACCCATACACACAACTGTGACAACACTAGAGATGTCCTGAAAGCTCTGCAGTCATATCACATGCATCAAGCCGGATGCTACATCACGATAATGCACTTCTGCACTTCGCAAATGTTGTTGTTGTTGAATATCTTCCAAAAATCAATGCAAAAAGTGTAATTCGCCCTCCCTATAGTTCACATTTAGCCCAGTGTGACTTTTTCCTTTCCACAGATAGAAGAAACACCCATTTTTCATCATCAGAATCAGTGAAGGCTATGGAGACGATTCTGAAGAAAAGAGTTAATAATAGTTTTTAGGGTGTCCTTGAAGACTGGCAGAAATGCTGGGACAGGTGCACTGCATCCAATAGGGAATACTTTGAGAAAGATCATCAAAATTATCAGGGTGAGTAAAACTGTGTTGTTAAAAAATGCATGATAATTCTTTATTAAACAACCCTAGTAGTTGCCTATGCAAGTGCAGCTTACATTTGGGTTCAAATGTACGAAGGCTAATTTATAAAGAATGAGAAATTGTTCTTATCACACAGTGAAGATACGGTGATGCTCATTTTTCATGAGGAGACTAGATCTCACGTGATTGGTGGAAAACAGTGGAGAGTACAGGACACCAACAAAGACCGAGTGATTCAACAACAAATCAGGACGGTCCAGGTGCATCGCAATGAACGAGAATGATTAACACAGCTACCGTCATTCTTATGGAAGATTGAGGAAGCAAAATTTCAATGACGAATAACTTGAATAGACTGGCAGACATGTCGCAGATTTCCCATGGCTGTGCGTTTACCATTCCGCACGATCGCTTACAGATGAGACGCGTCTATGCTACATAGATTCTGACACCTGAACAGAAAATGCGAGTCAAATGGACGTTGTTGGGAGCTTCGGGCATACCTGAATGTCATCATTACAGGTTTCACCATTTGATCCCGAAAGGAAACAGGCGAGCTTAATCTAGAAATCACCTTGTTGCCCGATACCAAAGAAGACCGAGGTTGTTCGGCGATTTCTTTCTTCGATTATCAACATAAAGCCTCTCCGCAAACAACGGTTAATGGGGAATACTATAAGCCTGTTTTGAGCCTCTTGACCGAACACATCTGACGAAAATGCCCTGAGCCGTTGGTTGAAAACTTTCAATCAAGACTACGTTATTGCTCAACCCCCCCCCCCCCCAAATAGAAGTGTGTCTTATCTTCCATACACCCTGACGTAGCTCCCTGCGACTTTTTTGTGCCCTCGTCTCAAACGTGAGCCGTTTGGTTCCTCAACGGCTGTCATGAAAGAGGCGGAGGCGGTTCTGAAGACGATGTTGAAAAAACGTTTTCCAGCAAGTACATCTTTAAGGAATGGCAGACACCTTTGAAAAAGTGCACACTACTCAATTCTAATTACTTCGAAAAAAATCATACCAACCTTGACCCTGCGTAGCGAACTTCGTGAGTAAAAAAAACAATTCTCAAGTTTTTATTGACTAGCCCTCGTACGAACGAGAATATAATTCTCAGGTACGCAGGAAACAAGCATGTTGTGTCATGTTACATGTTTTACAGCTTGTTCCCGGTCTAATTGGATCCCACTCCGGTGCAGCTTTAAGTCAGGTTTTTGTGCTGCATGACGATCGGATTTTGGGCAAAAGAAAGAGTTGCACTTGGATTAAAGCACAGTTCGGCGATTGTTTATTTTAAGAAAAGGAGTTCAGATGGGCGAAAATAACAATTAGCAGCCAAGGACGCCTATGACATCCAAACCAAAAAGTCATTCATGCATACCTAAACAGAAGAGGCGGAGACAGCTTGGTTAAACAGCCATAGATAACGTTTTGTTCACATACGAAACTACCAACAGCTTTATTCCATAAGCAAGAGATGCGTTTAAATTCTTTCATGCATTTTGCGTGCAGGAAGTTGTTTCAGCGACATCTAGGGACTTACAAAGCAAGAGGCTGTATGTACGATATCCGCCAGATGTATTTACTTATTTTAATTTCCCTTTTTTTCAAATACCTATGTGAATTGTTCCTATGTTTTGTTTCCAACGCTTGGAAGGTTTTACTGTGTAATACAATACCTGATCCAATTGGTCCGAGAGGATGGATTGATTGATTTATTTATGGACGCTCTTTAACATCACAGGTCATCAGGGTCCCATTCAAATCAGGGCATGAAACGGCCGACTAATTTTCCTCAGAGGCCTCTCTTTCAGGCTTGAGGTTCTTTTTCGTGCCGTAAATGCACGACACGTGACCCATGGCTTTGCTTCTCTTCCGATGGAATGAAGGAAGCCATACTTCGGATTTTTACGCCCGAAAAAATCCATCGATCCTGGCCGGGTTCGAACCCGCGATCTTGGGTTTAGGAGGCAAGTATGGTAACCACTACACCACCAGGACCGACCTTAGAGGATGGAGATAACGTGTTTTTGCGGCAGTTTCTCAACATATTATAAACGGGGATCAAGTACGAAATGTGTGACACCACAAGCAAATTCGCTTCATTTTGAATCCAGCATTGCCGATTGCCACCGACATTACTCGAAAATGCACACACCGCACTTTTTTCGTCTGCAGGGTACATCTCGTCACCCCCCTCCACCCAAAAGGCAACATAATGGGGTCGAGATTATCTTACACTGTTATAAAAAAAAACACTTGCCGTTTTCAATGAATTCTATTTACATTGTATCCGAACATACGGAAGTTATGGTTAAAACCTAGACAAGAGTCAGTTCCAAATGTCCAATCTTTTTATGAAATTGGAAACGCAGCTTTTCGTTTGCGTTCCTACCATTTGTTTTTATTTTATACAGAATATCCCATAATGAACGCAATTTTTAAATTGAGCGGCTCTGTCGTTTGTTAGGTTGCCAGACTGTCATCTGTTTGTATTGCGATTAACTATTGTCATATGTGTATTGTTATCAGATAAAATGAAGCGATACACTAAGGATCAGTGCGTCTAGATTCTAAAAGTGCATTTTAAGCACGGTAAATGTTTTGCAGAGACCGGTCGAGGACTTCCTGTATTATTTCATAAATGAAATGCGTCTACCGTGTCAACAGTGTAGAGATTGATCAGGAAATGTGAAGATATAGAATCAACATAGAACAACAAATCACCTAGACAATCTCGTCAGCCAGACCTTTGCTACGAGTTCAATGAAGTCGATTCGCCGACGTTTTCAACAATTCAGAGAAGCAGTTTGCAGCGTCGAACATTTACCTCAAAACTGTATTCGACATCGTCTGACTTGACACCATGTAAATATTTTTTTTTTTTTTTTGTTGGGAGTATGTAAAATCTTATGTTTATGTAGACAATCAACGAACCATCTCTCAACTCAAGGCACACATTAGACGCGTCATGGGTGAAATTCAGCCGGAACTTTACTCTAAAGTAGTTGAAAATTTTGCCAACAGAGTGAAGGTGTGTCGACATTTGTCTGGTGTTTTGTTTTATGTTTAATGGCAGTGTTTGTGCTTCATATTGACTTAATATTGGCACTTTTCAAATAAATGAGTTTCAATATTAAAACAAAATTGCATTCATTATGGGACGCCTGTATCTGAGCAGCCTGTTCTTGTTATTTAGAATATGAATTCAGAGTGAGCATATACAACATACAGCATAATTTGTGCTCATTCTGCGAGATGTCATTATTTGCATAGAATTTCTTTCATAATCGTGTCGTGAAGTTAGACTTGAAATATCTGCATCACAAGCATGCTTCAGGCATTTGTATGTCAATACATTCATCAAGTGAATAACTCACTTTTGCCTAAAAAGATGTTTTCGGCGCTGAAAATAACTTTCTCTGCTTTGCGCTAATCCAGCGAAGGTGTAGACTAACGCCGATTAAGGCGTGAATATGCCTATAGCAATTTCACAATGAACAACTTAGAACAAGATGCAATGAGCTGACGTAACAAAGGTTTTTACGCGAGCACAAGCATCTGAAGGCAAAACACTATTTCGCTTGAACGAACCCGACATAAATTTGGGGTTTACTGCCCCTGTTGAATCATCAAGGATTTCCGGAAGTGTACGGACACGACTCATGTGGCTCAACGCAGCTCTGCTAAAACAATCACTAATCGCCATCAAGAAGCAACAAAAGGAAAACCACGCAGGTGTAGCTTAGCATCCACAAAGATGAGTAAATAGGGCTATATCCGTTTCTTGTAACTAAGACCTTTGTTTCCCAAGTCCAACACCCTCAGGACAAGAGGATAACGACAATTAATTTGCCACCACCCATAACGAAAAAATAATTATTACTACAAGATTCCTGGCTTCGCTATTACGTTTATGCTAATGCTTATTGTTCGACTGTTACGTGCTACCCGATATTTTCATTCCGCTCTGTTCTGGTGTATTGTAAAACTGCAATTTTCATACCCTAGGGTTTTACCACTTATAATTAAAATCAAACAAGTAACTTCCACTATTTCACTGTCTCTTTCTCATTATCCATCCTTTTCAAGAGCGAATTTTATACAAAAATTATGCAGCGGCGCTTCTAACAATTCAAGCAACAAACTCAGAAAAGAACTTTTTACTCATTTGCTGGTACATAGTTAAAGAATGAACCAAAAATGGAGCGATTACTGCAGACCCAAAATGTTAAATGCTTTTTTCGCACACCTATAACCAAACTGTTCGTTATTAATTGTTTATTAATTAGTTAACTTTGCGGCACACTTATGTGCAATGTCATTGAGATCATTTTAATACATTAATCATATTCATATATGATGGGACACTTGTTTTCAAGTATCTACCCAATGGCAGTTCTGAAATGGACTAACTGGTTATTAAATAACCGATATACACATAGGCACGCATCAGATTCTGGGACAAGGAACCTGTAATTTGATGTAATTGATTATTAATTCGGAAGTACGCATAAGGAAAAATGTACGTGTACAGCAAAATCATATCAACGGAAAACAAATGAATCACACAAACGAAACCACTGTATATATAAACAGCACGGAGACTGCTTTAGGTATTTCGCGAGATCTAATGTTGACTCTTAACTACATTTACTTATAAACAGCCCTGCATAAATAAAGGGATGCCATAATTGAATACAAACCGAAAACATGTATATCTATATATATAATAAATTAAACAGCTATCAGGCATGTGCATGCTAATAATTATTACCGAAAGTAAACATTACGAAACATTTACTAAGGTCACCGAGTTGGCTATTATGTTGGCGCTACCCTTTCTTGTGCATTAAAGTCTGCGATAATTTTCTGGTTGTCCACTTGAACAAGTTACGGCAATACTACAAATTTTGATGTTGAATCGAATTCCTCTGAGTGACTCTGATCAAATGGCCCCTAGAACTTTCATACTTTTCACTATTAGAAAATCTTAAAAGCAATGCAGAGCGTCACAACGAGTAATTAATACTGATACTAAAACAAATTGTGTGCCATTCTTCTATTATTATTATTATTATTATTATTATTATTATTATTATTATTATTATTATTATTATTATTATTATTATTATTATTATTATTATTATTATTATTTCAGGTTATGTTAGGCTGTTCGTATGGGTAAAAAATGCTGCACTCTTTTCTCCTTCCCCTTAATGATTACAGAGTAATGGATATCATGCGGAAAAGCTGCTGTAAAGCGCGGAGAACACTATAGAAGCATTTCAAAGATTTGTCTGTTTAAAAACGATTGACGTCATTCAGAAACCACCAATAAACAATCAATAAATTGTTCACATTTGTGTTTGATCATATTGATTTAACACCTTTATGACTAATCAATAAGATGCAAATTGTTTGTTTTTTGTTTATAGTTTTTGCATAGTCTATTGAGTTTGCAAATGCTATGAAGTTCTCTGTGTATTTTAAATTAACACTTTACCGCCACGGGTGGCCGAGGCCGTTAAGACACGAACTCTTGAGCGGGAGGTCTGGAGTTTGAATTCAGCCAGGACCGTCCTCCCTGACTGAGGTTTTTTCCAGGTTTTCCTCAGTCTTCCTAAATGGAAAATACCTGGGATGTGCCCTAAACTTAGGCCTGGAACGTTTCCTTCCTTAAAAAATATTTTCTCAATATATCATTCCATCTAATGTATCATCAATATCCACGCCTGTCATGTCTCAGTTGTAAAAACGGACGTTAAACACCATTATAAATAAATAAATGAAACACTCTTTTGCCATAGATCAATCTTCTTCTTTTAAACCCCTGCAAATTAATTTGCCTCTTTGATTAATCATACTGATATATTATAAATAAATCATTGTTTGATTTTCATTTTCACAAGAACACAGGATAAGTCTAGTATTTTCAAGAGGTGTAAATGTGATCTAAGATTGCCGCGGGCTATCATGAAGTTTGCATGATAGTTGCCATGAAGTTTGCGGTTAACTAATTTTTAGTTTTAATCTGTCATTAACGCTGGGAGAAAACTGTCTGGTTTCCGTTCCTTTTGTATTCATCCCACTATTATTTTCTACGCTCTGCAGTCTTATTTGATGCATCAATCTCTCTAGTGAAATTGTCAATGGCGTTTCTGCCGTATATTTTGCTATTGCTTATTATAATAATGATGGCCACTGTTTAATTATCTTTCACCTGATATAAATTATAAAGTCATATTATGAACTATCTTTGCTCACTCATTTTATTTAAATTCCGTACATTTTTGCATGCCAAAAATCGTCGTTCACATTAAGTACCAGATTATATTTCCCGTACTCATTTCAAAATTCGTGACTTGGCTAACGCCCCTGTCCGGAAAGACATTACTTTCTGTACTACCAGGAAAATAATCTTAGAAACAGGCCTACTAACGTAAAACATAATACTGTGTTTATTCCTTGAAATTTCACTAACTGCAACAAGCTTTATAAAATTGTGTATAAAACCCTTTTTGCAACAAGATTCAAAATGCTTATGTATGGCTTCCTTCGAAAGGGAAGTAAAGCCGTGGATTCCGGGTGGGAGATTCACTACATGTAAAAGAAAGAATCTTATGCCTGAAAAAAAGAGACCTACGAGCAAAACTTATAGGCCGTTTCACTCTCTGAGTTGAATTAGTGGCCAATGACGTAAGACGTTAAAGAGCGTCCGTTATTAAACGAAATAAATTAAAAAAATAAAATAAAACAAAATTCCCCTGCAACTAATACAAAAACAAAATTACATTAGATTATAACTACAGTTATTTTTTATTGAAGCTAATTTTCTTGTTTTGTTACTAAACTTTGAGAATCTCACGTCTTTAAATTAACATTTCAATTCCCCCCCCCCCCCCAAATAGAGATCTTGTCTGCAAAATGGACATAAACAGCATTCATCACTTCTTCATCACACTTAAATTTCCTTCCTCGAAGGTCTTTCTTCAGTTTTGAGAAGAGGAAATAGTCACTGGGAGCTAGATCTGGACTGTAGGGTGGATGGGCGATCTCCTTGTAGCCACAATTTTTCACAACTTCCTTTGCAACAAGAGCTATGTACACAGGCGCGTTGTCGTGAAGAAGGCGCACACCACCACTCAGCTTTCCTCGCCTTTTCTCTTTGATGGAAACACGTAGTCTGCGCAGTAGGCCAGCACCATTACTGTGGTGTTCCTCTCCTTGAAGTCAATGAAGAGTATTTCTTCACAGTTCCAAAAGATTGTGGTCATGATCTTCTTGGTTGACTGAGTGATCTTGGCCTTTAGAGGCGGTGCTTCGCCAGGTTTACACCAACCCATTGATTCTCTTTAGGAAAAGGACTGTTGTTTTAGAAAGGTCCAACCTTGCAGCTATTTCTGTAAGCTTAAGCTGCCGATCTTCCATAATTTCTCCTTTCACAAGAGCGATATTTTCAGGAAAGAGCATCTCCAAGGGCCGACCTGCACGCTCTTCGTCTTCGATGCTTTCTCGAGTCATTCGAAAAAGTTTGGCTCATTCTTTTACGGTAGAATATGAGGGGAATGTTTCCCCATATACACCGTCCAATCGCTGTTTAATTTCATTTGCAGTAAGCCTTTTTTTTTTTTTTTTTTTTTTTTTGTGAAGAACTTAATAACAGCTCGAAACTCCGTTTTGAACATTTCACAATTTTCTACATATTGTCTTTTTATGCAACTATATCTAAACTGAACACAGCGGAGCGGAAGTTACAGCTGCAATTATTTACTTAACAGATAAGGTATGACACCAGATAAGGGCTTTGTGAAGGCGATAATCTTTATCGGCGAGGCCGGAAACTTATGGATCCTTGTATATAAATGAGAACTGTTCAATAAAGAATTGTCATACTTTATTTTAGACAGTATATCTTTACTCATCCTCATAATTTTATAGGATCTTTCTCAAAGTAGTCCCCGTTGGATGCAATACACCTGATCCCTCGTTTCTGCCAGACAGGTCCTTCAAAATCGCCTCCGCAGTCTTCGCCACTGCTCCTGATGATGGAAAATGCTGCCCACGAAGGTGTTTCTTCAATTTGGGGAAAAGGGAAAAGTCACACGAGACTAAATCTGGACGGTAGGGAGTGTAAGGAGCTTTTCACATTAATTTTTGTGAGATAAGCAGCAAGGACATTTTCGATGTGCGGTCGTGCATTATAGAGGTACAGCACTCAGATTGCTGCACGTGATGTGACTTTGCAGAGTTTTCAGGACATCTGTGTAACCTTGACCAGTTACAGTTGTGTATATATGTACGTCATGCTAGTAAACCATTCCTTAAATATCGGAAAATGAGATGATCATAACTTTCCCGCAGAAGCAACCACTTTTGTGCGTGTGCATTGCTGATGATGGAGGTTTCCATATAGAGCTTTGCTGTTTGCTCTCGGGATTAAAATGATGTCGCCAAGTTTCAACAGCAGTGAATACCTTCGAAAGAAACCCGCATCTCTTTTTGTAGCTTCATCTTCAAGTGCATGCAAACTGGTAAGCGAGAGTTCTTTTGTTGGGTATCAGGATTCTTGGAATCCACCGTGCACAAACACGTCTCATATGCAACTTTTCAATTTTTATTTTATTTAAGTGTTTTAATGTTTTTTGACGATACAATGATAGCAGCGGTGATGGTTTCTTTCGTCAAAGCGGAAACTGGAGCGTCGGTTTCGCCTTCCTTTAAAATTGATTGTTTCCTCTTTTTAAACATTTTAAACCATCTTCGAACTGGGTTATAGGGACGAACAAACACTCCATTTGTTGAAACAAAAGCAGAATTTCAGAGCAGCATTTGGTTCGTCGCCTATTTTCCTGCGGGCGGAACTGAACACGTTCAACTTGCACACATCTCGCAGATGGGAGCAGGAAGTGACAACAATGAAACTAGTACTACGTGTAAATTACGCATTGAGCTAGTAATAAATTGTAAAGTCAAATTTTGGTGTTACATACGACAAATTTTCCACTTCAAGTACGATAGCAATATTTCAATGAAAGTGTTATTAAATTCAATTAAATTTTATGTACATTTTTGCTGTTGTTGAAATAACAGTCGACTGATGTCGACGGCTATAATGGTGTTTGCTATGGATATACAGAACAAATAACTTTAATTATTCTGAAATTCTTTGGGAATGCCTGCTGACTGAAAATGTAGAAAGAAAATTATATATTTTTATTCCAAAATGTTTTAAATTGCTCTGAAGTTACTGCTTCTTCCCTAGTTCAGAAGTTGCTTCTTTATGTGAAAAGGAATGTAATTTTTCTGTGAATGGAGAAAAAGCAGGCGTATGAAAGGAGTTAACAAACAAATTATATTGGTTAATTTTTTAGAAAAAGTATTTTTAAAAAACCAGTTGGTCGAAATCTTAATTTGAAATATGTGTTACTGTGAAATTGTTAATTTTATGAAAAATAAATTAAAATATAAGTATGGGAAATGTGGTAAATGTTTAATTTGAGTGTTGTGGTAGCTAACTATTGTTATTTCGTTTCGTTTTAGCTCTTGATATCTACATGTTATCTCTAAATATATTTATTCTCTTCAATTTTCTTTAAATCAAAATGTATTCCAAGAATACATTAAAATGTCATCAGTGAATTAAAAAAATTAAATATTTAATTCACTGCTGTGAATAAAACCATTGTTTAGATTGCCAAGAACGAGGGAAAAAATAACAGTTTAGATGCTGGCACTGGAAAAAATTACATTATTAGCGGAATATAATTATATAAAATGTTGCAATATTAGAGGACCAACTATTTTTATGCTATTTTATAAAAAATAATTTTATCTTTATAAACTGAAATGCTTGCATACAGATATTCGGTGTATGCTCTCTAAAGCGTTTTTAATAAATCAAAAATAAAGGACACATAATCCAATACTTCACACGTAACTAATAATGCTAAATTTTAGGAAGGTCATGACACAAGTCATGATAATCCTTCGCAAGCCATCTACGCACAAATGTAGAAACACACTTATTTGTTTCTCTCTGCAGTTTCACATAATGCAATTTCTGTTCGTCTGTAGTAGTTCGTTTATGAGTTGGCCCATCACAAAAATGACAAAATTGCGAGCACATTATTAATGCGACAAGTTTGGTTTGTTTGTAGCAGTAGTTTCAAAGACACGAGGAGAAGATGTTCCAAAGAAACATTTAATCGCATTTCATATTTTATTACCTAAGTCAGATATTTCATCACGATTTAATACATTCTTTGGTAACTAATATTTGTATAATGAAAAAGGTAGAGAAATGTATGAATGAGAACGGTGTAATTTGTGAAATGAATGTGATTGTTTATACATGGATAATGCATATAATGGAAGTAGGCTACCAAGTATATTGTAAGACAGACAATAAAAAGAAATCCATTAATGAGTACATACTGCTGGAAGCTGGAGAGATGGCTAGCGACGTATGCAGGGAGAGGACTTATCTGCCAAGTAAAACATTACGCACTGCATATCCTCATCTATTCAAATACTTAAAGAAAGCAGAATATTAATAGTGAACATTTGGACGTTATCAATACATTCCTCTGACCAGCCATCTCTCCAGCTTCCAGCAGCATTTTTTTTTTTTTTTTTTTTTTTTTTACTTTATATGCGCACGCTCTTCAACATCTCAGGTCATCAGCGTCCCATTCACAACAGGGCGTGAAACGCCGACAAATTTTGCTCAGAGGCTTCTTCTTTCAGGCTTGAAGTTCTTTTTCGTGCCGTAAATGTACGACACGGGACCCACGACTTTACTTCCTTTTCGAAGGAAGCCATGCTTAGCATTTTTACACCCGAAAAAACGTATCGATCCTGGCCGAGATTGAACCCGCGATCTTGGGTTTAGCAGGCAAGTATGGTTACCACTACACCACCAGGATCGACATATAGGCGTCTAGAAGGCAGTGATTGTTCATATTAACACACATAACTCCGTATGCACACAGAATATTGTTAATATAAATGCCCAGATTTGTACAGGTGGACATCAGTCAAGAAACAAACTGCCACTCTGTTGGAGTTGATTGCTAATCTACGACAGTGCCATAAACATATGAGGTGCATTCAAGTTATAACACCTCCGACCACCCCACTCCAGGACTGGAAACAGATAGAAACAGGATACGCGGGCACTCGTCAATGCGTGACAGAGATGGCAGCACTATATGGCACACAAAACTCTAGCGGCAGCGGCGAGATTGACTGTTTTTGATACTTCAAAATGACATTTTCATTACAAGAACAGCGTGTAAGCATTCGTTTTCTCCATTTGTATGGTTTGGCACCGATTGAAGTTCATCGCCAGTTGAGTGAGACATGTGGTGATGGTGTCATGGATGTGTTCAATGTGCGTTCATGGGTGCGACAGATCGTTGTGACAACAAACCAAGGCAATCTCAGTCTCGCACAAGTCAGTCTGACGAGCGAGCGGAGAAAGTTGCTTTGGAGGATCGCCGAACACTTCGCCTCCAAAGTTGGCATTTCCGTGGGATCTGTGCACACAATCCTGCATGAAGACCTGAAAATGCGAAAAATGTCCTCCAGGTGAGTGCCACGAATGCTAACGGACGGCCAGAAGGCTGCGAGCGTGGCATGTTGTCAGGCAATGTTAACGCGTGAAGACGGCATGAATGGGACGTTCTTTTCATCAATTGTGACAATGTATGAGACATGGATGCCGTTTTTCAATCCTGAAACGAAGCGCCAGTCTGCTCAATGGAAGCCCTCAGATTCACCGCCACCAGGTGAATTTTTTCAGGTAAGCGCCAATGCAGAAGGGATGGTGACCATCTTAAATCCTTACTCATTGCGTTCCAAGAGGTACTAAGGTACAGGTGCATCCTACGAAGATGTTTTGAAGAAGAAGCCCCTTTCAGCGTTGCGTGAAAAACGACCGGAAAAGGCTGCACGTGTGCTCTGTCACCAAGACAACACCCTAGCTCATCGGGCGAACATGACGCAGCAGTTTCTTCATGAAAAAAACTTTGAAGTGATTCCTCACGCTCCCTACTCACTTGATCTGACTCCTAGCGATTTTCGACTCTTTCCAACGATGAAAGACACTCTCCATAGTCGCACATTCGCTAGCCATGCCGCTATTGCATCAGCGAGTTTCCAGTGGTCAAAACAGACTCCTACAGAAGCGTTCGCTGCGGAATCATGGCGTCGATGAGGTGAAAAATGTGTACGGCTGCAGAGAGATTACGTCGAGAAGTGACACAAGTTTCATAATTTTCCTGTGATTAGTTAGAAAAAATGGGAGGTATTATAGCTTGAATGCACCTGTATACATTTCTCCTCTTCCTGTAATAAAATCCTGCTCATTTACTTTCTACTTTTGAACTTTGTAATCTTCTGGTTCTCTTTGTAGGAGACCTATATCTTAATTCCTATTCCCGAAGAACACCTAAGCAATATCTCCAACAGCGATTATGAGGAAGAAGATGGTTATAGTATTGTCGAAGAACGTATATAAAAATTAGTGTATTTATTAAACATTGAGGGTTTAGTGTAAACAATAACATGAAACAGCTAATTGCTTCCGTGAACCCGAAGGTACCCTGAGCCATTAAATGGGAACCAGCTCTGCGACACTGAACGTATATTAGTCTTTTTTATAAAGTATAAACATATCATATCATTTTACTCAACATCTTTCACCCACACCGCTACGGGTGGCCGAGGTCGTTAAGGTGCGGACTCGTGAGCGGGAGGTCTGGGGTTCGAATCCCGCCAGAACTGTTCTCCCTGACTGGTGTTTTTTCCAGGTTTTCCTCGGTCCTCATAACTGGCAAATGCCGGGGAGATACCCTAAACTTAAGTCGAACGCTTCCTTCCTTAAAAAATATCCTTTCATTTCATGTATCATAAATATCCACCGCCTGTGGTGCCTCAGTAGTAACAAACGGGCTTTAAACATTATATGTATATATTTAACCGTAAATACTGTCTGCCTCTGGAATGCATTGCCACAGAGACTGCCAAACTTTAGCAGTATTTCCTAAAATAGTATTTAATATGATAAGAAATAAGATATTACCTTATACTTAAAATTCCTAATGTTTCTATACAGATATTTGTTTGTTGTATTTTGCCGCAGAATTTGTCCTATTATTGCTTTCCTAGCAACTTCATAATAATGCTAATGTTTTACATTATTTGTTTTATTACCATATATTTTCATTCTCTTTCATCATTTATACATGAATGTATTTGTATAAGTTGTCTTTGTAACTGCTTGTACTGTTATTGTCATTAATTATTCCATAAATATTTTAAATGTTTATTTTTTTTATATATTTGTTTACACTGTTTCATGTTTTTCATACATTTATATACATATGCATTGTCCTTATTACTGTTTATGCTATTTATTGAGGTACTGTCACTGAATTTTTTGCGTAAAGATTTGTAGGACGGAATCTCTGCCTCAATAAATGAATAACCCATAGCTAGCCTAAAGAAAATAAAATAGAACAATCACCAGAACGGCAACTATGACTATAATCGGGCCGGTATCGCGCACTAGCTGCCGCGTATCCAATCTCTGATGCGTAAAGCGAAGCCCAAACAATTGGATGGCAAGGTACATACAGAGCCATGGAAGCAATATTTATTTAGTTGAAGTCACACTCTATATACACTATTACACAGCAAGGAGTTATCCAGATTTATAAATCAGTTTTAGTTTCTTTATCCCCAAAAGCTTTATGTTGTACATGCTTATCCCCACTAATTTTTTAAAGCCTTGATTGGTCTTCATGCTTAATTTGAAGAGCATTAAATACTTTTATTTCTCGATGTAATAGTGTGCATTGTTCGATTAAGAGCTAGAGAACTATAACAATAAAGTTTCCACATTTCCACATTTTGTCAGTATTTGAACGAAGATAACTGCAAATCGTTGATCATTAAGTGTCCAAAAATGATCTCTGGCAAATAATTAAATTTATTTCATTTGAAGGACATAAAAAATAGCATGTTGAATAGTAAAACATGAGCCATGATTATATAAAACCTTATTAGAGCCCATTTCCAATAAGCCAATACATATTCTTTCTGTTCGTTAATTAAAATACAATAATGTCACAGTTTGTTGACGAGGTGAACACAAACCCGGTCCAAATAAAGGAGAAATTACATGCAAACTTGTAGGGTTTTTTTTTTTTTTTTGATTGATTGATTGATTTATGGACGCTCTTTAACAGTTCAGGTCATCAGCGTCCCATTCAACTCAGGGCGTGAAACGGCTGACAAATTTTGCTCAGAGTACTCTCTTTCAGGCTTGAGGTTCTTTTTCGTGCCGCAAATGTACGACACGGGACCCACGGCTTTACTTCCCTTCCGAAGAAAGCCATACTTAGGATTTTTACGCCCGAAAAAATCCATCGATCCTGGCCGGGTTCGAACCCGCTATCTTGGGTATAGGAGGCAAGTATGAAACTTGTAGGAACCAAAGTGGAACAAGTAGGAAGTTAGTGCAGTTGAAACTTAATGAAATGCAGCACTTTTTCAAATATGAAAATTGTATCAATTTGAAATAAATTGCAGATATTTTTTCCGTGATAAAATGAAAGCTTTGTAAGTTAGTTACAGTGTGTGATTGAGCACCCCCCCCCAAAAAAAAAACACAGTGGTTACTGGAAAGGCTCCGTGGATCTTTGTATTCTGTGATTCAACATGTAATATTTGTGTCTTTCATATGGATCAAGTTTGTGTTCCTCGTGATCTTAACACCTGGTCCCAATTAGTTTGGATTAAAAACTTTATTACAAATGCCGCTTTGTTCGAGAATCTTAAATAGTTTAATGTCTAAGAAAAATTGTTATATGAGGCAGAGAGAGAAACCGGAGCAAAACCAAAAAACAAAATGAAGCAATGCGAAATGTGAGCTAATGGATTTTTATCTAAGATGCACTTAACACAATGATAGATTTTCACACTTTGGCGATGTGGTGGAAATGTGTTAATGTGGTTGAACAATGAAGGGTGTTCCGTGGTAACTCAAGTACGAAATTGTTTTATCAGCTGACCAGATTGAATTTCACTTCCAGATGGAACAAGATGCCCATGAGTTTGTTCCGTAGTTTTCCCCTCACCCAAACTTTAAGCGCTGATAATGCGGCATTTCATTATTATCACGAAGATCTAGGACGTGGATATTAAAAGTTTAATTAAAAAAAAAGTGGATTCAAAATAATCAGCGCTATTCAGACAGATACGGGTGATCGTACGAACTCGTGAACGGGAAGTTGACTGTTCGATTCTCGCCAGGGCCACCTTCTCGGACTCAAGTTTGTTTGTTTTCAAGTTTTACTCGAGTCTAGCAAACCCTACACTTCCTTCGTAAATAAAATTCCTTTCAAAATTTAGCATTTTATCTCATGTATCATCAGTGTCCACCGCCTATGATGTCTTAGTACCAAAAAACGGGATATTCGAGTACTGAAATGTGCCAACTAAGCAATCTACAGTTAGTCTAATCATGGAAGTTCCGACATTAATAAATATAAAATTTTCCTGGCACTGTTGTTACTTCCGTTTTGTTATTTTTATCTCTCTTTAAGCCAAGTTTACTCTCTTGGTTACATTTTGCAAACTATTTAAAGGTATTTCATCTTGTATAAATCACTAACAAAAGTGCACGATGCATTTTTATATCCCACTCTGTATATGATCCAACAAAATCAACATGTTATACATTAAAATAATTTTGGCTCTCGAACGTTTGTATAACATTTACATATGCTATGCCGAACATTGTACGTGGCATGTCATCGCTCCTATTCCCTAAACGCGATGAAAGAAAAACGCAAAAACGCAAAACCACAAATATATTATGGGAATTCATCATTCCAAGAATGCGTTCACCTTTCTGTTCCTGCTCCTAAAGTTTGAATCATTAGGTCAAAAGAAACTAGCAGAATATTGACGTAAAAACAATGATGTATAGGTATCCAACCGGTGAAGGATTGCATGCCGATAGCATCGTTCAATATTCATTGCGGGTCGAGCGGAACTTTTCAAATTGGTGTGCCGCTTTGATCTATATGAATTTTGGTTGCTTAATAATATAAGGGAATAATGATATGCTGGTAACAGTCATTCCATGAGAGTAAGGTCAAAAATCAAATAAAACTGCTCTAATCTTAGCTCCCAGCAGAATTTTGTTTGATTTGAAGCTTATTAATATTTGAAATCCCCTTTCGGAGAGGGAATGATTGCATAAATAAACCTAATATTAGTATTTAAAATGTTGATAAATAATGCGGGATACTAACAAATATTACAGCCAACAAAAATACATTAAAGTCCGGTAACTTTAGACGTCAACGGATCTTTTGTTGATTAGAGATATCATTAATAAATTCCTTTGCAGTTGCATGGGACGTTAAACCCTAAAACACAAAGAATATTAGTGACTTTCAGATTGCTTCAGCAAAAATTTATACTTTTATAATTAATAATGATTGCAAATTAGTGTGCTACTTTAATACTAATTCCAAAGTCAGTTAATAGTTTTATTAAAAGAATACTTTGGCTCATAATAATTTCTGTTTTGACTAGTTAATTTATTGCAAAAATATACTGGGTATTTAATTTCAAAACTTGTCAATATGAATAAAATACCTATTTAATATAAATTAAATTAAAAAAAACACGTCAATTTGGATTGTGATGGGGGAAGTTTAAAAATCCATGTTGATTACAATTTTATTGCAAAAATATACCGGGTATTTAATTTCAAAACTTGTCAATATGAATAAAATACCTATTTATTATAAATTAAATTAAAAAAACACGTCAATTTGGATTGTGATGGGGGAAGTTTAAAATCGATGTTGATTACGATTTAGACTTTACCCCATCACCCCCCCCCTTTAAAAGTCAAATAATATCACCCCTAATTTATGATACTTAAATATTATAGAAGGTTCAACTGTTAAATATTTTTTTGTTTTCTATCATTGCCCGATAACTTGTTATTGTTTGAATTTGCACAGATTGAAACTATCATATTACTGTAAAATTACCCAAAATAAATTGCATTTTCGGCCTACAAGTAACATGTTTTTTATTCTGTCCAAATTTAAACAACAGTGACGATAATCCAGACTGCCATACAAACATACAGAGCAAAAATTGTGATAGCAATTGAATATATATTTTTTTTTTTTTGAAAAATTTAAGAATCGTAAGGTAGGGGTGCCATTTAAAATTTCCAAATAGAATGACTGTGAAACCTAAGTAGTAATCAACTGGTTTTTAAACTTCCTCCTTAATATCTAATTTTTTTTATAATTAAATTTCTTTTAAATCGATATTCTGGTTTTGAAATGGAAGCCCTTTACATTACTTTAACTGGGATTAACATGTGACATGAAAGTATAATGTTGCACCCTAATTTATTTCATTTTCAATTTAATTAAAATGCTTATAATTTATAAGAAAAGTTATTTTACAATCACTTTACAGAGAATATCAGAAAATTATAAATGAAATAAATAAGCATTGTGGGAGTTGGTCACACTGAGTCACCCATATATAACACAAAAAAAAACAGCAAATGCAAAAATAACAAAAAGATTGACATGTTCCTGATTCGGCTTTCTATGAATGCCTTGAGGGGAAAAAATGCCAATTAGAAAACGTTTATAAAATGGAATAAACTTCATTTAGTCAACTAATACAAACCATCCAAATTAACTTTAACACTATACCATATTATTCATTTCATTTTAACTCGTTTTATTGCTCAGAAATTTCAAACCTCCCCCCCAAAAAATCTATGATGGTACTACAAATTTACTTCTTTCATATCTTTATTTATTAATAAAAATACAAAATCACTATTAGACACAATAACTATTGATTCCTAAGTCATTATTGCTTTAAATCATTTTGATCGCCATTTTCCAAGAACCAGTACCCCCTATAATGTATTTTTAATCTATTATTTAAAACCTAAAATAATTTTGTGTCACAAAAAAAACATATTTTGTTGTGTTACTCCGAAACTTCTCATTTTATATAGCGTAATAGTAAGTGCACAACAATGGCTAGTACATGCTTCAGTTACGTTTTTTTAGTTCTTTCATGTTTTACTTCATACATAAAGTAGACAAACTGTAGTTTATTTTCTTCATGTTATGAACAAAATTAATTTATCATTAACATTTTTTTTTAAAATTATCTCCTCTGTAGTCACAAGCTATTGCAATAACAGTACTTGTTTCAATTGTTCAAACACTACTCATTAAATTCTTGATTGAACAGATATCAAAATCAGTTTTCTAGGATCTAGATGCAAAGCATCTAGCAGTTCATGTATGAATATTTGACTGTAATTACCTTAAAGTACTATGAGAGAACAAATAGGAGAAATCTAGATACCTTATTTATTAGAATGACCGCTAGAAATAAAAAGAAAGCCAAATGTCAACAGTATTTTTCATATTTCTTTTGGTAATTAAATCTTTTCACGCTTCTACTAATTTTCTGTTTGAAAATATAAGTAATTAGTTTGAGCTGAAATGTCTTACAATTTATATATGTAAACTTTTCTTAAACTATTTATGTTGCCATTTTCATATCAATTTAACTATGAAGCCATTACTAATTGATTTAGTTTAAAAAAAAGTGAACCGGTTTCAAATGTTACACTGCATGCAAAATGCTCCTATACCTGTAATTATTTTTACATGAAAACGTTATAGTTGCTGAAAATTATAAAAAGTACAAAAGGAAGGAATTTAAAGTAATAAATTATTATGATTCACTTAACCTCTGAATCAATTTCATATATATATATTTTGATTCATAAAATCAAAAGTTTTTACATGCATTATAGTCAATCATCTCAATAACACAAATTGAAAGTCTTTTGGTTTATTTCATAGTTTTAAATGTTACAATTCTTTTTATATTTTTTTCTTTGTTTCCAGCAATTAGAAAATTAACATCTTTTGCATGGAACTCATACAATTAAATATGAGGGGGGAAAAAAATGTTTCTGCTATAGGAAATAACACAAAAACTCAAAATGCTACAAT
Organism: Metallyticus violacea; assembly: GCA_030762175.1. Lineage (NCBI taxonomy): Eukaryota > Metazoa > Arthropoda > Insecta > Mantodea > Metallyticidae > Metallyticus > Metallyticus violacea. The sequence continues at coordinate 65,731,972 of CM060838.1, read as the reverse complement.
ATGGAATTTTAAATTGCTGTTGTGGTTCTCATTTTTAAGTGCATTTAATCTATGAAATGAGTAATCCTTCTGTACATTTACTACACACATCATAGTGTTAGTGTTACATATTCTCAGCACTGACATTATATGCACGAGATTATCTAGAACAGTAGTTCTGAAACTGTGGTTCAAGAATCCCCAGATTTCTGCAAGACCTACCTAGGGGATCCACAAAACACTGGAGTAATGTTAACATAATTTATTCTTGAATGTATACATAGAAACAATAAATTATGAGAAAATGAAACATATGAATTTATGTGTACCCATTTATTATATAAAGTAAATTAGAATCATTAGAAGGAAACTAGTATTTGTTCTTGAATGCACCATGCACCATCACACTTCCCTGATAACAGCATGCATCTTTTAGCAGTGAACTACATGAGATCAGGTGAACCCTAGATTTTTCCAGGCAGTTCCTTTGGTTTCTAATTATTTATTGCATAATATTGCCCTAATTTTTTTAAAGAAGGCCACAAAAGTATTGGCACCATTTTTAATTGTGTAAAAAAAATCATTCCTAGATTCATTTATCTAAAAAAATAAGTGTATAAACCTTTGGTAAATGTAAAATCAGAACTCAGAGTACAAATATCTTCCATTAAGATTAATAATCACTTTTTTTTTTTTTTTTTTTGAATAATGTTTAATGCCCATTTTCACTGCTGAGGCATCAGAGGCAGTGGAACCAGTGATACATGAAATGAAATTATAAACTGAGAAATTTTTTTAAGGAAGGAAAGGTTGCAGATCTAAGTTTTGGGGTACCTTCCCAACTTACTATTGTGTAAGTTTACATTACAATAAACGGGCAAATACTGAAAATAAAAATGAAAGTGAATTTATTTGTTCATTTACATCTTTACATTTTGTAAACAAATAATTAACAACTATAAAAATACATACAGAATGCACATTTAGAATTTCAAGCTTTGAGTTAAATATTATGAAATCCGAGAGAGGGGGGGGGGCATAATGAAGAAAAATTTGATAATGGCTGTTCTAGGTAATACCATCTGGACACAATTTGGGCTGACTACTGATTGAACAATATCCAGCATTATTTACTTGCTGGCAAATGGATGAATAGACAGATTAGTGAATACACAAAGCCATGCATAAAATGTACCTGCTCATGCTAGTCTTAAGAGAATTTCAAATAAAAACCCCAATCCAGATAAATATTAATTTTGTACTTTTAAGAGTTACTTTCTATGGTGTCAAAGAGCAGCCTATTTATTTCCTAACACACAAAAGCAACATTTTACATATAGTAAAGGATATCATGCATTTCGAAAGCTAGTCCATATGAATTCAAAAAATGTTGCTCTCGTCATTCATTTACAAAATACCACAGCTTGTTGGTTACAGCTATCATTCCATTACTTGAGTGAGCAGCTGATTTCTTTTTGTTTGAAAGTTCATTTTAATTTCCAAATGGAATCAAGTTGCTTGCAAAATAAAGTAAAATAATTTGAAGGGACAATGATTTTGAATACAAAATGTTGTGCAGTGCTAACAAGCATTGGCAAGAACAGGTGCATCTACATATGTGTGTTTTTTTTTTAATTATTTCTAACAGAGCAAGCTGCACCCCATGGAAAATGTCTTATTACATCATATTCTTACTAGAAAAATCACTGCATTGACAATCATGAACAAGCCATTAGAGAGATCTTTCTCCACCAATTATCAATTAAGAAGTCTTCTATTTAAATGATTATGATATAATTTCAACACTTGAAATGCCACAATATTAGATCTTCATTCCACAGAGATTTGACATTTCTTTGCAAATATAGAAGAAAGTTAAAACAATCTAAATTAGATTATGGTGCATAAAGTAGAAATAACCCATTTTTATATCATAATATATGACTCATTTACCAAAAAAATAAAATTATCGTATAATTCCAAATAACCCATTTGAAATAAAAATTATACTATTAATAATGAGCATATAATATAATTATAGATACCTATACTATCAATACTTAACTTTATAATAATGTCAGATATTAACTCCTAGACATCTAATAGATTATATTCTCAATTGGAATATATTGATAGGTAAGGTCTTTATCTTTAAACTTAACTTTCCCTAAAAAGATGAATAAATGCTAGGTAAATGAAGGTATGAGGCTGGTATTTATTCATTTCACTAATTACCCGAGGCCTAACTCTATCAGTGCAGAATGTTCGAAGAAGAGAACAACATGGGGTTGTTAAGGCTTAAAAATAATTTTAATAAATTCCATATGTATATTGAAAACCTGCTCTGTCACTCTGACAAAAAAAAAAGCATGATAGTAATTTACCTTGCATAAACAATGCAGACAAAATTTTTAAACTGAAATTAACTAAATCCCTGAAAATAATGTTTTTATTACTTTATCATTTATTTTAAATGCAAAACATTTCTCTTTAATTTTTCTAAAAATCATCAAGCAATATATAAAATGAGCTTTATGAATTTAATTTCTGCCTGGATAGAGATATTAGTACCTACAATGTTTAAATGGAAAACTTTTCAGATAACTTAAATGTGGCATTTGGTTACTTTAAAGATATAGATACAACAGGAAAGTTTACCTTTTCCTGTCACATTAATTAACAACCATTTACTAAGTCATAATTTACATTATATTAGCACTGGAATGTCTACTAAACCTTCAAATACGTAATCAGAATACTTACACTAAACCAATTACCTATTTAGCTTGAATGCAGTTAAAACAATAAGCCTTGTCAGTGGTTTCCATCAAATGTTGTGACAGCATTTTCTACTTAAAGTGTACATCTCTACATTACCCTAAATATCAATCATCATATGTAATAACAAAATTAAACTGGTGCACATTATTCTGCTAAATGTGTTCTTTTTTAAAAACTAGCAACTAAAATTGTAACTACATGATGCAACAATGGACTATGGGATGCCATCTACTTTAACTAAGAGTGACACATCATAAATCAAAAAATTTTAAAAACAATATTTTGCTCACTTATACCTTAAAAATGCTTAATCATGTAAAATATTACATATACAATTTTTTACATATTCTTAACTGTATTGCTTTTGATAAAACTGATGGGAAATGTTAGAATATGCAAACACTTGTTAATTTTCTTCAAAAGGCATTGCATTAACAGTTCTAGTAAAACTGAATTAGCATTAAGTGACAATGCATTATTTTGTTTTGTTCCATTACAGTTTGCGATCAAAAGCACACACAAGGGGAAGCACAATAGACCTATTGCTTGCTATTTCCTTGTTGTTCACATTTTAAAAAACCAAATTGAAGAGGTTATGGTTACCCTAACTATGACAGTGAACAATTAATAAACCCATTAGTTATGCCCAACAATACTGAGTAAAATTTAATGCCACTGTTTTAAAGGACACTATGTCTCTGTCACAAGAAATCTCTGTGGACATCCTTTTCTGCACAAGGAAAATTATTACCCAGATAAATAAAAAATTCCTGAAAAAACTAATACCTTTTATTAAATGGAACCATTTATTTAATGCAATGTATCATGTTTCATACCTATTAAATTACTAAGTGAAATAAGAAGAAAAATGCACCATTGCAACATATACCATAAGTGAAAAACTTTAAAACGTTTTGGGCTAATAACAATTTTATTCTTTTTCATTTAATTGTATCTATCTCTTCTTTTCAAAACAACATATTATATACTTAAACACATAATGGAATGTCGGTATACCGGGATTTCAATGACGGCATTTCAATAACTGTAATGTGTAACATTTTTTCCCCCCTACCCAACACCATTATGACACTTAACATGTGACATAACCTGAATCATTAAACTCTCGAAAGGGCATATTTAATTACATATATTTAAATTTCCCTTTGCAATATTTTTTATGAAGGTGAAAATAGCAATCATACCTTCTCTGACACTCCTATGGAGAGAATTATAGTTGAAATTCAGTTAAATAAATGTTATTCGATGAAGGCACAAGAAAAAAAGTTCGTTCGAAGTTCGAGGCACAAATAAATTTTGCTCAATTATACAAACTGCGATATTCCACATACAAAAACATCACAAATTATCTTCAAAGACTAAAATTTTGATAATTTTCAACTTAAACAAAACATAACCACAACATTCACATCTGGTAAACGTCAGCGGCAGCCATCATAATGAGAGAATTTATCCACCCCATAATATATACTTCCGATTCGACAAATTGTATAGTACTTCATGCAAATTTTCTCTTCCAAATGCAAGGCTGTAATGCCATATCACTACTGAAATTCATAACGGTGCTCGATTGTTTAAATTATTTCACTCTACACATGACGCCCAAACTTTGTTACTATGACCGCCATTATGCTAGCTGAACACATGTGGGATGCCATCTATTATGTAATGTTGGAATTCGCTGTATACTGTGCCAAATCGTACCGAAGCTGGATATGCATGAAGCTTCTCCAATTTAATTTGCAAAACTAAATTAAATGAAATTGTATAATTTACATTTCAAGCAATAGAAAAATTTTGGAAGTATATTCTGATAATAAACTAAATGAGTTGTTAGCTATAACAAAAATAAATAATTGGTGGATATCAGAAGTAATTATACATCAAGTGCATACATAAAAGCTACTTTAAAAAAATTCGAAAATATCTTAAATACCTTGAATGGAAAAGATAAATGGATATTTCTATACAAAACTATGTGACAGTTATTACCGTGAAAGGTACACTTTGAAATATCCTTCTAGAGAAGATCCACAACGAAACTGTTCAAATAATAATTATAAATGTATATCTATGAATATTTTACGGACGTTGTTATTATTATTATTATTATTATTATTATTATTATTATTATTATTATTATTATTATTATTATTATTGTGATGAACATAGTCACCATGTTGTTGCTGTAAATAAAAAAGTTCATCTTTCATAAATAATAATCGGAGTGACATACCTCAAACCCATCAATAATGGCAATTCTGCTTTTCCAATTAATTAGTTACATACAAAAATATACAGATTCGTGAAAGAAAAGCAAGAATTAATTTAGAGACCAATACTAAAAGAATTAATCTTATCAACTTTATACATTCTTTCCTGTTCATTACATGTAAATGAAAATCACAAAAGTTTACAATATTGGGCATAAACATAAAGCAGAAACAATAATAACCTGGGAATACCATACTTCAAACTTAGTAAACCTCAGAATCCTTATCAATATATAGGTCCTAAACTCTTTAATAAATTCCCTAATAGTGGTCAGATCTTAACTCAAAACGGTTTAAAACGTTCGTGAAAAGGCAACTAAAGAACATTGAATTTAAAAACATTAATATAAATGGTAAACCAATAAAAAAAAACAAACAAACAAACAAAAAAAAACACACAAATCAACTTTATATTAAACTGTAGTTGTGTCTGTATTATTATGTTAGTGTTTATTATATGTTGCCTTGTACTTGCAGTAATCTGCAAAATGATTGTATTTCGTATGCGTAAATATCTACAAATTGTTACCTTTAATGAATGCTTGCAAAATAATTTATATACATTATAAGCCTTAGCACAAATTATCGATAATCAGTACTAATTGCTTTAATTTCTTTTACGGAATTTGGTTACATCTGTTTTTACTTGTCTTGTACTTCAATGTGGAAATAGATGTACATACTAACCATTTAAACATTTATGTACTTAATTAAGCCGATGATACTTGTGTATTATTATATCTTTATATGACCATATATTAGCTATACCATACATTGTATTGACCATGTTATAGCAACAATTGCTGCTCTTTTATAATACGGATTATTATTGTTGTTATTTATATTATTTTTATAATTTGATAAAACTTATTGCTTGTTTTAATTTTATTTTCTAAAAAGAAAACCGAAGAGGAGTAATAAATGCATATGAAATAGATAAAAGATTAACATTATAGCATGCCTAATTATTCCTTGGGTATAAGGAATGAATGAATTGATGGGTGGATCGATGGATGGATAAAAAATAAAATTGATTTATATTCCATGGGGTTCTTGTACAGCAGAAAGTGGAACAAGTCAAGCTGTATAAGGTTACATTAATGATATTTAAATTAGGACGAAAATGTTTTAAGCAAATATGTACACATGCTGCATTTCACACACAAACAAACATATTTAAGCTTCAACGTAAGACAAAGGAGAGTAGATTTCATACATCGCCATATGCTATATAGTGATATTTTGCCATATTTTATATGTTATCTTATGATCATTTTAACATCATATGTTATTCATCTGTGAATTCGTCAACTGAATAATAGTTAACAGCATAGTTATTGGGTAAGAGCAAATTGGTATACTTCCCTATTTTATCGGATGATAATATTTTAAAATTACTTGGGAAAGCTTATAGATTCTGATACACTATTAACAAACTCCATTTTAATAACACTACTATGGGTATATACATATTATATCATATCGCTTCAATCTGTGAATCCTACGTAGCGCTTAGGCAACTCTACTGGAATTAGTTTAACTCTAGGATGTTGATTTTCTTAGAAATTGCATATATTATTATATTTGATGAAATTGTCATACTCTTCATATTTACAAATATTTAACTCTACAGTAGAGTTGTCAGAGATCGCCTTTTATTATTATTATTATTATTATTATTATTATTATTATTATTATTATTATTATTATTATTATTATTATTATATTAAGTGACGTTGGGATTAAATTTTTTTATGAATTTTACTGAAAAATTTACTGTGATTGCATTGTTATTAAATTAATAGGAATACCAAATTTCATTTAAATTGGATAAATACTTTACGATCTATAAATTATTTCCTAAAGTTTGTTACGTAAATATGTGGCATATTCAAAATGTTTCACGCGTCTCATAAGTTCAATTGGTTGACATTTTTGCAATTGAAGCTTTGAATTACACACAAAAAGTGTATTAATAGATATTTTAAATTAATTTTATGAGTGAACTGTGATAATTTTTTAATCGAAATAAAATTGTAATCTTTAAAATTAACATTTTTTTCATAGAATTTTTCGTAATTGTTTTTGGTGTTAGCATACGTTTCATCGTGTAGAATATTGAATACTTCTGCACATTTTTTTTGAAATTTTAATTTAGTTTCAAAAACTGAGATGTGTGGGACGTTTTGAAAGTGTGAAAATCAAATTTTGAGAAAAATGCTATTTTATATATATAACGTATATTGGGATTCTGGGAATTGTACACTTTACATATTAGAACCCTCATGATTTATAGTTAGGTGTGCCTGTACTTCTGTGTTGTTATTGTTGTTGTGCTACTTTTGCCACCTGTAGGTTCTGCCACCTGACCTCCTGCTCTCGTAGACCGAATCGTATCTCTGAAGCAGTTGACGAACATTCCTCGCCCCTCCTTACCACCGATTTTAGCCCTTGAGAAGCTGAACAGCCCATACCATGCTATCATCAAACTGAACAAACATTTTGCAATGGCTCTGCGGAGTCTCACCAAGAGATAGGCTCCTGTTAGAGAAACACCAAGAGTCTGTCCATGCTTCTGGTCTATTGCTTTGTAACGGTAAAGTGTAACATATAAGGCATTTTTCTTGGCAGATGCTTCTTCATGGTCAGTCTGTAGTCCTTTTTTATAGTTTTTTACTTCGGCTTACGTTGACCACGATCACAATCTAGTATCCTCAGTAGTATCTTTCTTTAGCTTGAGGAAAGCTGTAGTCAACCTTTTTATTATATGATTGACACTTTCTTTCTTCATTGCTTCCACATCAGCAGCATATACCGCCTCTTCCTTTAGCTGCTAGTGAATCTTTGTGTCTCCAGCAACAGTACATTTGTGTATCTCATTCCACACTTCTGTACTGAACAACCGTAAGGGAGGGGAAATGCAATTGTTGGCTCTTTGTGGACGCCCAATGGTTCGAGGAACCATTTGCAGAAAAAAAAACTATTTTGACTGATTTTGGCCAAAATCTCGCTCCCAGTGTCCCTTTAAATGGAATCTTAGAACAAAGATGTATATTCATGTAACTTACATAATTTACGTTTAAAATATTTACAGAATGGGGGCTAGAAGTATTTGCATTTAGTACATTTACAAAACTAAATTAATTCAATGGCGGAAATTAATAAACTTATTTTTTATTATATGAAATCCTCCTCTAAATAGAAGATAGCCGTGATAAGGTATCTTTTTAGTGCTAACCTGAAATTGTGTTTATTAGTATGCAGTTCTTGGACGATGGAAGAGAATTAAATAATATTATGTCATTTTGGATGATTTCAACTTGTTACTTAATCTGTGTAAATCTTGCCTATTTCTGATTTCTTCGCTATGTATATTTGATGTTTTTATGAAAACTTCTGTTGTCTAGAACAAATAAAATTACCGCTAGATCGTACTCGCAAGCTAATGGTACAATTCCAAATATTTTGTATAACATTTACAATGAATTGGTCGTTTGGTTCCTTCCATTATTCTTGTTACTCTTTTTTGTAAATTAAGCATTTTTTTATAATTTATTAATATTACTCATTTGTGTAGCCTTTATGTCATGTGTTTGATGTTTTAATTAAATTACCTTTATTTTAATGTGAAAGTTTCATAAGATAAAATATATACTCACAAAGAAGTGTTAACATTTTTAGTTTTCGAAATAAATATTCGTATATCCTAGTTTTATTATATAAAAACACATTTGCGTTCAACTAAGTGCTCCCAAAATAAAGGGTCATGTTTCATAAACGGCAAGAAATGTGCATTATGTGCTGTTTTGCTGATTTTAGTTTTAGCACAATATATTCTATTTGTGTTTTCCAATTAACGTATTTACAAACTTGAATACCTACAAATTTAGTGTAGTCGTGTTTACCTATGTGATTATAACACTTGCATTTAATGTGAGGTCAGGTGTGTTATATGTTATAAATTGGTAATAACAGGTGTTCGTCAAAAATACATTTGTCCTCATAGCAAGACGTAACTTATGAAAGCTGTTGCTTTATTATTAAAAGTAAAATAACAGTTCCAATTATTCAAGTAAGTATAGTTTGTGTGAGTCCATGATGCTTGTTTTATTCATATTTAATCATAATTTGTTACCTTTGAGCCAGTAACATGTTGTATTAATTACATAAGTAACGTTTCCCATCAGACTACCAAAGATATTGCTAGAAACTATTATACTAGTGTCATCAACAAAGAGAACAATAGTACTAATGTTATTTAATAATACTGGTAGATACTTCATATCAATAACAAAAAGCAGTAAGCCAAGAAGTAGTCCATGTAGAACTCCATGTAAAAAGTTTTTCCAATATTTGATATTACGCCAATTGTTTTCTGAACAAGTTAATTGTACCGCTTCTTTTCTATTGACAAAGTGAAAGATGAACAATTTTAAATCTTTGTTTGTCATTCCATAAAATCTTCGATTTCCTATTAGAATTTCATTTTTAACACAATCATTATTTGCATTTTATTATTTAATACTAACAGAAGTTCCTAAGATTATAAACCTCATTTTCTATAGATTTGCCTTTCTTAATCCGAAAGTGTTCTTTTGTCACAATATTGTTGTTTTTAAAATAATTATACAATCTGTTATACATTACTTTTTGATAAAGTTGTTGTAAAAGAGATATAAATCAGTAATTGTAAAACTCGTACTTGTGTCCTTTTTTGAATAGTGATTTAACAATGGATAACTTAAGACTTTCTGGAAAATGCCATATGCCGGGGATTCATTACATAAATAACATAGTGGTGCACTTATTATCGATGAGTATGTTTTTAAGTGTTTACTGGTAATTTCATCATATCCCGACGAACTTTTGTTTTGAGTGAATTTATGTTTTGGTTATATTTATGCTAAGTTCTTTAATGCTTAGAATGCCATTAAAAAGGATGCCTTTTTACAGGTCTAACCCATCTTCTTAAGTTCCACACTTTATATTTAAATTGTCAATAATATTTTTTTAATGTGTTAAATATATTCACTATTTTCCCCAAATCGCTTACTTTATTTACTTTCTTTTAATACTGTGTTTGAAGCAATCAATTTATTATACATTATTAAGCCCTTGCATCAATAGACTTCGTATAACAATAATAATTACATAAGTATAAAATATGTTACATAATTGGTGGATTCCCCAACATTAAAAGGTTATTAGTTAATCTAGTATATTTCGTTTCATTTGAGTTTTTGATATGTCCTTTATAACAAAATGGCGGATTCGGAGATGATGTTATTGTGAGGGGAAGGGAAATCTTTAAAAAGAAAGATGTTAACGAAAATGATAATAGTATCTATTGGAAATTTTTTCACTGCAAATATAATGCAGTCCCAGTGAATTCTTTATCAAAGTTCTGTTAGGGCCTAGGCACGTTTTTTTTTTTTTTTTTTATTGATTTATTTATGGACGCTCTTTAACATCTTTTACGCCCGAAAAAATCCATCGGTCCTGGCCAGGTTCTTCGAACCCGCGGTCTTGGGTTTAGGAGGCAAGTATGGTAACCACTATACCACCAGCACTGACAATAGGCACGTTTCAATAAACACTTGATGTTATAGCATTTGTTAATATTAAGGAAAAATTTCTCAAGTTATTGCCATAAACTGCTTAAAATTAAGTTAGTTATAAAATTGCAATTAAATTCATATTATTAACGAAACTTTGTTTATGAGAGTTACATTCGCAGCTACTGGAAGTTCATAAACTAATAGGATTATACTAGATCAGGGCACGAATGCCATGGGATTGCCACAAAGAAAAGCTGCTGAATTCATTTTTATATAATGCCTTATTTATTGTCGCTTTCACTGTATTGGTCTTCTCGCAACATCTGTGAATGATGTGAATATGCAGCTATAAGTCTGTAGTCTTGAATGAAATTAATGATGGCGTAAATGAACTCGGAGTCTGCCTTAAAGCTATTTAGAATTTATCTTCTCAGGGAAAGGAAAGCTCCAAAAACAAAAATTTTACCCAAACAGTTTTACCTGTCCTGAAAATATTTCCAGGACCTCCGAATTAGTAATCGCAACCGTTAGACCATGTTAAAATTTCTTCCTATTCGAAAGCCGGTACTTGCAGGACATCAGATTATCAGCCTGAAGGAAATGTATTTACTTAATCTCCATGTTTTCAGTGTTAGGGAAAAATTTGGACCATTTGAACTTAACATTTGGCAACTCTGATTGGTGTGACCTGGGAGCCGGAGGAAGCTTGGTGCAATGGCTGCGGAAAACGTGATTATTATTAGGCAGTTGATAACGTTTAGAGTACGTGTATAAAAATGAATTAATGGAGCACAGTGTTTTGCGCAATTAAAATGGCATTGAGTGAAAGTCAATGGCCGTGCATAGAGTGTCGCATTAAAGAAGAGGTAATAGGATTTGTAATATATATATACCGGTAATCTGACTTGGCTCCCAATTATTAAGCACGTAATTCAGTTCACTTCATGGAAAATTCCTTGAGTTCGCGAGGCAGTCACAGAGCACTGCGAATATAGAATTTGTCCTTTACAATTGCCATAGTATCACACATTGTACATTTACAAATGATTGTGTACATGTGCGAAAATGGTTAAAATAAAAATGAAAAAGGTATACCTAGGATAGCATTGTCAAAACAACAAAAACCAGAGAAGCAGATAAATCGCTCGGTCGCATAAATCTTACTACATATCTATTTACATATACATTGATGTAAAATCATTAGGCCTTTTTGGGGGGGTCTAGTATTCTTGTGATATATATTTTGATTTTGTACAAAATTTTCTTTATCTATTATGTACATGAGGGATAATATATATTTTCATATTGTCGAAAGAATTTCTTCATGAATGACTGTTATGTGTACCAGAGTTATTCATATGGCTTTTTTCATATTAGGAAGACAAGTTCACTTTTAACTGATTTTCCCCAAAATATAAAACTATATTTCATTATAGAGTGGAAATGGGCATAATAAACTAATTTTAAAGTCTTAATTGAATTCTATGTTAATGTGTGTATCGCCTAGCATGCACTGCTAATTTTAGATATGATCTTTCTTATTCAGATGGTTATAAATTATTAAACCAAGGAATTTAATACCTTTGGTTTGTAGAAGTATATTGTAACAATATCCTATCTGTAAGAGGGTATTTGGAGATCTGTGAGTGATGAGTTTCATAACATTTGTTTTATCTAGATTTAGAGACAACTAGTGTGCTTTGAACTGTACACACAAGGAGCTCATAACTAAATTTAATTTAATGGCACAATTATTAAGGTAGTTCCTGTTTATCAATATGCTTGTGTCATCTGCAAATACAATAGTATTGCCTACATCTTGGATAGATGAGGAGGAATCATTTATATGCGTCAGGAGAAAAAAGAGGGCCCAGAATAGATTGTTGAGGCACTCCATGTTTAATCATTCCCCCACTTTGATGCATTGTATTTATTTTTAAAGGGACATTTTATTACTACTTTTTGTTTTCTTTTGTCAAAGCAGAATATAAATATTTTAAATATTGTTGTTTTATTCTATAGAAAGCTAATTTATCTATCAGAATTTCATGATTGACACAATCGAAAGCCTTTGCTAAATTGCAAAATTTACCTCCTCCTCTTTCATTCATTGCAGTTAAAATTGCATTAATGAGTTTAAAGATTGCATTTTCCATTAAAATTCCTTTCCTGAAACCAAACTGATCACTAACTAGAATAATGTTACTGTCAAGATAGTTAAAGCCTATTGTGCATTACCTTTTTGAAACATGTTTGAAAATGTAGGTGAAATAGTTGTGGGTCTGTAATTAGAGACATTTATCTTTTCTCCTTTTTGAACAGAGGCTTCACTGTCGAATATTTAGCCTTTTAGGAAATACGCCTAATGTTCATTGCACAAATGATTAAGGTGGGTACTAATTTCCTTTGATACATGAAAGTGCTTAAATATTGCCTACAAAATACTGTTTTGTAGTTTGGTTTTTCAACTTTTTCTTTTGAGAGTGTTTATATTATATTTTAAAGAATCGATGAAAGAAGTGACAATGTAAAATTGTTACTGAAATTGCCCTCATATTAAGAAAATGGAAAGTAAGTAGGAATAGTATTTCTGAAGTATCATGGCTATTCTGAATTTAGTATTAGCCAGAAAGTTTATTTATTTGGAAGCATTCTTAAGCTTTGGCCACCGTAACAATTTCATAATAGGAGGAGACTTTAATGCAATTTGTGGTCTAATAGAGCAACATCCTAATTCTTAAAATTTTTAAACACTACTTGTTATACCAATTTATGTTGTGATGAGTTGAACTAAACACTTTAAACTTTAGCAAGTTAATATTTCAATAGAACATGTTTTGCAGACTCTTCTGCATCATCAGCCATTTGTTAAAAGATTGTCATGATCTATGGAGGATGTACTATGTGGCTTTGGTGTAGATCTGATGGATGTGAAATGTGTCATTTCTTCCCAGGATACCAAACTTTGATATTCTTGGGGATAAGTTATAATTTTGCTATTCATTATGAAAAGGAATATCATCATGTAAAATATTCTGAGAGTGCCCTCCTGCAGAAGGTACTGGGACATACAACCTTTAGTCCTGTTTCTACTTGCCTATTGTTTAGGGTGTCAGTCAACCATTGCTAGCAGACTTGCTGTGTTGAGTTCTGAGAGTTTTTTCTCCTGTCGTCTGATTAACAAGATTCAAAAGCACCAGATGGTCATCTGTAACATTACCCAAAAAAAGATACAGTTTCTAAGGAAAGAAAAACTTGTTTCTGTGCATTTATATTCTTTTTATTCTTTCCATGTTTCTCGTATGTTTCATTTCTGCTGTTTGGAGGCTTTTTTGTCTTCTACTTTGAGTTCACACTTTTGCTCCATATAAACAAATAGGAAATGCAATAGTTTTAATTTTGTTTCATTTCTAACTTTAGTTTTTAAATTTCTATTAACTTACCATTAATTTGATTCATTTTGCAAATCTTTTTATGTATATAATTTTTAGAATTATAGGATACTTATTAGCAAAGAAATTAAAGAATGTAACTTAGTTCAGTTAATTAATTTTTAATAACTATTTTATTTCTTTAAGAATCCTGCAGAAGCCCATAATCTTTTTCTTTATAAAAGATACTGTTAAATTATCTGTTTTTATAATTTTTTCCAATTTGAATAATATTCTTTGAATATTCTTTAATTTATTAAGATCATTGTGTGATTGAGTTGAACTAACACTCTTTTGCTTCACTTGTTTCAAATATGTAGGACTGGTTTCACAAACCCTTCATTCGCTTCATCAGCCCATTTTCAACTGGAGGAAAAACTGTTATGCTGTGGGAATGTGTAATCTGCTATGGTGGAGGTGTTAAAGTTAATGTTTTCATCACCGAAAGTGTCAAAGTTTAATAAACTGTATTTGTACATATAAATGTATATTTTCTCCCATGTTGCTAATTCTGTAGGTCCTTGCACTGATTTTAATAATTTTGTTTTATTCAGTGTGTTGTGATTTTCTGTCCTGAAATGAGATGCCACTGCTGATTTCTCCAACTGCTTTTATTTTATGTTCCTTAAAAGGTTCTTTAAACCATGTGCCTATATTTCTCTCTGTTTTTCCAATGTAATTTTTTCACATTCTGCACAATTTATTTTGTAAATACCTGCTTTTTTCTCTTATGGAATACTATCATTAACATTGTCAATCAGGAGATTTTTAACATTAAATCTGTTTACATGTGCTATCCTTATACTAAAATTTTTAAGAATATTCTGAAATTTTTTGTACCCCATGAATGATATGTGGATTTTTGAAAAATTAACTTATCTTATTTTGCTGAAAGTGTTGTGGTTTCTTTAATAAGTTTTACCTCTTGAATTTCTGTACTTTTTCGTGTACTACTCCTTTGTTATAACCATTTTAATTGCTGTTCTTTCTATTTTTTGTATGCTTTAAAGTAATCTCGTTTACTACATTTTAGGTTAATTAGCTGATGTGTTAAGCTGTTGATAACTGCATGTTTCTGCATTGTGGGATATGATTATCTGCATGTTTATTCTTTCTGTATATTCCAAATGCCAGGTTTTCTTGATATTTCATTATTTTTATGTCCAAGAATGGTAACATGTTATCCTCCAGTCGACAGTGGGCTGACGATGCTAACAAAGGATTTATGAAACCGGTCCTACATATATAAATAAGTGGAACAAAAGAGTGTTAGTTTGACTCAATCACACAATGATCTTAATATATGGTTAGCTTCACTGAGCAATGTTCCAGTTAACAATTTTATTTAATTTTTTTCTTTAATATGTTATCAGTGCAATATAACTAGAATAGTTTGACACTGATAAATTAGGAATATTTCTTAGTGGTATTGAACATAACTTAAGTATAAGAAGTGCCCAAGTAACTGGTTTAGAAATGTTAATAGAGAAACAATGTTTATGTACACCTTTTTATTTAGTGCAACAATTAATAATAGCTTATATAACATTACTTTCTCTTTCAGCAATTTAGAAATTATAAAGCGGAATTGGAGGCTCACATATATGTATACAAAAGAAAGCTGATACTTTCACAGTAAGTTTTTCTTTATTGTTTACTAATTGAATCATTCATGTAAAGTTTGCCAAACGATTAAAGAAATGTATAGTGAACATGTATTTTGCATTAATTGCAAATGATTGTATTTTTGTGCAACAGATACTACAGGACTAAAAGACTTTGACATAGAGTGATTATGCACATTCTTTAATATGTATGTGTGTGTATGTGTGAGAGAGAGCAATTCAACAGCTGCTCTGTTTCTTGATTAACCAATGCACATGCAATGGTTAGTGGCATGAACATAATAAAGTGGACATATGATAGTAATGTATTTTCTTACATGCATCCAATAGATTACATATATCTGATAATACCAGAATAAACACTTTTCTAATCACTCCTCCTTGTAGTGTGCTGCGTTCTTACTAAAAGCTGCTCATAGCAATATATACTATTTGGCTTATGTAATTCGTATCTAAAAAAGGGGGGGGGGGTCCATGTACAAAATTATTGACCATTTCACGTTGAAATAATACTTAAGTTCTCTGTTAGATGGCATTAGAGGTGGTGGGCTTACCACCTATCCTCTATCTTCTGTAGGGAAATGAGCATAATTAAATTTTCATTGGTAATCAAAGCTTTCTGTATGTATGTTTATAGATTCTTGTAAATTGTACAATGCACAGATATGCAAGATGACGCAGAACAAGTAAAAAAATCTTTGAATTTACATAAAATTTAAAATTATATAAGGCTAGTAATAATATACAAAGTTATCTATCATATGCTACATCATAGTTGAAAATAAATCTTAAAAACCTGCTCAAACATTCTAGAACAAAATGTTTTATCAAAAGAAAAATAAATAGATTAACTTCAACAATTAACATTTTTAAAAAATTGAGTGGAAATTGTAACATACATACCACTAAAACTCAATAAAATGGAAGACTAGTTTCAGGAGCCATTGCTCCTATCATCAGTTCCTGGTCGACTGCCGGTCTCGTTCACTATATTTTATACAATAACTTCAACAACTTTACAAATGTGGTTAACTATTATAATAAAATACATTTTATCTCATATAGTACAAATACTAGCACATTATTTAAAAACTCATTTAATGAGTAGAAACAGTGATCAAATAAATATGCCATAACTGCATTTTTAAATATTTTCAATTGCTTTAATTTGGAGTGGTAATTTGTTATATAGAATTATGGACATTTGAATTGCACTATTTTGATATGGGAGGAATGATTGGTATAAATAATTCACTGACTAACTTTGTTCAAATGCATTACTTATCAAGAATCTGTAACCAACCTATACTAAAGCATAAGCATTAAGGATCCTTTTTCATATCAAAGAATATTGTGATTATGTTCATATGATAAATAGAAGTAGAAGTATGTAAATATCGTGCAATTAGTTTGTTTTCCCTGCAGTGTTTTACCTATGGGTGAGTGCACCACTCATTCGGTTAGCTGGCCAGGTGGTCTCGGTGATTAGAGGAGAGGTAAAACAATAAAACAAACCAACTGTACAACAATACACAAATCAATTTAAAGGGCTCATTACTTACCAAATTATCAAATGAGGTGTTGAAACTGCCTGACTTCTTTCTCCACACATTTTTGGGGATATCGATAGAAAATTATTCATCACTTGTTGTATTTCATTTTGAAAAATCTGAACAATTTCTTGACAATGTTTATTTTTGAGTTCTTATTTGGGGTGCAAGTTAATTTTTTAATTTACCCAGAAATAATAATCACAGACTGTTAAATGGGGGACTGAGGAGGGTGGGGCACAAATCTCCTACTAATAACCCTGTCTTGTGGAAACATATTGTGAATTGCTATCATGGAATTATTCACAGTGGTAGGGTCCTGTTGAAAAAATGTATAATCCTGCTCCCTGTAAGATAATTCTCTATAAAAAAAGGGTTAGTATGAGTTACTTCATATAAGTAACAGAATCAACTGTATGCTCAAAAAAATTGGTCCTATGATTCTTTCACCATTGATTCATATGAATCATACATAAAGACAGGCTATGTTATAATACATGAGGCATAATACACTTTATGCATACTGTCAAATTAAGAAATGTACAAGCAGCTGCACTATGACTGCAACAGTCAGCAAGGTCAACAAGTAAACAAACAGGCTTGCTACCCTCTCCATGAAATGGTGAGTGCTCATAGGAAAAACCCTGCACTAATCACCGATCACATGATAATAACATAATAAGACTGACCATGAAGAACTAGTTCTTTGATATAAAGAGTTAACAAATCTATAACTACAGTCATAAATCTTTGTGGCCTAAAGTTTCGGTAAATTTTTCGCTCAATAAATGAGTACTTATTTGGGAGAGTACATTGCTTCATGTTAAACTAAGGATACTATGAATAAGGGGAAAACTGAGAAGTTGTGTGTAGTTGTTTTAAAAAGATTAAATTTAGTAGCATTATAGAAAAGAATAAAATGCTACTTTTCTGCTGATACTCAGAATGGAAGATATACTTACAAAAATCATCCATTGCTTGTGACTGTCATAATGTTAAGAGTCTTAAAAATCTGCCGCTGCTTGTGACTGTCATGACATTATGAATTTTAAGATACCTGACATAAATTAGGGGAACTGTCTAATTCAACCTGACATTATTAAAGAACATAATTGTGATGCTTGTGGCATCTTTTTCTAAGGAAAGAGGATCCAAATTTCACAGAATCTAATTCTAACACACTGTGTATATATATCAGAGAACTGTAACAAAACATGAATTTCAATTTTAAACCAATTTTCTTTACAAGTTACACTTTCCTTTTAGTATTTCTTACCACAGCATTAAAACATGCTAAGAATGGACATTGCAAACTGTCTTATACAACAAATCTTCTAAGGGAAAAAATGTAATGCTTGCATAAAAGCTTAACTGATAATAAACCTTAATAAGAAACCCAAAGAGCCTAATTGCATTACCGATTACCTCCCTTGTAACATTATTATGAATACAGCTATGAAAGAGAAAGCATGGAAGCAGTGTATTATAGATTCACAGTTTCCTATGATCAGAATTAAGCTAACTTTTACTGGGCTTCCAAATTCATGGAGGTAACCACTAATTTGTAGACTCAAAATGTCTGTGATACTCTAAAATGATCTACAGTGACATTTTAAAGCAATTCAGTGAAAAGAACCATGACATAAAATTATTAACCAATTTCAAATTTATTTATTATTCAAATACAACTAAAAAAAATATATATATAAATTAGTATATAATATTCAACCCCAAATTAATTTCTAACCTATTGATAATAACTGAGCCCCATTCTTTGGTTCATGAGTTATTTCTTACTGGAAAACTTTGCCCCAGTTCCTTCTATAATCCTCATCTATTTTCATATAAAAAAAACTGCTTGTGGTGCCTCAGCAGTAAAAACGTGCTTTAAACACTATTAAAAAGAAAAATATAACAAAAAAATCATAATACTATAAAAAAAATGTTAGAAATGAATTCTTACATTAAGCAAACAATATCGAATGCTAAGAAAAAATATGAACTACAAAGGGGCCTCTACCTATCTGGCATTTAACCAATAGCATTATAACACCCTGTGGCAAATTTACTGAACTTGCATCCAGCACATTTTAATAATAATGATAATAATATAATTAGTAACATGCTTTGTACCAATACATTATGGAGCTAATACCTGAGGAAGATAATACTTTTTGGGTTGTTTACTTCAATTTTTTCCCATTGATATAAAGGACTTCATAAGGATGTATTTTGTCAAGAATATCTATTTGTCTCTTTTTTGAAAACCTATTATTTTAACTTTGATCGTTTTTGTAAGTCTGTTAAAATCAATAAAAATGATTATAATGTGATTATTTCAGCACTCTCATTGAAAAATATAATGAAAAATGCTGTGAATGTGAAAACCTTTATCAGCAGTTGGAGAAATGTGTTGGTATTCTTGCAAACTACAAATGGAGAATGGGATGTGCCCTTCGAACAGAGTTTCCAATGCGTACGGTATGTACTTAGGATATTGTACAAAAATTGTTTATACACTGTTTTGCAAATTTAGTGTGTGTGCATGTGGGGATGGATTAGTTGCATTGGTACTAGCATTGTACATAGTAGATATTATTTAAATTTTAAATAGTGCTTTTTCATGTTGATATGCCTTTTTCTTGCTCTCTGTTCTTCTCTGTATTTTAAGTCATCTTTTTTTTTTTTTCCTTTCCAGCCTCCTTCCTCCTACTCTCCATTTCTGCTGTGATGGCATTTGTGTGATAACATTTAAAAACATTTATTTATTTGGCTGCAGATTTAGTGTCGAGCAGTATAATGCATTTGTCAACTTGCAGGCATTCATTCCCTTCCTAGTTAGGATAAGCTGCCTGGGGGAAGATTTTACATATTTTTTTCATAATTCGTAAAAGGCAGATGTCAGGAAACTTTAAGCAGACTTCGAACTCATTTGCACTATCATTAATTTAAGGAAGAGATCCAAACAATGGACACATATTACACAGAAGCTTGTATAAATCATTGATTTGCAGTTAGTAATGGACAGAAAATTTATAAAAATTTTGGGCATGTGCAGGATACTGTAAAAATTGATATTGGATTACTCTGGAAGATTCTAACTGCTCTTTTGAAGTTATCAGCTAGACTACAAGTAATTTTTCTGGAATTGATCTTAATGTACAGAAGTGATGAAAGGATTTAAAGTAAATGGTACCAAAACAGTCATTAAATAATTATGCAATTTTTTATGAGGAAATCACTCAGATTTCACTAATTGTGTTCCATTTGGGCATGTTTCTATAGCTGTCGCCATCAGCATTGTTCCAATGTCAGCTTCTCAGCATGGTATTCAGATGTCGCTCTGAGTATTTTTCAAATTTTGTGATGAGCTTGTTTGTAACAATTAGACAAACCAGCTGTGGCAACACATTTTTGAAATGAAAAAGGCACCAAGTTATTAATAGCTATTCAATAACCAAAAGAGTTAAGCACATGGTAAAGGATTTAAATAAAAAAAACAAGCAAAATCTTATGAATTTAAACATCCCAGAAGTAGACAACTCTTTATTCACATTTATCACAAAACCACCAGATCAACCCTGATACCTACCTGCCAACTTCTACAAATTACCCAACAGTCGTTTAACAGCTGAGAATGTGGACAATTGTTCCACAAAATATGCATTAGTAAGTCTTATGTAAGTGAAACCATAAAGAGTATTCTAAACATTTCGACTCAAAAATGATTGTAATCTTATCAGCGTATCAGATAGACTGTTTGGAGTATGATCATATATATATATATATATAGGCAAAACAATATGAAATTTGGAGACAAGGACCAAAGAACACTTCAGAAATTTAAGATATAAACAAGTGGATAAATCGGCGGTTGCAGATCACTTTTAGACTTAGGATCATAACATTGCAGGAGAAGCCAAACTGTTAAAAGCTACCACCAATCCCAAGGATTTGGCAATATGGGAAAAGATTTATATTTTAAAAAATAAACATAGAGTGATGAATTTTGACATTCCACCAATGGACTTCCTGTTCCGTTATCTAATGGAACCACAAGATGCCACTACGTCACCTGCTAGAGTTAGTCAGTCCCCAGCTGAAGATGAGAGCAAATGCTCTTGAAACATGTTCTGAAGAATTAATCAGTTAGTGAAGTTTTAGTGTCACCTAATACTGACTCAATTGTTTATCAAGAGAGATTATTAATGCATCTTTCACTGTGTTTGATTCCAAATTGAATTAATAATGAAACTATATTTTCTTTGTTTTGTTTATCAATTTATTCTCTCTTGGGTTTCTAAAGAGCTTTTAATAGTTTTGGTTCATTTTGGAATATTTTTTTCTTCTTTCAGAAATGGTATGCTAATGCTAATTTATCCATATTTTACATTTCTAATGTGTGCCTTAAACTGTAGGGTAATGTTTCGTTTTGTTTTGCCTGTATATTTCATATCACAGTATTTGCAATCAATTTCGTAAATGTCTGGTTGTTTTCCTGGTGGAATTTGGTCATTTGTGTTGGTTTTAGGAGTTTTTTTAAACTATTTGTTTATTGAAGTCAAAATAATGTTAATATCTTTAAATATCTTTCAGGATTTTTGGTGTGCCTATGAATCGAATGTGAATTTCTTGTATATATGATTTCCTTTGTAGCCTTTTAGTGTGGTGGCATATTTTATTTGCTTTTGTTTTTAAAATTTTATATTTTCTTTTTGACCAGATCCATTTTTATGTGCCATATCTATAATTTTTGGAGCTCTGATTTGTATACTGTCTTGCTTATTGATAGGT
This sequence comes from Metallyticus violacea, assembly GCA_030762175.1. NCBI lineage: Eukaryota > Metazoa > Arthropoda > Insecta > Mantodea > Metallyticidae > Metallyticus > Metallyticus violacea. The sequence goes on along the minus strand of CM060838.1, from coordinate 65,709,960 downwards.
TTGTTAATCTGAATGCGAGGCTGTTAATTATTACGAGTTAATTGTTTTAGGTTATGGTTATTGCTTTTAATGCAATTACGTTTTTGTATCTTTTCTGAATATATCAAATTCTGGTACATTTCCATTTTTGTTTATAATTTTTATATCCAAGAAGGGAAAGTTTTTTTCTTTCTTCTTTTCCCCATTGTGAACTTATCATATCAGTGTTCTTAATGTTGAGTCATTTTATTGTGTCCTCTTTCCATTTTTATTCACTATTGCAAAAACATCATCTCCATAATTATACCAACATTTTGTATATGTGTGGAAAAGGAAAAAACTAATTTTGTTTTTAGGAAACTCGTGTATGCATCTGTCAAAAATGCTGAGAATGGATTTCTCATTGTTTGACTATATTTTTGTATTTAGACATTGCCTCTGAATATGAAGTAGGTGTAATTAATGCAAATTTTTGTGAGGTTTAAGTATTCTATTACTTTTCCAGGTAGGTTTCTTGAGGTTAGCCATTGCTTTACAATAATTATGGGGATGCTAGGAAATAGAGAAAGAAGTTTAATTTTTTTTTTTTGATTCGTTTTATGTAAGGACACTCTTTAACATCTCAGGTCATAAGCATCCCATTCAATTCCGGTCGTGAAATGTTCGACAAATTTTGCTCAGAGGCCTCTTCTTTCAGGCTTGAGGTTCTTTTTCGTGCTGTAAATGTACGACATGGGACCCATGCCTTTATTTCCCTTCAGAAGTATGCCGTACTTAGGATTTTTACGCCCAAAAAAATTCATCGGTCCTGGCCAGGTTTGAACCCGCGACCTTGGGTTTAGTACACCACCAGGACTGACTACAGAAAGAAGGTAATTGGCTATAGTATTTGGGTGAATTTATTGTGTTTATTATTTGTCTTGTTTTATTGTATTTGTATTTCAATTTGGAATTGAGCACAGTGAAATGCCCATTAATAATTTCTTCTAAGTCGGATGTTTAAAACACCCTTTATGGTTTTACTTAAATGAGATTTACTCAGGACATATGTAGGAGCTATCATACACATCATCAGCTGTTAAACGGCTGTTGGATCATTCACAGGAGCTGAGTAGGTACGTGTCCTGATTGACTCTGGTAGTCTATTGATAAATAAAAAAAGCGCTGTCTGCTGCCGGGATGCCAAAATTCATAAGGTTATGCTCATTTTTTTATATAAATCCTTTCCCATATGTTTAGTACTTTTGGTTGTTGAACAGTTTTTAATAACTTGATGCCTTTTTCTATTTCATGATTTTCATTCCAAAAATGTACTGCCACAGCTGTTTATCTGTTTGTTTGTTTGTTTGTTAATGGATGTTTCTTCAACCCTAATGCCTATATTTCTCTTTGTCTTTCCTACGTAGATTTTTTCACAATCCTTACAATTAATCTGGTAAATGCCAGATTTTTTCTCTTTAGGCCTGGAATCTGTTTTCTTTAATTTCAATAAATTTTTTACACAATATCGGTTTTGAGGTGCAAAGATGATGATGTACTGCTTGAAAATTTTTTGAAATTTCTTATTGACTGATGGGTGGTAAGTGAACTTTTTAAATGTTTTTCCCCCTGATAAATCAATTAAAGTTGTTTGTTCAATTCTTTTTTGTTTCTGGAATCTTTTGATTTTTTGGTTAATCATCTGTTTGTTGAACCCATTGCATTAGCTGTTTCTGTTATTAGTCCAAAAGTGATTACCACTGCTGATTTATCAACCTGCTTAAAATGAATATTCCTAAATTGTACTTTTCTCTGAATTTCCAAATTTCTCTTCATTTTTCCGATGTATCCCTGATCACAATCTGAATATTTGATTTCATAAATTTGTGATTTCTGTTCTGTTGGTATGGTGTGGCATTGCAACCTGATAAATTATTGATATATTTGTTCCCTGGGGCTTATATTATGAAATTCTTGGAAATAACCCCTTGAATTTTGTGTTATGTTGGATGGTATATGAAACTTTTGAATTTATAATTTTTCTTTGATCTTCAGTGTGGAAAATTCTCTTATAGATTTTTATTTTTTAAATGTATTAATTAATTTTTATTAATGTGCTTTTGTTGAAACCATTTGTTATTGCTGTATTAATTATCTGTGGTATTCCATTTTGTACTTGGTTTCTGTGGGTGGAATATGAATTATTCTGTGTGCAAAGCTGTAAAACACTGCATATTTATGTGGCAGGGGTTATAACTTTTTTTTTTTTTTTTTTTTACATTTTTCTGTATGTCTCACTTTTCTATGGATTCCAAAGTTCAGTCTATCTCTGTTTCTTATAATTTTTAAATCAAGGAATGGGAGCCAGCCTTTTTTCTCCTCTTCAGTGGTAAACTGAATAGATTTATAACCTCAACTTGGGTATTCATTTTTTACACTAACTCCATTCACTTACACAAAAGTAAGACGCGTTTCGGGAGATTTATGTTTTAGATTAGGAAGTTTCAGAGCATCTATAGAATGTTTATTGGAATGATTGCAAAAATGTCTTACACATACATATACCTAGTCTTGAAAATTAAAGGGAACGATTTTGTTATATGTATTTCAAAGGAGCTCATGAATAAATCTGCTAGACATGGAGACAAGGGGTTTCCCATTATTAACCCCGAAACTACTTTTTAACATTTTTGGTTAAAACTAAAGAAATTTTGTTAATAAGTTTTAATAAGTCTTCTATTTCTTCTGTTTGCAAATTAAAGGATGTTAACCATTTCTTTAACGTTTGTACAATTGGTATGCTCAGGAATAAGACTTTTACATTAAACAACACTCTTACATCATGTGTTGCAATTTTGCTATTTTGAAGTTTTTCAACTAAATCAAATGAATTTTTGATGCTCAAGCTTTGAAATCTTTTAAAAGAGTTGAAAATGTTGATTAACTTTTTTGCTACTTGTATGTGGGTGAATTGATATTGTTAATTATTGGTCTCATGCTGTTATCATATTTGTAGATTTTGGAAGTGCATAAAGTCTAGGTACTGGTGCTCTATGTGATTGTCTGTTTTTCAGCATAGGATAATATTTTAACTTCCTTCCATTTTTTGTTTAATTTTTTTCAATTGGTTTGGAATAATCCCCTTTTAACATGTTTTCTACTTTTTATATAATCATTTTTATCTAAAATGGCTACTTTATTTTCTTTATCTCCCTTATTATTAATTTATCTTTAACTTTTTACTGTACTTTTATAGTTGTATTTTTTTCAATTTTTTACATTATCTAAAATTTGTCTGCATTTCATTTTACTAACGTTTTTTCCCCTGCACTTAGATGGTGGGCTATATCAATATTTGCTATATATTCTTCTGTTTTCCAAAATTTGCTAGTTTTGAGGTCTTTGTTTAGAAGTTAATTTCTTCATTGGAAAAAGTGATATTAGAGAGGTTAATTACATTATACATTGTTTGTTCTGGTGTCTACGTAAATTCGAGGTTTCTTTTTCAGTTTCTGATTCTTGTTTTTCATGTGGTGTTTTAAATTTTTGTGTAAATGGTGTTGCAAATTTTCCCAAATGTGGAAACCTAATGCTTCTGAAAGTAAATTCCTTCTGCATAAAACCTGTCTGGGAATGTAGCCAACCAGTCGCAACATTTTGAAGATCTTCATCATTGAGAGACTGGGCCCCAAGCCACTTCTTCATGAGAGTGAATAGGTAGAAATCAGATGAGCCAAGTTGGGACTATAAGGAGGAGGATCTAAAAATGTCCCATTTGAATTGCCTCAAGAAGTTTTGTGTGCATTGAGCCCATAAGGGCAAGCCTTATGCAAGAACACATTGCCAGGTACCCTAAACTTATGTCTGGAATACTTCCTTACTTTAAGAAAATGCTCCTTTCCAAATTTATCATTTCATTTCATGTAATCATCAGTATCCATTGCCTGTGGTGTCTCTGAAGTAAAAACAGGCATTAAACACTATTAAAAAAAAAAAAAACATTACCAGATGTCAGCAGATCACAATGTTTGTTCTGGATGGCTCTTCTCAATTTTTTCAAAGTCTGACTGTAAATTTTAGAAGTGATTGTCATACTACGTTCACTGAATTCTACAAGGCATCCCAAAACATGGTCGTCGTAAGCTTCCTTGTTGACAAAGTTTGGTGGCTTTCTTCAGCTTGTTTGGACACCCAAATATCATCACCAGTCACCATTCTATTAAAAAAAATCTTCTCCTTCCGTTTTTTACCATGAAAGAAATTCTAAATCAAAGCCCAATCATTTAGTTTTGTGGATCCTAGAATTTTTGGTACCCACCAAGCACAAAACTTTCATTGGCTAATGTTTTGGTGACAACCTCGTATTAAACAATTCGAGTAATTTGCAAAAATTGTACAGGAAATTCTGAAATTGTAAACTGCCAATTCTCACAAACTTTTTCATCTATTTTGTTTGCAAGATCATCACTAACTATAGAAGCTCTGTCACTCCTCAGTTCATCATAAATGTTTGTTCTTCCATCTATAAAAAATCAAATCCACTTTCACTCATAAAGTTTGGTCTGCATACACACACACATGATGAATGTCTGCTGCTGACAGATGTTATGTAATAAAAATTTTTACCACACCATACACCTTGCATTTGGTAGGATTCATTTTTTAGGTTATAATCAGCTAATACATGGCATTATGATGCTCCTGCTAACAAAGCTGGAAGCTTACACTTATCCATACATCCATCTTTGGTCGAGGGCACACCTCCTCTCATGAACGACAGTGGAATGAATGAATAGTGTTAACGCCCGTTTTTGCTACAGAGGCACCACAGGTAATGGGCATTGATGATACATGAGATGAAGAGATATATTGGGAAAGGATTTATTTTTAAGGAAGGAATCGTTCCAAGCCTAAGTTGATGGTACCTCCCCGGCATTTGCCATTTATGAAGACTGAGGAAAACCTGGAAAAAACCTCAGTCAGGAAGGACGGTCCTGGCGGGATTTGAACCCCAGATCTCCTGCTCACAAGTCCGTGCCTTAACGACCTCGGCCATCCATGGCAGTCAACGACAGTGGAGAAAACCAAATGCTTATTTATCAAAACTTCACCTCCTTTGTGTTAATTTGGAGATATGAATGTTATTGCTTCTTAGTTTAAGTTAGGAGTTGCGAATTTTATCATGCCTCTTATATTTTTCCTCTGTTGGAATTTGCAATTAATTCATATACATACACATACACACTAATCTTAAATTGACCTTAGATAAATCCTAGAAACCAATGGTTTGCTCGTTTTCATAAGTATAAATTTATATCGGATTGTGAGGTATTATGTAGTAGGTAAATCATTGTAATGGTGGCACATATTCTTTAACTCCAGCAGAAAAAATATATTAAAAAATATAAATTTATAGCGATTGTGCGTGTAATACTATATTAGTGGGTAAATCATTGTAATGATGGCAAATTTCCTTTAAATCCAGCAGAAAAAAAGTTAAGACTGTGAGGAAGCAAACCCAGTACCTTCCCTTTATTATCACAATGCTCGAACTGTCAGAGCTAATACACTTGTGATGGTTTGGCTTATTATTTGCCTATATTTGTTGAAGTCGCCTACTTTCAGCTAAGGATGATGAATGTTAGCATAGGTGAAGCTTACTGAATCACATATTACTTTGAAATGGCAGCACTCCATCTACTACGAACAGCACTATGGGACAATGACAGTCTATGTACACATCACCCTTGCATGTTTTATGTAGTGCCTTTTTTTCTTATGAAATACCCTTTTGTTATAAATAAAAACTGTAAGGAACTTATACAGGGGTAGTCCATAAGTTTCTGGCTTTGCCAATAAGGATTACGCCTTCACAAAACCCTTATCTGGTGTCATACCTTATTTATTAAGCAAATAATTGCAGCTATAACTTCCCCTCCAGGGTGTTCAGTTGTCCAGATATAGTTGCATAAAGAAGGCTATGTGTAGAAGATTGTGACAGGTTCAAAATGTAGAATTGAACTGTTATTAAGTTCTTCACAAAAGGAGTTAATCCAAATGAAATTAAACAGCAATTGGACAGTGTATATGGGGAAGCATCCCCTCATATTGTACTGTAAAAGGATGGGCCAAACTTTTTCGAAAGGGTCAAGAAAGCATAGAAGACGAGGAGGTGCAGGTCAGCCCTTGGAGGTGCTCACTTCTGAAAACATCGCTCTTGTGGAAGAGGAAATTATGAAAGACTGGTGGCTAAAAGTTACATAAATTGCAGCAAGGTTGGGTCTTTCCAAGACAATAGTCCTTTGAGTTATTCATAAGCATTTAAACATGAATAAGATTAGTATAAGATGGCTGCCTAGGTTTCTTTCCTAAGTCCAAAAGCAGCAATGAGTCATCAGTTGTCAGGCATTTTTGGAGCTCTGCTGTGCCAATGAGAGAGAAGTTCTGTAAACCATTGTTGTAGGAGATGAAACTATGATCCTCTACTGTGATCCCTTGTCCAAAAGAGAATCAATGGAGTGGTGTAACCCGAACAAAGCACCACTTCTAAAGGCCAAGGTAACTCAACCAAGAAAATCATTGCCACATTCTTTTGCACTGTCAAGGAATACTGTTCATTGACTTCAAGGAGAGGAACACCACAGTACTATGGTGGCCTACTGCACAGCTTACATGCTTCCATCAAAGGGAAAAGGCGAGGAAAGCTGAGTGGGGTGGTGTGCACCTTCCTCATGACAATGACCCTGTGCACACAGTTCTTGTTGCAAAGGAAGCTGTGAAGATACGTGGGTTCAAGGAGATCGACCATCCACCTTACAACCCAGATCTAGCTCCCAGCAACTATTTTCTCTTCTCAAATCTCAAGAAGGACCTTCGAGTAAGGAAATTTAAGTGGGACGAAGAAGTGATGGATACTTTTATGCCTATTTTGCAGACAAGACTTCTGACTATTTGGGGGGGGGATTGAAATGTTAATTCAAAGATGTGAGAAGTGTATTACATTAAAGGGTAACTATATTGAAAAGTGAGATATAGTTTTTGTCTTTATCATATCTAGAAAATGGTTAGGCCAGAAACTTGTAACTTCTTGCAAACATAATGCTGAATCTTCTGAAATGTCTCAGCTTCTTGCATGTAAACAATCTTCTGAAATATGTAACACTCAGAGTTAGGCTCTATTTGAGTTTCCTTGTTCAGGCAAGATATATAGCACTGTCATAAAAATAAGTACATGCAAAAGTGGAATCACTACTTTTGTGGTATCATGCACTATTAGCATTTTCAGCAGATTAGAACTGTTGCACTCAGTAGTTCACAAGTTAATTGGACTGCATAGTAAATGTAAAATAAATATTGCTAATGATATGAATCTGGACAAAAGGTAATAGTACTTTCATAAGATCGAATGGAAATTATTGATGTATAAGAAGTTTAAATACATGCTAAAAACAATATTGCAGGAGTTTACATAGGAATGGGAAACAATACTGGAGTGAATTCTTTGGAAGTGCCATTATCTCTTAAATCAAATTACTCGGATTAGGAGCTAAAGTAAAAATAGAGAACAGTGCATTTGATGTTTAATGAAATAGAGCATTTTCACTTGAGATATTTATGGTGCGTTATAACATTTTTGGCTTAAGTAGCTCAAGTTATTTGATTAAGATAGCAGCTTTTATATTTTACAAGATGATGATGAAAACATCACACATACTGAAATTGTTTGTTTATTTATTTATATTTCTTTTACACAGCTTATTAAACATTTAAACTTCATGCTTATTGCCATTTTCTGGTAGCCTATTGACATGTTTTTTCTCTTTCACATTACTTTTTAATGCAACAGAAGTTATAACAGTATAAATCTGTTTTCTTTAACTACAGCTTTATTTCAATGTATTTCTAGACATTGAAAGAGACGAGAGATGAACTGATGCGTGTGCAGTCCCAATTGGCTTCAGATAATGAGGCACGTAATGCAAATCAACGACACAGTGTTCAGTTACAAAATCATATTTTGAAACTTCAAGAGAAGACAAAACAATTGGAAAAAGAATTGGAAGAATCTAAAGGTAAGGGAGAAAAAAAAATTGAATTTTTTTTTTAACGTATCTGTGTGTAAGCTTGATATTTGCTTCTTAAATAGAGGGTATCCTTAAAAGGGAATTCATGTAAAATATGCATTTACATATTATAATTATTTTATTTTTAGCTAATTTATTGAGTATATGGTTCAAGGATTAATAAATTTACAAGTTGCTGTATACTGTAATGTTTAAATTGAAATTTAAAACATTAGTAGATTAAAGTACAAGCAAATTGACATTATTTCGTTTGTCATTCACCATACTGCTATAAAATATCAATATTTACTAACTGTTCTAAATATTGCAATCCTCTAAATTTAAAAAATAGTGCTTCATGCTAGCTGCAGTACTGCAGTTGTAAACTGTATTATGATTGCCACTGTCATGAAAAATTTAAATGCCTTAGTATGTGGTCAGCATGCGTACCTGCAAATCCAGAGATCCCAAGTTAGAATCCCATAAGGTTAGTTGCCTGGGTAAGGTTTTTTCTAGAGATTTTCCTTACCAGAAAAAGTGAATACCAAAATACTATAAACACATTCCCTGCAGTAGCGTAATTTGGTGCCTGGAATCTCCTGTGTATCGACCTATAAGGTGCTCTGACAAGTGAAATTACTTAAAATCAATGCAGGTCACTGGTATCCCAAAAACTGCAAGTTACGAATATCCCAAAAACCATGAGCATAATCACCCAGCTATATAGGTGTATATGTAATTCACCAGTGTTTATGGACTGCCTATTCAAGAGAAGAAAATATTAAATCTTGTGTTGCTGAAGTGAACCAAGATAACTCAGAAATAAAATACAGTTTTTTAACATTTTTAAGTGTGGATATTCGTTTAGAAATAGGAGTAACTGCCACGGGTGCTCTGACAAGTGACATTACTTAAAATCAATGTAAGTCACTGGTATCCCAAAAACCATGATCATAATCACCCAGCTATATAGGTGTATATATAATTCACCAGTGTTTATGGGCTGCCTATTCAAGAGAAGAAAATATTAAATCTTGTGTTGCTGTAGCGAACCAAGATAACTCAGAAATAAAATACAATTTTTTAACATTTTTAAGTTTGGATATTTGTTTAGAAATAGGAGTAACCGCCACGGGTGGCCAAAGTCTTTAAGATGCGAACTTGTGACCGGGAGGTATGGGGGGGTTCGATTCCTGGCAGGACATCGTTCCTGACAGATTGTTTTCAGCTTTTCCTCAGTTCTCATAAATGGTAAATGCCGGGCAGGTACCCTAAACCTGGAATGTTTCCTTCCTTAAAAAAAATCCTTTCCCAATTTATCATTTCTTCTCATGTATCATCAATGTCCACTGCCTGTTGTGCCTCGGTAGTAAAAATAGTGTTAAACACTGTTAAGAAAGAAAAAAAACAAAAACAAATAGGAGCTAATTCTAAATATACTAAAATGACTCAAATAAGTGTACTTACGAAGCTGTTGACAATGGAGTGGTATACATTGTTTATTTATATACTAAAATGAATTCAAAACCTTTTCTACCTTACTCCTATAATAGAGCTTTACAAAGTTTACAGTATTGTAGAAGTGAAATATTGCTTAATGTGAGACTCATTAAAGCAAGTAATGACACATTTTAGACTTTCCTGGACACTTGCTGCAGAAGGTAGTGACTTTTTTGGTTTTGTTTCTGCTTCTCTTTTATCATCTGTGTGGATATTCTTTTGTAACACAATATGCAATAGTGCCAAACTTTTCTAGCAGGTCTATCCAAATATGAACAATTTTGTCCTAAATTTAGGTATTCATTTTTACACTAAACTCCACTTACATAAAAATAAGACATGTTTCCGGAGAATCTCTCCCATCTTCTGTTGCTCACTGAACCGCCATTACTCGAAACGATGGCTAGACAACCGGATGTTCCTGTGGTGGCCTATGTTGGTTGAAGTAGGAATCATCCATAGGAGGAAATTCGAAATTCATTACGTTCCCTCTATTTTTTAATATGAAAATTTTTTCCCAAGTGGATAAGTCCAATGGGTTGTGAAGATGTTTCGGCAGTTTAATTCCCGGTTTTATTTCATGATTTTGGTCCAAAAGTGAGCTGCTTTATTTATCCGATTTATCCACCTGCTTAAACTGAATATTCCTAAAATGTTCTTTCCTCCAAATTTCTCTTTGTTTTGCCTATGTAGCTATGTTCACAATCTGCACATTTTATTTTGTGAATTCCTGATTTCTGTTCTGTTGGTATGGAGTCTTTTACTGTGCAATCTATATAAATTCTTGTTGTTGTATCTGTTCTTTGGGGCTAACATTATTATTAATAAGTTTTTTGACTAGATCAACTGAATTTTTAATGCTCAAACTTTGGAATCTCTTAAACAAATTGAAGACTTTGATAAATTTTTTTGGTACCTGGTATGTGGGTGAATTGATATTGTTTATTATTGGTCTCATGCTGTTATCATTTTTATGTATTTTAGGTGGTGCATAAAGCCTGGGTAGTACTGAATTACTCTGTGTGATATTCTGTTTTTCAGTAGTGGATAGTGTTTTGATTTCATTTAATGTTTTGTTTAACATTGTATTACATTTATTGAGTGGATTTTTTTAAATAGGTTTGTTGTCTATTCCTTTTAACATAGTTTCAACTCTATTTATGTATTCTTTTTCGTCTAAAATGCCTATTTTATTACTTTTGTCTGCTTTTATGTATATCACAGGTTTTTCTTTTAGTTGTTTTAATGTCGTTCTGTAGTTTATAGACTTCTTTCGGTTTTTTTATGTTCTCTAAAAAATTTTTGCATTTACTTTTGACGAACGATTTTTCCCTTTCATTTAGTAGTTGGGTGGCTATGTTTATGTTGGCTATGTAATCTTCTATATTGTCTGAGATATCTATACAAGTTTTTGGGCCTTTGTGTAGGAGATTAATTTCATTTTCCGAAAATGTGGCACTCGAAAGATTAACTACTTTATCTTTTGTGTGTGTGCGCGTGAGGGTGGAACCGTTTTTATTTTGTGTTTTTGTAAGTTCTGGAGTTTCTTTTTTAATTTCTGGTTTTTGTTTTTCATTTGTACACTTAAATTTTTATGTAAGTTGTGTTGTAAATTTTTCCATTGATCTTATGCTGTTATTTTTATGTATTTTAGGTAGTGCATAAAGCCTGGGTAGTACTGGATTACTCTGTGTGATATTCTGTTTTTCAGAAATGGATAGTGTTTTGACCTCATTTAATGTTTTGTTTAACATTTTATTGTATTTATTGAGCAGATTCTCAATCCATTTCTAGATTTAAAAATTATAAAAAATGGAGATTGTTTGAATTTATGGAATTTATGGAAAAGAAACACAGACAGAAAACTACATAAAAATGAGAGTTATAACCCCATTCCACATAAATATGCAGTGTTTCACAGTTTGGCACACAGATTGATGAATATTCCACTCATAGAAGCAGAGTACAAAATAGAATACCAACAAATAATAAAGACAGCTATAACCAATGGTTTCATCAAAGACACAGCGATAAAAATTTTCAATAAATCTAAAAGACAAAAAGATACAAGGGAAGTTTCCACACTGAAAAGCACAAAAGAAGAATACAAATTCAAAAGTTTCATCTATCATCCAATTTACCACTATAAGTTCAAGAAAATCTTCAAAGAACATGGGATAATGTTAGCCCCAAAGAACAGATACAACATCAAGAATATATTAGGTTACACAGTAAAAGACTCCATACCAACAGAACAGAAATCAGGAATTCACGAAATAAAATGTGCAGATTGTTAACAGAGCTACATAGGCAAAACAAAGAGAAATTTGGAAATTTTGAGGAAAGAATATTTTAGGAATATTCGGTTTAAGCAGATGGATAAATCGGCAGTAGCAGCTCACTTTTGGACCAAAAAATCATGAAATAAAATCAGGAATTAAACTACTGAAACATCTTCACAACCCATTGGAGTTATCCACTTCGGAAAAAATTTTCATATTAAAAAATAGAGGGAACCTAATGAATTTCGAATTTCCTCCTGTGGAACTCAATGAACTCAACAACTTCCTACTTCAACAAACAGAGGCCACCACAGGAACATCCGGATGTCTAGCCACCATTTCCAGTAACGGCGATTTAGTGAGCAACTGAAGATAGGAAAGATTCTCTGGAAACGCATCTTACTCTTATGTAAGTAAGTGGAGTTTAGTGTAAAAAATGAATACCTCAGTTTAGGATATATTACCGCTCCATTGTCAGCAGCTTCATAAGCACAATATTTATGAACAATTTTTCTTGAAGAGAGAGTGACATGAAATGTATTTATACAGATGTAAGGCAAATTGATTAATTGAAGCCTGGGATTGCGATTTTTCCTTCCCAAAGGTTTTTTTATAATACAAAATCCAAACATTCAATATAGTTGTTCCTAGTAGAAAATAATCATGACAAGATAAAATATGATAGAAACCATTCTTTAAGATGAATCAGAAGGTCCTATCTTATTAGGACTATAATATTGAAATTTAGACCACTTATTTTTTATACTTTTATCTGTTACTGAGCCAAAATTAATAAAAGTAAAGCATTAATAAATCAAAATAATGGTTTTTTTTTAAGTCTATTTTTTGTCAAAAATGTTATACAAAAATGTCCATGGCTCCTAGATTATTAAACTTTTCTTAATAATTCTGCTTTAATAGTAGATTCATTGTTATGTCTAGAAAAACAACTGAAAATTTCAAGGCAAGTGGTGCAGTAGTTTTTTTCTCTAGAAGTACATACATATAAGAAAATGTAGTTACAAGAAAATTGCAAATAAAGAAAAAATGTTTAAAAACTCGCTCATAGCTCCAACCCAGAATCTAATGCATGCCTGCACCATAGTCAGCATCTCTTCAGACTGTTATCAAAATAGCCAACAGCAAAACCAAAATTTCCTCTAGCAGTGATAAAAATAAGAATCTTATAGCTCAGAGTTCAAAAGCTATATAATTTTGAAATGGATGGTGTCAAAATCAGGAGTTTTTTAAGCAGATGCATTTTAAAATATTAAAAAGACAATTTCTAGGCAGCATATCAACATAAAAATTATATCACATAATTTAGAACTATTGTAAATTTATTATAATTAATTTTTTTTAAAAAATGGCAAAAAGAATACAATTTTTTTCCTTACAGCTCCCCTTAATAAATTAAAATTCTCTCTCACCCTTATCTCTCTATCTTTCAAGAGAGTCACAAGATAAGCTTCAAGATACAAAATAAAGTGTTGCATTCCCATCATAATGATAGATGGAAGGTAAAGGAGTTTTAAACTATTGCCTTCTCAATATATTTGAAGCTTACAATGTTTTGTGAGTAAATCCACCTTAAGACTGTTATATGACAACATAGGACTTTGACAGATTGCATTCTTTCAAAGTAAAAATTGCCTTTTATTTAGCTTTCTGGAACTCTACAAACTTCCTGAAGTGGAAATAAGTTTCTTCTATATTACAAGTTAATAGGAATGTGACAAACTTTTATTTTATTGTTGTATTTGGAAAATTGTGTATGTTCTAGCTTTAACCTTTTTTATCACAAAAATCTTGTTCAGCAGACACTTAATGATCAATTTGATTTTAACAAATCATCAAATTTAGACAATTTTTCTCGTAAATTTTTGCTTAACTAGTAAGAAAAACTTGTATGTTTCTAAATTCATATACCACTTACTTCTTAAAAGGGGACTTTTCCTTAAGCAGGTTTCAATGACATTATGCTTATGCTATTTTGCCAAGGATTACAAAAATGTAAAAATCAGACATTCATTAAATTTGTTAAAGGTGGGCATGCTAAAATGGGCTTCTCCAGTATTTATAATAAAGTTCATTTTGTAAATTTAATAAAAGGCATGCACACCCCATCATTATTGTAGTGATATGGTTCATTTGCATTGCAATTTAATAGGTTAGTTGGAAGTCCCTAATGTGCTATCCTGAGGTAACTGGCATAATTTTGCAAAAATTAACTACAGGTTAACTTGGCCATCAGGGTTTTTCCATTTTCTAAGATTGCCATTTTGCATATACTTGACATAATGCATAGCACCAACTGGTGTTTGTGGCGTTTTCTTGTATTTTGTAGCAATTAGATGCAACCATTGTGTTCCTATGGCGCAAATAATTCTTGAAATGCTAATTAGAACGTGTACAATGAAGCTAATTATATAATTAAGAACATTGTAATAAGTCAAACTGTACACTCTTATTGGCTCCACTTGCTTGTTTAAACTTAGAATGTACAGGGTGTCCACATGAAACCTCCCAGATTTCAAATTTAATTTGCAAGGAAACTATTAGTCATAGAGATTTGCGGTTTGCAGTGTCATAAGAGCAACTCAAAAGTTTTGTACTGTCTACGTATACACTTCTACATGAGCTCTGTTGGTAGATCTCAAAATGTCCAGTCAATATTCAATCTTAGTTCTTGTTATGTAGCATGTCGGAAATGTAGTTGGCTGTCACAATTTTCTGGCAAAGAGGACAAAGATCAGACACAAACCATATCTTTCACATAGCCCCACAGAAGAAATCCAGAGGCCTTATGTCTGGAGATCACAGTGGCCAAACAGTCTGATACATCACTTTGGAAACATTCTGTTCAAAGAATACGAATGTCTTTACTACAATGTTTAAATATCTTATGATTGCTAAGGGGGTAGCTGTGGGAAAACAGACTGTTCAAGCATATCAAGATAAATGTTGTTCAATTAGTTACTGTTTTCTCTATGAAGAAAAATGGTACAATTTTGTCATAACTGATAGAGACCACCTAAACACTTTGTTGCTGTTCCTAACATGTTCCTGAACATTTGGGGTTTGTGAACCCCAAATGCAAATATTGTGATGATTAACATTTCCTGATGTATGGAAATTTGCTTTGTTGCTGAAAACCACATTCCCCAAGTAATCAGGATCTTCATCAATCTAGCGCAGGATGTCAGAATCAAACTTTTGTGTTTTGGTGGATCATCAGGCTTCAGTGCCTGAACAAGTTGAACTTTATAGGCATACAAACACAGTCTTTTATACTGCATCTTATGGACCATTGAGCTCTCATAATGCAATATGAAGGACTTTGTAGAGCTTTAGTGAAGACCTCCCTGATTTCATGTACGGTTTCCTCAGACAGACATTTCTTCCCCCAGCCAGGCTGTCGGTTAACAATCCCCTAAAACTTATCGAACCATACCTTAACCTCTTCCTGGATATGGACATGTATAGATGTTACATCCAGAGTAAAATGGGTCAGAGCATGTATATGGACTTGTATACAAATCCAGTAAGTGGTGCATAATTATTTTAATTTTTCTTTGAATAATAAGCTGAAATAAATTGTTAAAATAGTTCAACCTTGCCTTAAAAGCATTGTTTTTAATTATACACCTCGAAGCATAGATAGTGACATAAGGGGCACATCTCTGCATTCATTTTGGTTTCCCAGCATGTGTACCTTTTGCGGCATACCTCATATTTCGAAATGGATGTAACTTTTTCCCCATAGATTTTTCCTTTTGGAAAAATGTTTTTCTGTCAATTTGAGGTTGGCAGAGGTTTTAGAATTTCTATCCCCTTTGTGTACATACCTCTGAAATAGCTTGCAATTAGACTGCAAGCAATTGGTAAGCAAAAATCCAGATATGTCTTGTCTTTTGTGGGTTTAGAGCTCTCCAAATTATCAAGCAATTGTATATGGTGATATGTAACATGTTAAAAAAATAGTTTTTGTACTGTTTTAAAGTTTTTTGTAATGAGGGATATGACTGCAATACCTGATCCACTAAATCAACAGCACCCTTATGCATATTGTATTTATGTACAAAATCAGGCTTGAAAAATGTCATTTTAGTTTTGGCTCTAGCTT
Organism: Metallyticus violacea; assembly: GCA_030762175.1. NCBI lineage: Eukaryota > Metazoa > Arthropoda > Insecta > Mantodea > Metallyticidae > Metallyticus > Metallyticus violacea. The sequence goes on along the minus strand of CM060838.1, from coordinate 65,694,031 downwards.
TCCTGTATCATGCATCAAAATTTTGGAACTGCAATTAGATAAGTAAGTAACTACCCTTATATATGCCCAGCAATCTAAGTCAAAGGTGAAAGCTGATTTACCTCCACTTCCCCTCTCTTTAGAACTTGTACTTTGGCAGTTCAATACGATTTGAACATATTTGACTTTTAAGGTCAGATTTTGTGCACTTTACGCTCATATACATTTGTTTCAGTAATTATGAGAGCTACTAAATCTACAGTAAAAAACTTAATAAAAAATCAATTGGTTGACTGTCACATGTGAGCTGTGTATGAGGCTGTACACCACAGGTTGTACTCCGAAAAACCTGTCTTTTTATGCAGCAATGGTTTTCAGAATCCATAAACCTGTCTCAGTAGTTGAAACCATGATTCGAACTAGGAATATCAAGTTTGTAACTTTGTAATTCCTTGTCAAGTGAACCTTGCCTCATTAGTATTTAGCTGAAATGAAAATATTCCAAATAAACAAACCCAAACATATGATGCCAGAACAGATTCCACTATCAATTTTGATTTTGCAACTGATGATGCAGGCAAAAGTCTGTGAAACTTGTTCTGTATAATTCAATGGTAAATGGAGCATTAGAGTATTAAATCAACCTACTAGATAAATTAAGAATATATTAATTGCTTCACTGTGTTAGTTCCACAAATAAATTAATTTAAATCTAGTATAATTTTTGTTTCAAATTTCTCTAATTTGGCAATCCCATTCTATCAATTATATACTTAATTTGTTTTATGTTTTGTAGTAGTAGTAAGTTTTATTTTTATGGAAATTGACATATTTCATATAAGTGAATCTTTCTTTGTTTGCACTTGTTAACAACTGATATTAGAACGTAGTTTTGCTGTCCTACTGGAAAAAACAAACAGAAAATGCTTAAAATTATAACTTTTCTGGAACCTCAGAAGTTTTGGAAATACAGAACTTTAAAAAGGGTTTTATGGAGAACATAAAATGATTTATTACTGCATGATACTCATTGGTATGTTTTTTTGCATTTGCAGGAACTGTCACAAATCTGCAACGAAAACTGAAATCAGCAAATCAGGCTAGACTTAACTTGAAAAACAAGGTGGACCATTTGCAACGCATTTGCAAGAGTGTACGAGGGGAAGGTAAGTGAAAATATTTGCAGTTAGTAAAATTTATATTCATTACAAAATTAAACTATTATTAATCTCTCTTTTATTAACCTATGTTTATAGGAAAAATTATAAATTAAGTTTGGGCTTTGAACTATTACAAAGTGCGTTTCAAAAGTAACGCAGTGAAAAATAAATTGAAAAAAAAATGTATTGTTTTTGCATATATTGTACATGCCGTCATTATTTTTCTGCATAATCACCATTGCTTTCCCAACTTTATATACCAAGGAACAAGGTCTTGTATGCCCTGTGCATAAAAAAAATATAATATCTGTAAGTTTAACCACTTGAAGCACTGATGCTTTCAAGTCTTTGCAGTCACCAAACTTATGAGAATGAATCCATTTTTGAAGTGAAGGAAAAATCTGGAAATCCTGGGTACAAGGTTTGGGTTATATGGTGGATACTTAAAAAAATTCCCATAATAATTTCTGAATCTTTCTGACATTTCTGATAGCATTGTGTGGAGTTGGTTAGTCATGAGGGAAAACATTTCCAAACGATAGCTTCCCACTTCTCCAATTCAGAATAGCACATCTTAGATTGGAAAGTGTTTCATAATACACTTACGCTGTAATTGCTGTTTCCAGCTCCATAAAATTCACAAGAAGAACAGCTTTTGGTCCCAAAAATCAGTGTCCATAATCTTCCAAGCTGACTTCTGCTTGAAGCTTTTTTTTTATGGAGAAGTTGAATGATGCCAATCCATGAATTCATTTAATTCAACATTTACATATGAGATCCATGTTTCTCATCAATTACAATATGGGAAAAAAAAATCTTCTTTTCTCTCATGTGAATCCAATCCTAAACTGTATCTGCAGCTTCCATTCTTTTGTTTTTTGTGTGCATTTTTAGAGATGCATCTTGCATACAGTTTACAATATTTAAGATTTTTTGGTGGCATTTCTGAACAATATAATCTGTGAATGCTTGAAAATTCAATAGCAAGGCTGATTATGAAATGGCATTTTCTCAAATTTATTCATTCTTATGCTTAGCAAGTTCATCCATCTGAACCCTTCACTCATTACATTTGGCTCATAAACATTATTTTACTGACAAATTTTACTGAGTAGTACATGAGTGTTTTGCTTTGTCCACATAAAGATGTAATGAATCCTCATAAGTTGTAGTTAATTGGCAATTATAGTATTCAAATTAATTACATTATTAACTAATTTGTATTTGCTTAAAATCATTTGGGATATATCCTAAACTTAGGTATTCATTTATTACACTAAATTCCATTTACTTACATAAAATAACACACGTTTCAGGAGAATATCTCAGTTGCTCACTGAACTGGCGTTACTCGAAACAATGGCTAGACACCCGGGTGTTCCTGTGTTGGCATCTGTTGACTGAATTAGGAAATTGCTGAATTCATCCATAGGAGGAAACTGGAAGCTCATTACGTTTTCTTTATTTTTTAATATGAACATTTTTTTGGTCTTATTTCATGATTTTTGGTCCAAAAGTGAGCTGCTACTGCTGATTTGTTCACCTGCTAAAGCCAAATATTCATAAAGTGTTCTTTCCTCCGAATTTTTAAATTTCTCTTTGTTTTGCCTATATAGATAGCTCTGCTCACAATCTGCACATTTTATTACATAAATTCCTGATTTCTGTTCTGTTTGTATGGAGTGCAATCTAATAAATTCTTGATATTATATCTGTTCTTTGGGGCTAACATTATCCCATGTTCTTTGAAAATTTTCTTGAACTTGTTGTGGTAAATTGGATGCTAGGGAAAACTTGAATTTGTATCCTTTTTTTGTGTTTTTCAGTGTGGAAACTTCCCTTATCTCTTTTTGTCTTTTAGATTTATTGATCATTTTTATCACTGTGTCTTTGTTGAAACCATTGATTATAGTTGTCTTTATTATTTGTTTGTATTCTATTGATGGTCCTGGTGGGATTCGAACCCCAGACCTCCTTCTCACGAGTCTGCGCCTTAACAACCTCGGTCACCCGTGGTGGTACCACACACATGGATCATGGCCTCATCACTAATCACAATCTTCTGTCAGAATTGTTTGTCATTGTCCACTTAATACGCATCTGTACAGCAAATTCATATTTCGGTGGATAGTGCCTAACAACTGCAGTTAGTAATCTGTAAATTCCAGATGTTTTTTTAATACTTTTTGACTAGTTCTTCTGGCCTAGATTTCCAGCATAGGTTAGCACTGACTTCTTGGGGCTTCTTAAGTAGCTATTTCATATAGTTTCAACAGACTCACTAATTGAAGGCCTACCTAAATGTTTTTGATCCACCAAGCTGCCAGTTTCCTTCAGATGTTTATCCCACTGGTGAATAATATTCCATTGTGGCAGCTTTTCATTGTATGCAGGGCGATATACAGGATGAAGATGTGTCATGGATTCATATTTTGCAAACCACAGGACTCATTGAACTTTCCTTTGCATAGTCCATATCTTATCTAAATGGCATGATTTGCTTCACTGTTGTGTTGCATCATTACCTGCGTTAGCACAAAATTGCAATTAATGCTTCAGAAACTCTTTGACATACTCCTGAATGTATCATAGGTTTCATCCTTTGGTTTCATTTCATACAGCCATTATAAGTGTATATAATTGCATAATGACTTTGCGGACACAATGTAGAACATTTATTGTATATTCTGTTTAATTATATAAAAATTATGTTTTCAAAGCAGGAAATTTAGGCATATATAAGTGAACATTGCTTAAATAGTTTGAAAAGAAATCGGTACTGCTTAAGCAGAATTTTTCAATTATTTTATTGTGAAACAAGGGAAAAAGTGCCCAGCTGTGGAAGGTGATAATCATTTTGATAAAAACATGTGGAATTAATGATATACACATAAAAGAGTACATCAAACTGACAGAAATTTGCATAAACCAAGCCTTTTTCACTTTTAAAGGAAAATTTTATAAACAACAAGCAGGACTTACAATGGGCAGCCCCTTATCTCCATTTCTAGCTAACCTCTTCATGAGTAGATTTGAAACACACATCAACACAGCGTTTCCATTCATATTTAAGGTATGGTACAGATATGTGGATGATATATTTGCCATAGTTGACAAAAAACTCATTGACGATGCCTTAAAACTTCTAAATATTCAAGATAAAAACATTTCATTTACATACGAAATAGAAACAGATAACATGCTGCCATTCCTGGATATTAAAATAATGAAATGCCAAGAAAAACTTAAATTTGGAATATACAGAAAGAATACACATGCAGATAATCACATCAAAGCTGACAGTTTTAACCCTACAGCACACAAACATGCAGTAATTAACAGATTAACACACCGGCTAGTTAACCTACAAATTAGCAAAGAAGAATATTTTAAAGAATACAAACAAATAGAAGAAACAGCAATTAAAAATGGTTTTAAAAAAGAACTAGTACATAAAAAGGTGCAGAAATTCAAGAGACAAAAACATATCAAAGAAACCACAACACTTTCAGCAAAAAAAGATATAAACTTATTTTTAAAAAATTCACATATCATCCATGGGCCACAAAAAAATTTCAGAATATTCTTAAAGATTTTAATATCAGGTTGGCACCGATTAATAGATTTAATGTTCAAAATTTGCTGATAGATAATGTTAATGACAGTATTCCACAAGAAGAAAAATCAGGTATTTACAAAATAAACTGTGCAGAATGTGAAAAAATCTACATAGGGAAAACAAAGAGAAACATTGGCACACGGTTAAAGGAACATTTCAGGAACATAAAGTACAAGCAAATAGAGAAATCAGCAGTAGCATATCATTTTTGGACACAAAATCACGACATAATAAATAAAACAAAATTATTAAAATCAGTACAAGGACGTACAGAATTAGCAACCTGGGAGAAAATCTACATCTACAAATACAAAACAGCATAATGAACTTCGACATTGTCGGGAATGAAAACATAAACTGCAAGTTTATCACACCGCCACCAGAGCAGAATATACATTCCCACAGCTCAACGAATGATCCGACAGTTGAACTTTAGCATGGCTGAAGATGGGAACAGAATGTTCTGGAAACCGGTTCCATACATTTATGAAAAGTAAGTGAAGCTTTAAGAGTGTGTAGTTCAACTGAATCATACAATGATATCCATTAATCATTTTGATATGTTTAGAAATATCTTTGGTTGTGCTCATATAAACAGGAGTGTAATGAAGCAGAATAAAATTCTACAATGAACTCTTCTTTTTACACCAATTCCTCTTTTCACATTTCTTTATCCCTTTATCATAAAGTATTCCATTTTGAAATACTGGTTGCTGAGGAATAACATCCCCATTCATTCTACTGGTTTTAGAAGGGTCTAAGATATACAATTAGAAATAGGGGACTATGGCCCAATAATTTAACTTGGCCAAATTAAGGCTTAAAGTTTCTAAAATAGGAGCCATTGACCAGTTCACTTCAACTTGAAAAGAAGATGCTTTAATAGTGAACTTTGCAAATATGTCCCTTACTCAAACAATAAGTGGTTGCTTGTCAGAAACAAACCATAACATAATGAAAGTTGCAGGCAGGCTCCTACAAGCAATGTTATACAGTACATAATATATGTGATTGGGAGTATATTAACATAAATCGACCTTGAATGATACATTTGTTTCCTAGTAAAAACCATAGAAGTGAAAAGAAGTATTGAATTTTCATTGATTAATTGGAATGCAGTCTGCAGCTGTTTTCTAATATAAAAGCATATTGAAAAGAACAGCTTTGATGTTCCAGCCTCAAAGTGTCCGAATGGTTTAAGGCAGTATGTGATAAATTATGTGTATGACATATGTGTATTTGAGTCTCGAACAAGTTTACACTTTTTATTTTCAGTTTTTTGTTTACATGAACAGCAACTGAAGTTTAAATGCTTGTAGCTTTAAAATATATATTGCTGCCTTAAGATCTTTCCACTGTGGCCTTAAAAAATAAATGTTTACATTTGAGACACTTTCAGTCTCAATTAAAATAACAAAACAAAAATAAATAAAAAATTTATACTCTTCTAGTATCCTTCATGCTCATAAAGCTTGTTAATTCTTTTCAGCATGGAGTTTACAAATAATTTTGTCTTTCTGCAAGGGAATCCCATGCATTTTCTACCCAGTATCATAGCTCATCATACATCCTGGTAATTTGGATAATGGGAAGTTTGAAGCATCTCCTTTATTTCTGCCCAAATAAGGGTTTTGATCAGGTGATTTGGGAGTATGAAGTATCAGTTAGATATCGTCTTGCCTATCAAACCAACATTGAACTATCCTTGATTTGTGAATGATATGGTTATCCTGCAGGAACAGTATTGTTCCATCAGGATAGCTTTCTCTGGCAGATAGGATTAAAATGAAATTAAAAAAGTCGCAGTAGGTCAAACTGTTTAACCTTACCCATATTTGTTAAGATGTGGACCTTTGAAAAAATTCTAGCTCCAACATGAGATTCTTATGCAACCACTATGAGTATGAGTATCCACATGGACCCATGCAGGACACAACTTCATCTGCAAAGATTACACTCCACCAGTTAATGTTTCTAGCATCTATGGCACATTCGTCATGTAACTAAGTAGTTGCCTAAACAAACTTGCTACAGCGATTCCTTATGGTCAGCAAAGAACCAGGAATAGTGACAGGCCATCTTCATATGAAAAGCATCTTCTTTTGGCGTGTACTATGTCACTTGTCTACCTTGGTCTTGCCGAGTCCATTACCTCCCAGTTCCTTCTGGTATGCCATGCAGCCTCAGACTGCAAAAAATGTTTATTAAAACTAATACAACAGTTTGTCTAGCCATTAAGGTGCCATTTCTGAATTAAAAGAAAACATGTCACAGCAAGCAGTCCTGACAGTCAAAATAGTATCCTTTAGTTTGGTCAGTGACTAAGAGGAGCAGTAATGGGTCTAGTGGCTCACTTTAGAGTAGAATAAAGAAATAAAGCAAGAACTTGTAGCACTGAACCAAACCTAACATTCTCGTTGTTTAAATACTGTGATAGAAAGTATTATAACTATACAGAACAAATTTTGTTATTTAATAAGATATGTATATTTATTAAATACTACATAGAACTATTTTATTTTAATTAAAAGAACAATCACATACATTTTATTTCTTAATCATTGAAAGAAAGATGGTGATGATTTATATATAATTTATATTTAATTTTTAACCAATTATATTGTTCGTAAAAACAAAGAAATTGGAAAAATGCATAAAAATATGGAGTTCAAGTGTTAAAAGAAAAAGTGAGATTTGAACTTTCATAGTTTCCAACATCACATTCCATTTAAGTCATTTAAGGCTCTCGGTCACAGCTGCAATCTACCTGTAGTCTTGCTATAGAGAGTACTAGTACCTTCTTTTAACATGAATCCCTCTGAAATTTGTTATCATCTGTAGGGGTTTGATTTCAAGAGGACTTAGTCAAATTTTGCCATCTAAGAATGTGGCCATTCTTTATTTGAATAATTGTACAAATTACTTTGATATAATAAAGAAGAGATAAACTGAAATTAATTGCATAGATTATCAAGCAATTGTTCAAAAGGGTTATCTCCAGCATCAGAGCACAAGTAACATGCATAGAAAAGCATACCCTGTTGAGCAATTCTGATCATTGTACAAATGATGTGGGCATCTAGTTCCCTCATCTGAGTCAATAGGCGTTTTAGAAAGTATGATATGATGCTGGTCCAGCAAAATAAGTGAAGATGTCTGAGGTTTGAAGAGAGAGATGACTGAGATGATATGACTGCTTCTTCTGGACCAGCAACTAAGGAAAACTGGATCCAAATCTCTGGTACATCTGTGAAGAAATGACTATACTTTTTTAATTTCCAGATAAATATATACATCAAATAGCCATGCAAAAGTATAAGACAAAATCTGGTATTATTCCAGATTCAAATAAGTGTACTTATGAAGCTGTTGACAATGGAGTGGTATATATATATAAACAATGTATACAGTTTTTTTCACACTAACTCCATTCACTTACATAAATTTGGAACATATGTTTCGGGAGCGATCCCTCCCATCTTCAGCCTGTTGACAAACTGTCGTTAAACGTGGCGGTTGGGTCTCTTGATGTTCTTGTGGCGGCATCTGTTGGTATTATTAGGAATTTGCTGAGTTCATCCAATGGAGGGATATCGAAATTCATCAAATTATCCTTATTTTTTGTAATGAAAATGTTTTCCCAAGTGGAAAGTTCTATTGCATTATGAAGTTGTTTAAGTAGTTTTATCTCTGATTTAATTTCATGATTTTTATTCCAAAAGTGCGCTGCTATTGCTGATTTATCAATTTGTTTTAAGCGAATATTTCTGAAGTGTTCTTTTTTCCGGATTCCCAAATTCCTCTTCGTTTTTCCAATGTATTTTTTGTCGCACTCTGCACATTCTATTTCATAAATACCTGACTTTTGTTCTGTTGGCATGTAATCCTTTACTCTGCAACCTAATAAGTTCTTTATATTAAAATTAAAAGTGCCAAAGAAAGGTACAAATTCAAAAGTTTCACATGCCACCCAATTTATCACAATAAGTTCAAAAAGATATTCAAAGAACAAGGAATTATGTTAGCCCCAAAGAACAATTTTAATATAAAGAACTTATTAGGTTGCAGAGTAAAGGACTACTTGCCAACAGAACAAAAGTCAGGTATTTATGAAATAGAATGTGCAGAGTGCGACAAAAAATACATTGGAAAAACGAAGAGGAATTTGGGAATCCGGAAAAAAGAACACTTCAGAAATATTCGCTTAAAACAAATTGATAAATCAGCAATAGCAGCGCACTTTTGGAATAAAAATCATGAAATTAAATCAGAGATAAAACTACTTAAACAACTTCATAATGCAATAGAACTTTCCACTTGGGAAAACATTTTCATTACAAAAAATAAGGATAATTTGATGAATTTCGATATCCCTCCATTGGATGAACTCAGCAAATTCCTAATAATACCAACAGATGCCGCCACAAGAACATCAAGAGACCCAACCGCCACGTTTAACGACAGTTTGTCAACAGGCTGAAGATGGGAGGGATCGCTCCCGAAACATATGTTCCAAATTTATGTAAGTGAATGGAGTTAGTGTGAAAAAAACTGTATACATTGTTTATATTATTCCAGATGTTCTACGTTGGAGAATAAAATAAATCAAACTAAGCCAGAAGCAATCAGAAGTCCTCTGTTATTCAGTAATGAGAAATGCACTCTTATTCATAATATATTACGAGCTGCACATGGGGGTTTTCCATTCACCATTGGTGATGTAAGATATTTAGTGAAAGGGTATCATGCCAAATGTGGATTAAAAAAGAAAATATTTTCTCATAATTTGCCAGTTATCTAGTAGACATGCTTATTTCTTCAGCACCACTCCAGTGTTATAAGTGTTAGACTGGTGAGTATATAAATAGACAGTGAGCGAAATTTGCTTATAAGAATGTAAAATGCTTTTTTTCTAAACATTCAAGAGACAGTTGAAAATAAACCACCCAGCAATATCTTCAATTATGATGAAACCAATTTATGTGACGGTTCTGTCAAGGCACATGTATTTGTTAGAAGAGGGACAAAGCATTCAGAAATAATAACTATACTCCTTAAAGGATATTTCTTTAATGATGGCTGCCTCTGGTAATTGAAAACTCCTACCTGCATAATGCTCAAGTCTTGAGCATTTATGGTAAATACGACAGGAGGGAGATCCTAAGGATACTTATCATAATACCAGTTTGATCTGCCGATCTTTGAATATGCTGGTTTTATACCAATGCACTCCCTTGCCTTAAGCCTGTGGAAGGGCTAAAAGTTATTATTGTTGGAGACAATCTATCAGAGCCATATCTCCCTCAGAGTTATTCAGGAATGTGAGAAAAACAACAATTCTCTCTGTCCCCCCCCCTTTTTTTTTTGCCACCAAAAAGCATTGATCTTTGCAGCCACTGGATTTGGGTTTCTTCAAATCACTGAAAGCTGAATACTGAGTGTACAAAGAAATGTACTCACAGACCAAATTTGAAAGATGCTTTTCCATCCATTCTAAAAAAAACTATGTAAGATCTCAAGCAAGGAAAGGCAGTCAAAAGTTAGTGAAGACATGTGGGTGTTAATGCAGGAGTGGAACTTATGCGTTGGTGCATTGTACAATCTGCCCTTAAATCCCAGATGTCACAACCTGGATCTCTTTCGACAATTATAAATGGAATTATTAAATATAAAAACAGAATTCCCTTTATTGGAGTTTATGTTAATAGGAGATTTGGATGCAAGAGTGGGAGAGATGGAGTTTAAGAAATTAAATGTGTGGGAAGATATGGTGAGAAATCAATCTAGCAAAATATGGATTAGGAGTGGTAAAGATAACGTTGTGAATAAAGAAGGGCTAAAACTAATTCAGTTTTATGAGAGCAATGGTTTTGTAATGCTGAATCGTTGCTGAGGGGAAGATGAAAGTGGTAAATTTACCTTTACAAGTGCATGGGGGACAGTGTTGTGAATTATGTATTGTGTAGCCATAGTATTTTAAGAAAAGTTTGGGAATTCAAGGTAACGAACATAATAGGGATAAGCTCCCATTTTCCATTAACAGTGGCATGGTGCAGTGAAAAATGCTTTGAGAGTAGAAGAGAGGATATGTGTGGATCTGGTACTAGAACAATTAGCTAGTGGGCCCCTGGAAGGGCTGGTGGATTTTGTGAGATGCTGGATTCAGCAATGACTAGAGTGTGTGTGTGCACAAAATTAATTTAATGATTTGCCTAGGTATAAGTAAAAATGATGTGTGAATTTTGCTTAAATGGGTGGGAAGTAATATGATAAAGCAAAAGAGGGAAAAATAAAGTTTATGATTATGGTTTGATGAAGAGTATAGAGGATTGCCGGATATAGTATGGGAGGTAGTCACAAGATGGAGAGAGAGCGATGATGAAATGGATAGGGGCATCATGATCCAATTGCATGAGAGATATAGGCAGCTGCTTGATCAAAAGAAGTCGGTTCTGGTAGTGTAGTGGTAACCATACTTGCCTTCTAAACCCAGGATCGCAGGTGCAAACCCAGCCAGGATCGATGGATTTTTTTGGGCATAAAAATCCTAACTAAGTAAAGCCATGGGTCCGGTGTCATACATTTACGGCACGATAAAGAACTTCAAGCCTGAAAGAAGAGGCCTCTGAGTAAAATTTGTCGGCTGTTTCATGCCCTGAATTGAATGGGACCCTGATGACCTGTGATGTTAAAGAGCATCCGTAAATAAATCAAATCAAATAAAATTAAAAAAAATTATCAAAAGAAGTAAGAGTGGGGGATAGCTAGAGCTGTGGAAATTAATCAAAAGCTGGATTCAGAAAGAGGGCAGCAAGCTGGCAGATTATTAATCAGTGTGTGAAAAGGGGGAAGAAATAATGTAGATATAAATCCAAATAAATGCATTACATATTTTCAGAGTTTGTTGTGTAAACTAAGGGGTGAGGGAGTCAAAATTTAGAGGTTTTTAATAATCATGTGGAACAGTTGCATAGACCATTTTCACAGCAAAAGTTGAGTTCAGTTGAATTTATTGCAATTAACTTTACAATTTGTTACAACAATATATCCTCAATTTACAATAACTATATATTTACACTCATTGTTAACCTCTTTTATTCTAGATCCTAGTAGCATCCTCCAAAATACATCTTCCTACCTCGTTAACCACATGGTTGTCTGACTGTAAGAAACCTCCTTTTACTTTCTTCCTGTTTCATTCCCATTTCTTTACCTAAACACTCTACATTTTCTGGATGTTTTTTACACTCTTGTTACTGAACATTTTATTTAACACAATCCTTCTGTAAATTGTCCCATTTATTGTCTGTAAATTTAGAGAAACAAGACAGTAGGAATTGATGGTTTACCTACAGTTTTTTAAAATTTGGTGTGAAAAAGATAGAACATATTTAACAGGGCTTGTAAATTAATTAAGAAGAAGAAGGTGCCAGAAAGTTGGCATATGGCAACTTTCATTCCCTTTACATTTGTATATGGGAATGAAAGTAACCCAAATAATTATGGAGGAATTGCATTATCCAATTTTGGAAAAACATTTTACAGAAATATTGGCAGAGAGAATTCAAAATTGGTCAGAAGAATATCAAAGTATTTTGCCTACCAAACTGGGTTCAGGAAAGGAAAGAGAACAGTGGATAATATATGTGTAATTAAAATTATGATAGATAAATACTTACATAAGAAAAGAGGTAGATTGTATGCTATATGTAACAAATTAACAGTAATTATAATAGTACAAAAGGATAAAACACTAAGAAAAAGTCACACTTGAGATCGCTATATTTCGGACTCGTGGAGTCCTTCTGTGGCAAGAAGACAAGACAATACTAGTGATCTCAAGTGTGACTTTTTCTTACTGTTTTATCCTTTTGTACTATTATAATTACTGTTAATTTGTTACATTGTTAATAGTGTTACTTTATTTTTATTTTATATTATATATATTGATTGATTAAGAAAAAGCATATGATAGGGTGGATAGAGAAGTTCTATGGAACAAATTAAGTAAGATGGGTTTAAATAGGAATATAATCAGTATATTGCAGGAGTTATGTTATCAAAACAGATTTTGTGTCAAGTATGGCTTTGGGGAAGTAACTAATGCTGTGGGACAGGATAGAGGGCTGATGCAAGGTTGTTAATTAAGCCCCATATTGTTTATTTGTTTATTGATATGTTGGATAGCTTGAAGCATATTGACTCAATTAAATGTACTTACGAAGCTGTTGACAATGGAGTGGTATATGTATAAACATTAATGTAATAAAATCTGGTTGGTCTACAGGTATTACATTAGTGTTTATATCAGTAATTGACTTAAAGTTATAGGTGAGATTGGCAGGTATTGTGAAGAGTGGATACTGAACGTGAATCAGAATGAAACTAAAATCATGGTTTTAAGAAGGGAAATAAAATGCATAAGGATGAGAAATTGTTCATGGCACATAAAGAAATTCAGGTGATTAGTGAATTCTCATATCTGGGCATAAAGTTGAGCAGTAATGGAGGTTGGGAAAAACAGGAAAGAACTGCACTGGCAAAGGGGAAAATGGCCATGACAGCAATAAGAAAATGTTTACATAGGGTATCAGTAATGAACATCAAGTGGTTTGAAAGGCTTTATTCTGCCTTGGTTGAATCATAATGGATTTATGGAGGGGAAATTTCAGGTAAAGAGGAGGGATGGCGTAATATGGATTTAATACCAAGAATTTTCTGTAAATTAATTTTGGAAGTTCCCAATAATACTGCAATTGCAGGAGCATTGATACTAGGAAAGGTAAGCATCAGAGGGTTAATAATGGAGAAAGTATTGAAATATTTATTTGGGGTTCAAGAGCTGTTGGACATCAACATTGTGAAAATGTCTGAAATATCAAGGGGAAAAAATGGGTATAATGACTAATACTGGTTGAACAAAATTAGAGAATAGCTAATAAGAAATGGGTTAGGAGATTTTTGGGTTAAAATGGGATATTTTAGAAGAGGTTGTTGGAGGGCAGTGAGATCAAGAATGGAAGATATGGATAGATAAGTTTTATTTGCCCAGATTAGGGAGAAAAGCTCAGCAGCATATTATAAGGAATTAAAATGTTATTCAGAAATGGAGAAGTATATACTAATTTGCAGGAAAAATGAAAGAGAAGGCATAGCCTGGTTTCAATTTGGTATGTGGAAATTAAGGGGAATGAGGGGAAATGTTTCAGGAATTGTTTCATCTATGGGGAAAAGGAAAATGAAATTTGTATTATCTTCCAATGTAAACTCATAAATGTTTGAAGGTAAAGTTTAATAAGTAAGAAATGGTTAATGAGAAATAAAGGAATTGTTTTGTGAAAGATCTTTGGTGATCGTGAGCAGATACCCAAATTAGGGGAGATTCTGTGAAAGGTAAAAATGAAGTGGAAATGGTCAGTTGAAAGATATGTTTTGTAAATAAATTTTAGATGACAAAGAATATCTGTGTGATTGGTTTTTTTTTTTTTTTTTTTTTTTTTTTTTTTTTTTTTTTTTAATTGATATATTTATGGACGCTCTTCAACATCTCAGGTCATCAGCATCCCATTCAACTCAGGGCGTGAAACGGCCAACAAATTTTGCTCAGAGGCCTCTCTTTCAGGCTTGAGGTTCTATTTCGGGCCGTAAATGTACGACACAAGACCCACGGCTTTACTTCCCTTCCAAAGGAAGCCATACTTAGGATTTTTATGCCAGAAAAAATCCATCGGTCCTGGCTGGGTTCGGCTGTGTGATTGTGAAAAGTGTCATTGGTCTGGGAATGGTTGGAAGTGAAATTACATTAAATTTTAAGATCATTATATGATTGAGTGGACTTTTTGCTTTACTTTTGCTTCACTTACTTATTTAAAATATGTATGAATGCTTTTAACTATGTTCAAGTTAATCATTTTACATAATATATTACTAATAACTCACAGTAACTATTAAAAGCTCACCCTTTCTCTCAACTTTTAAATAGCTATCTCTTCGTGGATAGAACGAAAGTCATCATGTATTTGGTAGCCACACTGCGATTTATAAGACCTGCAATGAGACGTCTAGAATGACGTAAGCCTATACTTGACAGCCTATGAAAGGAGATAACGTTCTGAGCGAAAGAGGTTTCCCTGGTCTTGGAAGAGTCATAAGACAAATTTAGACATCTCACACTACAAATAGCTATTTTAACACAAGGTTTTCAAACTAGAAATTATATTTTATAACACTGGTGTTAGCAGCTATGGTTTCCCCTTCATTCGCATCGTCAGCCATTATTGACTGGAGGATAAACCATTTGCTGTGGGAATCTGCTATGGTGGAGCTATGATGAGCTTAATGTTTGTTTTCATCACCGGAAGTGTCAAAGTTCATTAAACTGTCTTTCTACTTGTAAATGTAGATTTTCTCCCATGTTGCTAATTCTGTAGATCTTTGCACAGATTTTAATCATTTTGTTTTATTTAATATATCATGGCTTTCTGTCCACAAATGAAATGCCACTGCTGATTTCTCAAACTGCATGTATTTTATGTTCTTGAAATATTTTTTTAACTGTGTGCCTATGTTTTTCTGTTTTTGCAATGTAGATTTTTCCACATTTTGCACAACTTATAATAAATATCTGTTTTTTTCTCTTGTGGAATACTGTCATTAACATTGTCAATTAGAAGATTTTTAACATTAAATCTGTTTATAGGTGTTAACCTGATATTAAAATCTTTAACAATATTCTGAAAATTTTTGTAACCCATGGATGATATGTGAATTTTTTAAAAATTAACTATCTTTTTTTGCTGAAAGTGAGTTGTTTCTTTAATAAATTTTTGCCTCTGGAATTTCTTGTGTACTAGTCTTTTTTAAAACCATTTTTAACTGCTGTTCTTTCTATTTATTTGTATTCTTTAAAGTATTCTTCTTTGCTACTTTTTAGGTTAACTAGCTGATGTGTTAAACTGTTGATAACTGGCTGTTTGTGCATTGTGGGGTTAAAACCGTCAGGTTTGATGTGATTATCTGCATGTGTATTTTTTCTGTATATTCCAAATCGCATGTGTATTTTTTCTGTATATTCCAAATCCCAGGTTTTCTTGATGTTTCATTATTTTTATGTCCAAGAATGGTGACATGTTATTTGTTTCTGTTTTGTATGTGAATGATATGCTTTTATATTGTATATTCAGAAGTTTTATGGCATCATTAATGAATTCTTTGTTAACTATGGCAAATATATTGTCAACATATCTGTACCATATTTTAAATATGTATGCGAAAGCTAAGTTGAAATGTGTTTCAAATCTACTCATGAAGAGGTTAGCTGGAAATGGAGACAAGGGGCTGCCCACAGTAAGTCCTAATTGTTGTTTATATAATTTGCCCTGGAAAGAAAAGTAGGATTGGTTTATGCAAATTTCTGTGAGTTTAATGTATTCTTTTATGTGTGCATCATTAATTCCACTTGTTCTTAGCCAATTTTGCAGATAAATTAGGAGTTTAGGTTTGCTTGGAAATAACGATTCTACGTCGACAGATATTAATGTGTCAGAAGGTTGCAATTTTATGTCCTTAATTTTTTCAATTAACTGAATTATTTATACTCCTGCTTTGAAATTTAGGTAGTGTCTTCAATCTATCAGCTAGCCATTTTGCTAAATAGTATGAAGGTGTATTGATATTGTTAATAACGGGTCATATACCATTTCCAGTCATGAATTTTTAGCAAACCATATAGTTTTGCTATTATAGGGTTGTTCTGTTTTATTTTATATTTTGTTTCTTGTGGATAACTGCAATTTTTAGAGCCTCACTGACTGAATTAATACATCCCTTCAGTGGATCTGAACATATTCCTTTTTATTTAGCAAATCTTGCATTCTATTATTATAACCTTCTTTATTTAATATTACTATTGTGTTCCTTTGTCGGCTTTTGTATAAACTACATCTTTGTCATTTAATGATTTTGTTGTGTTCCTATGTGTCTTTTTACTGAAATTTGCTCTTTATTTATTTCTTTTAACTCCTTTTCTGATTTGAGTCTAATTCCTTTTCTTTGTTGTTTAATCCTTCAATAGCCACTTCTAAATTTATCAAATAATTTTCTATTATATTGGAAAATTGGACACAAGTTTTAAGGCCTTTATTTAAAAATGCTATTTCTTCTTTCTTGAAAGTTTCTTTTGATAGATTTTCCACAAAATTACATTTAGATTCTGGATTTTTAGATTTTTAAAGTTTTTGAGATTTAGATTTATAAGCTTTCTTTTTTGATTGCTGACTTTTTTGTTCACCCATTATTTTATATGTTCAAAAGTTATTCTGATTAAGTTATCCCACTATGTATCCTAATCTCTTTGAAACCTGTAAGTATTTTTCATAAAGTTAAAGATGTATATTTGCCTCCTTGTATAATACTTTGCCGCTTCTAATTGAATTACTTTTTTCGGCTAGTTAATCTAAAAATTAGCAAAGAAGAATACTTTAAAGAATACAAACAAATAGAAAAAACAGCAGTTAATAAAATAATGGTTTTAAAAAAGAACTAATACATAAAAAAGTACAGAAATTCAAGAGGCAAAAACTTATTAAAGGAACCACAATACTTTTAGCAGAAAAAGATAAGCTAATTTATAAAAAATCCACATATCATCCATTCATGGGGGCTACAAAAAATTTTAGAATATTCTTAAAGATTTTAATATCAGGTTAGCACCTGTAAACAGATTTAATGTTAAAAATCTCCTAATTGACAATGTTAATGACAGTATTCCACAAGAGAAAAAAGCAAGTATTTATAAAATAAGTTGTGCAGAATGTGGAAAAATCTACGTTGGAAAAACGAAGAGAAACATAGGCACACATTTCAGGAACATAAAATACAAGCAGTTGGGCAAGTCAGGAGTGGTATCTCATTTCTGGACAGAAAGCCATGACATATTGAATAAAATAAAATTATTAAAATCAGTCCTGGGGCCAACAGAATTAGCAACATGGGAGAAAATCTACATTTACAAATAGAAAGACAGTTTAATGAACTTTGACACTTCCGGTGATGAAAACATAAACTTTAAGTTCATGACACCTCGAATAGAGCATATTACACATTCCCACAGCTAACGGTTTATCCTCCAGTCAACAATGGGCCGACGATGTGAACTAACGGGAAACCAGTCCTACATATTTTAAACAAGTAAGAGCAGGAAAAGAGTGTTAGTTTGACTGAATCGTACAATGATCTTAATATATGATTAGATTCACTGTGCAATGCTCCAATCAACAATTTTAGTTTATATTAAATTTATTGAATTATTGAGCTTGGGACATTGGAGATTGCTCTAGAAGGTGAATAAATGTAATATTATAGTTGGTATTTGAAAATTAAAGGAATTTGTGGTTGGTAGGGATTATAGTTAGCTGATAAAATAATTGATACATGTAGAGTAAGTGAAATATTTATTTTAGTGCCTTGGGTTGGTCTTGAGCCTGGTCTCCTGGAATTCCAGTAGGTTGCCGCTGATGCAGTCAATGTGGAAATTTTGTATTTTGTGTAACTATCTTGAATTTAGGTAAAGATGTTAGTATAAAATGTATTGTATGTACAACTGTAATTGTAAGGGGTTTCACTTATAGATAGGCGGGGGTCCTATTGTAGTATTAAATTTTTCTTAGCATTTTATAAATATAAAATTTCATTATAGTAAATATTTGAGAAATAAAAGAATTAGTAGTTTGTAGAGATTGTATTTAGGTGATAAATTAATGGTATAGATAGAATAATTAAAATATTTTAGTTTAGTCCCCTGGATTCAGTAGGAGCATAGTTCCCTAGAATTCCAGTAGGCTACAGCTGATGAACTGGAGACTGGGGTCTGATGCAATCAAGGTGGAAATTTTGTATTTTATTTAATTATTTGAATTTAGAAAATGGGTTAGTATACAATCATTATTGTATTAAAATTTCTGTAATTGTGAGGAGGTACAGCTAAAATGGCCTGAGCCAGGTGGTGATCCCTTGTAGTTTGTATTTTGCTTAGCATTTTCAATAAATTCAAAAATGTAAGATTTAAGTGAAAGAATAGGAGAATATAGGAAGGGCTTTTAGTGCAGTTAGATTAATTCTGTTTGACCTTGAAAACAAGTTTTTATTAGAAAATTGCCTAATAATGAGAAAAATTAAACTAGTTGTGTCAATGCTTGGTTTTTAAAGTTTCAAGGACATACTGTAGAGTGTCCTCAGTGAAAAAAGAACGAAGCAATACCAAGAAAAATGCAAGTTGGACATTTCTCTATGAAAAAACACTTTAGGAAGTGGTCTAGGGGATGAAAGAATGATAGTGACAATGATTCAGTGGGTGAAATCACAGAAGCAAGTAGAAAATAATAGCAATAAAGGAGTTTAGTCAGTGGAACAGAAAGAAATTTTAGAAGTGGAGGCTTTCATATTTGTAAAAATTTCTCATATATGAAAGGAAAGAAACATCTAAATAGACAATTTGGTGGTATCCTAACTGATATCAATGTTAAAGAAACGGAAGTAGAATTTCTTTAACCTTACCAAAACAGTAAATCTGTATTGATTTTCCAGAAATTCCAGATGGCAACACTGTTTGAAAAGACCAAATTGTTGTACCCCTGCCGAAGCCTTTAGTAAGAAGGAAATTTTCAGAAAAGATGTTCTATAATAATAGTGTCAGAATATATCTCTTTGTTCATGACTTTTTAAGTTATAACCAAATTTCAATTCTACAAGTTATTGGTTGTCCAGTGGTCAATAATTAACCTGTATATATTAATTTAAATATAGCCAATAATTCTTAAATAATTTGAAATTAAAATTACATATGTGTGTGTGTGTGTGCATATGTGCAGAGTGTAATAGTTTCAAAAACTTGTTTCTCTTTAAAAAGAAAAGTTTTGCCCAAATTAACCCCACAATCACAAAAATAGACAATATGCAACTACAAATTTATGGCCAGAATTAACGCATTTAGATCACTTTTATTTAATAATAAATCTGTTATAACAATAAATTTATAAATTCTGGTCCTTATTCCTTTTATTTTTAACATACTTCCCTAATATTTCACATCTTCCCAATCAAGAAAAACACATTATTTCCCAAGTTACCATCACTGTTATTACAAATTTTATCCGAATTTACAGTACACTTTTTTCCTACACAGAGTAGAGTGACAAGTAGCAAGCCCATTGTCATCTTCGAAAACTAATAACTTCTACATGAAACAGCTGGAAAGTTTGTTGAGGGACCTCCTTTTTATATATATAGTACGGATTTCTTTAATATGTCATAATTTGCACATGGAACCCACAGCTTAAAGTTTGTCCCAGAGGTCCTGCACTCTGTATTTTTTTGTTCTGAAAAATCCATAGATTTCAACCCATGATCCTTTGGTCTCAAGGGTATTATGCTACCCCAAGACCACATAGACCAGCCAATATCGGCCTATTATTAATTTTTTGGTTTTAGTTGTTTAGTATTCATATAAATGGAAAATTTTGTCACCTACTCCCAGGTTGCTTAATTAAGACCCTTTATGTATAACGAATGAATTATGTAGTGCTATTTATTAACACCTGTACATATTATCTGTTTTCATAGGGTGCAATCAGAAAACCGTGAAAGATCAGTGCAAAAAATTCAAGCCTGATTTGGATCCATATATATCAGAAGATGAAGGTATTTCTTCCTTGGATAGAGGTAGCACTTGCTCATCATTAGACAACTGGTGTAAGTCTATGACTGATCTTTGCACAGAAGTTGAGAATTGTCACAGTCCCGGAATGCTTTCAGAAAGTTGTTTAGGTATGTAACATCTACCATAGGTGATAAGAAACTTCAGCATTAATAAAGGCATGGTATGAATATCAGGTGTAGCAGCAGGTTGTTGTTTTTCTTCATTTACATAAAATGTAATGTAATAACAATGCCATTGTTTGAAATATGTATTTTTATTCATTAAGATCAGTTATTCTTGTTTATGGTTATGTAATTAGATATTGCAAACTAATTATTTTTGTTTTAGATGTGGACATGAAGGACAACATGAGGCAGTCAGGTTCAGGAACAATAGATGGCAGTGCCATTGAAAAACAAATTACATACATGGATGTATCATGTGAGCAAAAGGATAGTACAACTGAAAGACAGAAAATAAAAAAACAAAATGCTACTGGACAAAATGAGCCGCTGCCACTACCAAGTAGTTGGGCAATAGAAGGAAGAAAAGACAAAATTTTGGAAATGGAATGCATAGAATATAAAAATGTACAAACAAATAAGTTTTCATCAACACTCAATATTTCAGTAGAACAAAACTGTTCTCCACAAAGTAAATATTTATTGAAAAATCATATTGTTCAGGAGAGATCACTCCCATTACTCAATCTTGAAGAAACAGAAAGTGGAGGCAGTGGAATTATTGAGAAAAATCATATTCTGAAAATGGAGGCTTTTAAGGATGAGAATCCAGAAACATGCAAAAAGGCATCAGAATGCAGTATTTTGGAAGAAAAACATCATTCTACATCAACTGAGGGTTCATTGCAGAATCATATTGAACGTGACTTTACAGAAAATGTAGAGAGAGAGAAAAAACAATCTGGGCAAAATGAAACAAAGGAAACAAATTGTGTGGATGATAAAATGCAGAGAGATGAGCTACCTTCTCTGCACAGCATTTCAGCCAATTCCATGCAGAATGATAGTTTATCAGCAGATATTTGGAATTCATATAACAGAAACTCCTCACGTGATCAAAATGAAACCTTGTCACAGATTGATATATCTAGTCCAAAATGTGAAAAATCATTACATTTTGAACCAAATAATGCTGAATCAGAAAATCAGAAACAAGGCATTCTTAATGAAAAGAAAACCACCTCAATTTTTGATATAGTGGAGACAGAGGAGGAAAATTCTCTGAGTCTGAAGTTAATATCATTTCCAATGAGACCTGAAAGTGCTGTTGATTCACTTACTCCAAAACATGATAGTAAGAAGCAGTCAGAAACTTTACCATCAATTGAACAGGAAGAAAGTCACAGTTTGCAAGGTGTATCCAATGTTGATGAAAGTTTTATTGATAATATTATCCAAGAGATGACTTTTCAATGCCATCCTCTTTTATCACCATTGTCAGCTACAACATTGAACCAAGGTAAGAAAATAACAGTCAGTAAAAAACTATGTAATTGAAATAGTCTTATAGTCAAAGAAATGCAGAACAATGAATTATAGTCAGATCCACTTCTCTTTTACCTTACTGTTCAGTTTCAAGCCTTTCCTTTTATTGATCATTAAGATTATCTTCATTTACTGACTTACATGTTTTAATGAAATATGTTATGTTCAACATTGTTGATTATCATCGAGATTTAATTGGCATGAATGGCTGAGGTTATTAAAGCACCGGCATATTAACAAAACAGAATGTAATAGAAATTTATTATTACTCAACCAATAGAAAGGATGTAAGGATACATAAGACACAAATAGAATATAGAGTAGCATTTAGATCATTTCTCTTCACATTTAACAACATGGTTTTATGTATAATGGGAATATATTTAAATTAGCACTTAACAAATATTCAAGTATTCATTAATATATATCTTATTTGAAATAATTTTAAGTTTGATTATCACTCTCATGAAGTCTGACCACATTTCTTAGTCTTTTCTACTCACTTTTGCTAAAACTTTTTTCTCCCTATCCTAAATTTAAAATTCTTCTATCTCTTGTATCCATCAGAAATTATCCCACTTTGGTAAAAGACTCCATAATTTGGTCTCGTCACATCCCAAAATACAATGCCAAATATTCAGTTTGTCACACGTTGAACATTTTTCTTTCATAGATCCCATTTCTATTCCATATAAGTGTATCACTCTAGATTAGATTTGAACTATAATATTCCTTCTCTCTTTGCTTCATCAGAGATATCAATATATTATTATTCTCTTCCCCAGTTATTTTTTGATTTTTATTGTTTAAGGTATTTTTTATAATTAATACCGGTCCATAATTCTTCTTCTTCTTCTTCTTCTTCTTCTTCTTCTTCTTCTTCTTCTTCTTCTTCTTCTTCTTCTTCTTCTTCTTCTTCTTCTTCTTCTTCTTCAAATTCTAAAATCTCACTCATTCTGTCCTCTCCATTCATAATGTTTCCATGCCAAATTCTTGAAGGATTTTCTAAATTTTATTTATCTTAGTTTCTTTCTCTCTAATTTTCTCTTAATTTATCAAACACTGCTTGATAATTATTCTCATCATCAAACCACCACATTCTATACCAGTATTTGAGAGCTCTTACTATTATTTTGCATTTATACCATAATCTTCCTGTTTGCATTCGAATGACTTTATTGGGAGAAAATCTCGATAAACCAAGAATCAATCTACATAATGATTATGTATTACATTTATTGATTTTTAACCTTCACCTGGTCCCTAATTGCAATTCCATATAACATTTTACTCACCAGAATTGAGACATATGCTAGTTCTGACAATTTTATTTTCATACTGGCTATTTTATTTACATACGATCTCATCAAACTCGTAGCTATTTTTTAATTTGCCATCCCATTTTTTCTTTTGTCATTCCAGCTTTAGTTGCTAGAAAATCTAACCTCAAAGATAATCCATTTTGCAAACCACTTCAATTTCTACTCCTTCCCATCATCATTTCTCCTCTTTTTTTCAGTTTACACCCTTTTTAAATACCATAATCTTGGAATTGTTTATCTTTAAACATCAGTGTTAACAAAATCTACCTGTGGCTTCTAATATAGCTTTTTCATTCCTACACTTATTACTTAACCTGATACCAAATCATGAGCAAAGAGTGAACCTTGTGAATAAGAGATCTGCTGTGTAAATCCTTGCTGAACCTCAGTCCTCATTGCTGGCAAATGCCAAGGATGTATCCTAAACTTAGGTCTGGAATGCTTCCTTCCCAAAATTCCTTTCCCAATTAATCATTTAATGTTTTGTATCACCATTGTCTATTCTATTAGGTATTATGTAATTGTGCTCTTGCTTTAAAATAGAAATTGGTAAGTTTCTTATTAAGGTGCATGACATCTGTTCTAGTCCTTTAGGATGCCAAGCACTAAGAAATTTTATTTACTTATCACAGTCTCTATCTTAATTAAGGAGCTGCCATCTTATTAACATGTTAAATCCATTATTAATCATGCACAAGAAACCTATTTAATTACTTAAATTCACTGCATGCATCTGTTTCAGATGAAGAAAGTGCCTGTAAAAGAAGTACAATGAGCTGTAATATTGCTGTGGGAACAGAAACTAACTTATGTGATGCTGAAATGCAAACAAGTAAGATTATAATTAATACATTAAAATTGTGATAGTAAACTTTGCAGTATCAGTGATATAAAAAAAAAATATGATACGGTAAAGGTGCCAGTTGTAGGCATTAAGTTTAAGAAAGCTTTTGAAGCATTTTAACTTTAACTTGAGCTCGCTTTTTTGCAGACCTCAGGTTGCTTAACAGCATAGTTAATTTTCTTGTTTTATTTATATGGAATATAATCACTTTACCTATATAGATATTTATTATCAGTTTCGCTCACTGTTGACCTCTGACTTTACTTTGTAACCTTCAAGCTAATTGAAGTTAACTAAAAATGTTAATTGGAACTTGTACAGTGAAGTAATCATATAATTGAGATTACTCTTTGATTGATTCGTACTACACACTCTTATTGCTACACTTGTTTATAAAATGTAGAACTAGTTTCACAAATCCTTTTGTTCACATCTCAGCTAACTATTGACTGCTGGATAATTCGTTATGCTGTAGGAAATTGTATTCTGTTCTGATGGAGGTGTGATGAACCAAAGTTTATGTTTTCATCCCAGAAAGTGTCGAAGTTGATTAAAATGTCTCTGTATTTGTAAATGTAGATTTTCTCCCATGTAGCTATTGCTGTAGGTTCTTGTATTGATTTTAATAATTTTGCATTATTCACTATTTCATGGTTTTCTGTCCAGAAATGAGATGCCACTGCTGATTTTTCCATTTGCTTGTATTTTATATTCCTGAAATGTTATTTTAACCATGTGTTATGTTTCTCTTTGATTTTTTCACATTCTGCATAACTTATTTTGTAAATACCTGCCTTTTTCTCCTTTGGAATACTGTCATTAACATTGTATATCAGGAGATTTTTAACATTAAATCTATTTAAAGGTGCCAACCTGATATTAAAATCTTTAAGAATATTTTGAAATATTTTTCTAGTCCATGGATGAAATGTGAATTTTTTAAAAATTACCTTATCTTTTTTTCTGCTGAAAGTGTTGTGGTTTCTTTAATAAGTTTTTGCCTCTTTAATTTCTGTTGTTTTTTGTGTACTGTTCTTTTTTAAAACCATTTTTAACTGCTGTATTTTGTATTTGTTTGTATTCATTAAAATATTCTTCTTTGATAATTTGTAGGTTAACTAGCCTGTGTGTTAAGGTGTTGATCACTGCATGTTTGTGCATTATGGGGTTAAAACCATCAGCTTTGATGTCATTGCATAAATTCAAGAGGCAAAACTTATTAAAGAAATCACAGCACTTCCAGCAAAAAAGATAGACTAATTTTTTAAAAAAAATCACACATCCATAGATGTCAATATGGCTGACCAAATTTACCAATTGCAATTAGCTTACCCCTAAGATGACCGTGATCTTTCTGCTGAAATTTTCAAAGTAGAGACCAGTATTTGAAAATAATGGACACTGTTCCAATACACTTTTCCAAATCAATGGCCTTATTGCTGTCTTCATTTGGGTGGATATTTATTAGAAACCAATCTTTGTTTTCTGCATGTTCAGCAATAGTCAACTTAATTAATATGTAGTTCATAGGCAATAAGAAGGAACAAGACCAGCTAATGATCACTAGAGATATCAAAATCCCTGATGGTTTCTATGCCATCTTTTGTATGCAGGATCAATGGAGTGAATTAATTAAGATTATTGTATGATCCAGTTGAAATATATACTCTTATTGACTCCACATGTTTAAATTTAATACATGTTTTGCATACAATCGTCCGTACTCTAGTTGATGGTACGGACAATTGTCTGTGAAACATGTACTAAATTTAAGCAAGTAAATGGAGCCATTAAGAGTGTATAGTTTGACTCAATCGTACAATGATCTTAGCTTCACTGTACAAGTTCCAATTAGCATTTCAAGGAAAGTGGTTTGTTTCCCAGGTAAAGTAATATAATCTTCTCTGATAATTTCAAGAATGCTGAGAAACACTTCAGCACCTTGGAAAAATATAGGACAAAAACAAAACATACATAAAGAGCCTGACTACATAACAAATGGAGAAATGGAAACAGCACCATTTTGTAACTCAGGAGAAACAGTTAGTTACCTCATAACTTGGTAAGGAAAAGACAAGGCAATTTACAGTTGCACATTATTTTCGATGGCACATCTCACTAAAGGAATGCTCCATTTCTCAACAAGTATCTAGGACCAGAATCAAATCTATTCTTGCAATTAGCACTGTATCTGAGAACTGGGATTTAACCAGACTTCTTGACACAGGATTGGGGAGAAAAAATAATTTACAGATTCAGCAGACTTTCCTTTAGACTATTCTGCAACCAATTTTTGCTCTCACTCTCAACTTTAATATAGAACTATCATCAGTGAACATGTCAAAGTTTCATTTTGCTGTCATGCTTGATTCCAGTATGTTTATGAACGACGTTGCTGGTGGTACTAAGGATGAGATTTTTGTTATTGCACCCTACTGTGAGCTGTTGACTTTGATGAAGCAACTCAGTTTCCTTTAGTGAAGTTGGCTACAAATTCTAAGCAGTTGGAACACATTTGGAAGACTGTAGGATAGGAAATCACAACTGAAACTCAAGTACTTGGAATTACCTGTAACCTGATGCCTCCCTTTTCTATACCACCAGTTTCTTTAAGTTTCAAAACTAACATTTTTATAATTTATTAATATTTTCCGACTGATGTCATAGACATGTCAAACTCTTGCTACAAAAAGGAAGTTGCTGCAAGCCACTGTCAGATTTTATGATCCTCCAGGTTTACTTACTGCAGTCTCTGTTAGTAGAAAATATTATTCCAAGATGCATGGAAGGGAGGACAAGGTTGCAATGAACTGCCGATCTTGCATATGCTGAGGTGACATCACAAGAGAAGCATCCATTTCTCCTTGATGAATCTCATTATTTTTCAGTATTGTTGATACACATACTCCTGCTTTCATCACCTAGAAGTAAGAATTGGGCTGTTGGAACTGAGCATACAATTTTGGATCCTGAGAGCTCTTTAATCAATAAAGAAGGTTCTTGGGAATCTTTACCGTGTGTAAGATATCTAGAAATTTGACAAGAAGTAGAAGCGCCCTTGTCTTCTGACCATATTAAACTCACTAAGCTCTCACAGTCATTGGAATAGACTTTTCTGGTTTACTAATGTTAAGGTGAGGACGTGATACAAATATATATTGTGCTCAATTAAATGTACTTACGATGCTGTTGACAATGGAGTGGTATATATATAAACAAGGTAATACAGTTTTTTTCACACTAACTCCATTCACTTACATAAAATTTGGACATATGTTTCGGGAGCGTACCCTCCCATCTTCAGCCTGTTGACAAACTGTTGTTAAACGTGGCGGTTGGGTCTCTTGATGTTCTTGTGGCAGCATCTGTTGGTTCTATTAGGAATTTGCTGAGTTCATCCAATGGAGGGAAATCAAAATTCATCAAATTATCCTTATTTTTTGTAAAGAAAATGTTTTCCCAAATGGAAAGTTGTATTGCATTATGAAGTTGTTTAAGTAGTTTTATCTCTGGTTTAATTTCATGATTTTTATTCCAAAAGTGCGCTGCTATTGCTGATTTATCAATTTGTTTTAAGCGAATATTTCTGAAGTGTTCTTTTTTCCGGATTCCCAAATTCCTCTTCGTTTTTCCAATGTATTTTTTTATCGCACTCTGTACATTCTATATCGTAAATGGCTGACTTTTGTTCTGTTGGCATGTAGTCCTTTACTCTGCAACCTAATAAGTTCTTTATATTAAAATTGTTCTTTGGGGCTAACATAATTCCTTGTTCTTTGAATATCTTTATAAACAATGTAATACAGTTTTTTTCACACTAACTCCATTCACTTACATGAAATTTGGACATATTTTTCGGGAGCGATTCCTCCCATCTTCAGGCTGTTGACAAACTGTTGTTAAACGTGGCGGTTGGGTCTCTTGATGTTCTTGTGGCGGCATCTGTTGGTTCTATTAGGAATTTGCTGAGTTCATCCAATGGAGGGAAATTGAAATTCATCAAATTATCCTTATTTTTTGTAATGAAAATGTTTTCCCAAATGGAAAGTTCTATTGCATTATGAAGTTGTTTAAGTAGTTTTATCTCTGGTTTAATTTCATGATTTTTTATTCCAAAAGTGCGCTGCTATTGCTGATTTATCAATTTGTTTTAAGCGAATATTTCTGAAGTGTTCTTTTTCCCGGATTCCCAAATTCCTTTTCGTTTTTCCAATGTATTTTTTATCGCACTCTGTACATTCTATTTCGTAAATGCCTAACTTTTGTTCTGTTGGCATGTAGTCCTTTACTCTGCAACCTAATAAGTTCTTTATATTAAGATTGTTCTTTGGGGCTAACATAATTCCTTGTTCTTTGAATATCTTTTTGAATAAGTTCAATTTGTTTTAAGCAAATATTTCTGAAGTGTTCTTTTTTCCGGATTCCCAAATTCCTCTTTGTTTTTCCAATGTATTTTTTATCGCACTCTGTACATTCTATTTCATAAATGCCTGACTTTTGTTCTGTTGGCATGTAGTCCTTTACTCTGCAACCTAATAAGTTCTTTATATTACAATTGTTCTTTGGGGCTAACATAATTCCTTGTTCTTTGAATATCTTTTTGAACTTATTGAACTTATTCAAAAAGATATTCAAAGAACAAGGAATTATGTTAGCCCCAAAGAACAATTTTAATATAAAGAACTTATTAGGTTGCAGAGTAAAGGACTACATGCCAACAGAACAAAAGTCAGCCATTTATGAAATAGAATGTACAGAGTGCGATAAAAAATACATTGGAAAAACGAAGAGGAATTTGGAAATCCAGAAAAAAGAACACTTTAGAAATATTCGCTTAAACAGATTGATAAATCAGCGATGGCAGCGCACTTTTGGAATAAAAATCATGAAATTAAACCAGAGATAAAACTACTTAAACAACTTCATAATGCAATAGAACTTTCCACTTGGGAAAACATTTTCATTACAAAAAATAAGGATAATTTGATGAATTTTGATTTCCCTCCATTGGATGAACTCAGCAAATTCCTAATAGAACCAACAGATACTGCCACAAGAACATCAAGAGACCCAACCACCACATTTAACAACAGTTTGTCAACAGGCTGAAGATGGGAGGGTACGCTTCTGAAACATATGTCCAAATTTTATGTAAGTGAATGGAGTTAGTGTGAAAAAAACTGTATTACATTGTTTATATATATTGTGCTATTCATATGCACAATGACAAGAGCTCCATACTTGAAAATGTAATATTTTCACTTAAAATAAACTGGTTAAGACCATCTGCTCCAATTTGTTTTCCATTCATGGTTATCCCTGCCTACTTCTGTTTCCTGTAAGTCACCTATGGTACAGATTGGTCATTGGCTAGGTAGTAGAGGGGAATGGAACCACATGATCAGCACTGATGAAAAGGAAGATGTACATGAAAATGAGAATTCCATAATAACCTTGGACATTAGTACCCAAGTATATTTTTGCTAACAGGAAATGGCTGAACTTAGCCACATTTTCATAAACCTATTAGGATCAACATTTGCTCCACTTGAAATTTTATCACACCAAGGAGGCTTGGTAAGGAGACTAATGGGATTGAATGATAAATATACTAAAAGATATGTTTATGGAATGTTGGAATCCACACAGTGAAACTTTTGTTAATCTTATTTTGATTTTAGGTAAAACACTAAAAATCATGTCGTCACATTAAAACTCTCTTTAAGTTTCACAAACACACTTATAAAAGTAATTTTGGTACAATGTACAGTGTTTTACTTTAAATCAAAATAAGATTATACTAAAAGATACCTGAGAAAAGTAATAGTGGACAAAGAGGCTCTGGAAACTATGTTGTTGGAGATAGAAGCTGCCATTAATTGCATATCAATTGTTTAGAATGGTTCCAAAATGCTGATGCCAACTTATCTCATGTTGGTAAACTTCTAACAACAGTAAATTATAATTAATCTGTCGTCTAACACACTCACATTTAACAAGCTTCACTGTGTGAGCTCCAACAGAATTTTTTTAAAAATTTCTTATTTTTCGAAAGTTCTTAAATGAATTCTAACAACAGTGTCCACCAGTTCAAATCCAAACATTCTCAGGTCCTTCAAAAAGAAATGATAGAAATGTAGAAATTTCCTAAAACTGTGAAAAAGGCTATATCATTCATACTGTATAACTACCATAAGGTCTAGAATGCAGAAGGGAAATGGACGAAGTGTAAGATATCATATTTCTTCAAGGTGACTTTTTCTGAAACACATATGGCAGTAAGCTCACATAAAAAAAAAATACCTGGGCAAGACAGCAAGATGCAGATGCTCATTCCCCAAGTCCAGCAGAACTAACATCACCCACCTTGTGCAGCTGGCCATTCCATTGGAGATAGGCCAGGGTAGGAAAAATGTGCAGGACTGATAAATGAAAATATTGAATACACATGTTATTTTCTTCCATTTTGCAGTTCTCATACCTGTAAACTCATTTCTCTTTTGTTTATATTTCATGTGAATAAATAAAGTAGATAATTTAAAAGAAACATTTTATTTCAACTCTCACGGAATAATTGTGTCAATAAAGTAAAACTTGATGAAAATAAAATAATTGAACATCTAGTGAAAATGTTGGCACCATACAAACTTGGTGAATTTCTTTGTATTGCAGAAGACAGCACTTAAATAAATTTGTTAGTTCCAGTTTTATAAAAACTTTATTTGCAGTTTTCATTCCAAACGTGTATTTAAATCAAAGTTTAGTGCTTTTGTAGTATTCATGTAAGAAAATTTTCATGTCTTGCATGAGATATGAATCTCACTGAATGCAGATAAGTAAATAATGTAAAATAAATATTACAAAATTTATAATGAGGTGCAATAATTAGTCACGTAGAAATTTGGAAATTTGTGACTTAACAAGCCTATAAGTTCTAGTATTTGTTTATTTATTTATTTAAAATGCCAAGTAAATACAAGGAGACGTTCACTTATCTGGCCAGGCCATTCTAAAGTGTATTACAATGTATTCAATCAATCTCTTTAATAAATTATAAACTCTTTATAATTAATTATGCAATTTTTCATGAGGAAACCACCCTAATTTTCTCAAATTTGCATACTATACTATAACACTATATTTCACTGTGAAAATTCCTACCATTTAGAACTAAATTTATGTTTACAATTCTCATTTCAATTTTTAGAACGAAACTGCAAAATAGAATAGAGTAACACCTTTTTAACATATAAGTCCTAGTATAGATGTTCTTTCCACTTTAAGCTGAGGAGTACACATCAAGAAGAGACATTGAATTCTCTGATGGAATAACCCAGACCGAAAATGTGATTTGTTACAAAGCAACTCAGACGGATGCAAAGGGTAAGCTGTACATATAATGATTTTATATATTTTGAAAACTTGAAATGCTGATTGGCACTTGTACAGTAAAGCTAATCATATAATTAATATCATTGTATGATTGAGTTGAACTACACACTTTTATTGCCTCCACTTACTTTTTAAATTTAATACATGTTTTCATGGGGCCTTTGTCCACATCCTCAGCTAATCTTTGACTGCTGGATAATTCGTTATGCTTTGGGGTTATATTCTGCTATGCTGGAGGTGTGATGAACTTAAAGTTTATGTTTTCATCTTCGGAAGTGTCAAATTTCATTAATCGGTCTCTGTGCTTATAAAGGTACATTTTCTCCCATATTGCTAACTCTGTAGGTCCTTGTACTGGTTTTAATAATTTTGCATTATTTACTATGTCATGGTTTTCTGTCCAGAAAGGAGATGTTACTGCTAAAAAAACATTTCAGGAACATAAAATACAAACAAATGGAGAAATCAGCAGTAGCATCTCATTTCTGGACAGTATATCATGGCATAATAAATAAAGCAAAATTATTAAAATTAGTACAAAGACAATGAGAGAAAATCTACATTTACAAATACAGGGACATATTAATAAAGTTTAACACTTCTGAGGATGAAAACATAAACTTGAAGTTCATAACACCTTCACCAGAGCAGAAAATACATCCCCAAAGCATAACAAATTATCCAACAGTTGGTTAGCTGAGGATGTGAACAAAGGCCTATGGAATATGTACTAAATTTAAACAAGTGGAGCCAATAAGAGTGTGGTGTGTAATTGAACTCAATCATACAATGATATTAATTATAGATTTTATATATGTTTGCATGCTTGTACTGGCTATATTGCAGTAATCAATTTGTAATGGGTGAAATGGTATTTTATGTGGCTACCAGTAATGTCTTATGTCAAAATGAGATAGGAGGTGTATTACTAATTGTTTGGTGACACAATTGGAAATGAAATTTTCTGCATAATACAAATTGAACATTTACACAAAATATCAAAACTAATTGTACAGAAATAAATGGTTAAACAGAAAGCTGTATTTACCCACAAATAGATCCCCCTTTTCAACTAAATTTTATCATTAAAATGTAGACTAAGTGCTTGTCCTAAAAAAATAATAAAGATAGCAAAAGTAGATTTTTGCAAAATCTCCTACTTTGCTTAAAATGTTTGTTCATTTCATTTTAATCGAAATGTATCGGTATCTTTTATTATCCATTTTTCCAGTGCCTTGAATTATTTTTGTTGTAATTTTGCAATTTTTTATGAGGAAATCAGTCATATTTCACTAATTTTGTTCCACTTGGATGTGTTTCAAAGGCTGTGTTCGTCAATAGCATGGTTCCACTATCAGCTTCCCAGCATGGTATTAAGATGTCGCTCTGTAGATTTTACAAATTTAGAGATGAGGTACTGTTTGGAAGATCAAAATTAACTGATTTTTCTTTGCTTTGTTTATGAATATATTTTCTCCCACAAAATTAATTCTATGGTTTTTTGAAGAGCTTTTAAGAGTTTTAGTTCATTTTAAAATGTGTTTCTTTATGCCAGAAATGGTATCCTATTGCTGATTTCTCCTTGCATTTATATTTTACATTTCTCATATAGATTAATGTTTCTATTTCTTTTGCTTTATATTTCATATTGTAGCCTTTGCAATTGATTTTATAAATGTCTATTTTTTTTTTATTTTGCTGATGGAATTTAGTCTTTTGTGTTGGTTTTTCCGACATTTTTAAACTGCATTGTTTACTGGAGCCAAAATAATGTTTGCACCTTTAAAAATCGTATGGAGTTTTTGGTGTGCCCATGGATGGAATGGGAATTTCTTATACATATGAGGTCGTTTGTAGCCTTTTAGTGTGATGATGTCTTTTATTTGTATTTTGAATTTTTTTATGTGCTTTCAGGTCTATTGTGTACCTATTTTTCTGCACTATTTCTATGATTTTTGATACTGGAACTAGCATTCTGTCTTACTTTTTGGTAGGTTCGTTATTCTGAATGTGAGGCTGTTGATTATTGCAATTTATATTGTTTTGAATTATTGCTGCTGTTTTTGATGCATTATATGTATGGACATCTTTTCTAAATATGCCAAATTCCAGTATATTTATGGGGGGAAAAAAAACAAAAGAAAAGAAAACAAACTATGAATTCCAAAACTCTTAAAAGCTCTTCAAAAGCCTATAAAATTAACAGTGTGAGAAAATATATTCATAAGTAAAAACAGAGAAAATTTAATTAAAATGTAAATTGGAATGTGCACAGCGAAGCCTATCCTATAATTGATATTATTGTACGATCTAGTTGAACTACACACTCTTAATGTTGGGGATGAAAACATGAACTACAAGTTTATCACGCCACCACCAGAGCAGAATGCACATTTCCACAGCTCAACGAATTATCTGACAGTTGAAATTTACTATACATTATGACAAGTAAGTGAAGCAGAGTGTGTAGTTCAACTAAATCATACAATTATATCAAAGAAAATTTATCTAATTTTGATCTTTCAATCAATACAACCTCCTCACTGAATTTGTAAAATCTACAGAACAACAGCCTTTGAAATATGTGGAAGTAAATGGAACAAAATTAGTGAAATTTGAGTGATATCCTCATAAAAAATTGCAAAATTATATTACCTTTTGCTGTGAAAATTCCCACTACTTAAAGCGACTTGTTTTTATTGTTTTTGCAAAGAAAGATCTCAGAGTTGTGGCATGATCAATTACATTGCTGCTCTATCTTGGGAATATATGGCCTAAATTAAAACCATGTCAATTTTCTTGGCTGTTGTGTAATGTGTTGAGAATGAATAACTTCAAGAAAGAGACATCTGATGGCTACTATAGCACACCACAAACTAAGCACAAATATTGCATAAAGGAACCATAAGAGTTGAATGTTTATTTACATTTTTTTTTTTTTTTTTTTTTTTTTTTTTTTTTTGTGTGTGTGTGAAAAAATTGTGTTAGTTATATATGCACAGGCTTACAGTATAATGTAGAAACCAAGTAGCTACCTTTTTGTTTCCCAATATATTTTTTCTATGGTTTATACATGTTCACAGGCTGATTTCCAATTCTCTTCAGGCATTTTCAGAAAAATAATGCATATGCACATTAAATATAACATTTAATTTTGTGTCGGAACCGATACAGTGAAGCGACTATTATGTTATTAATAATCTAGTGAGTCAATTTGATAATCTTATGCTCCACTTGCTGTTGAATTATGCAAAACTAGTTTTGTAGGCTTTTGTCTGCATCCTTATTCACATGCAATTTTGCTTTTGCTCCTGAGTGAGCAGCACTAATCTTGCACAAAGTTTTTTCATGTGTAATTCATTAGGCAAAATAAAATTATATGTTTACAGAATGTCGGAATCCATACAGTGAAACTTTTGTTAATGTTATTTTGATTTAAAGTAAAACACTAAAAATTATGTCGTCACATTAAAACTCTCTTTAAGTTTCACAAACACACTTATAAAAGTAATTTTGGTACATATTTCGTGAGGTACATTCCTCACATTGTCAACCAAAACGACAACTGAGGAGTCAATTTCAGTAAGGTATGTATGCTGCTATGTTTGTTCTGGTGGCCTTATTCACATGCAATTTTGCTTTTGCTCCTGAGTGAGCAGCACCAATCTTGCACAATGTTTTTTCATATGTAATTCATTAGGCAAAATAAAATTATATGTTTACGGAATGTCGGAATCCATACAGCGAAACTTTTGTTAATCTTATTTTCATTTAAAGTAAAACACTATATGTAGGAAAAACAAAGAGAAATCTGGGGATAAGATTAAAGGAACACTGGAGAAATATTAGACACAAACAAGTAGAAAAAGCAGCAGTGGCTACACATTTTTGGAATGAAAATCATGAAATAGAGAAGGACATAACATTACTAAAAACAATTCAACACCCAAAAGAACTTAATACATGGGAAAAAATTTACATAAAAATTATGAATACAAACTTATGAATTTTGATATATCAGAAGCAGACAACATATTGTTTAAGTTCTTTAACAGGCCACCAGAGCAAACATAGCAACATACATACCTTGCTGAAATTGACTCCTCAGTCGTTGTTTTGGTTGACAATGTGAGGAATGTACCTCACGAAACATGTACCAAAATTAATTTTATAAGTGTGTTTGTGAAACTTAAAGAGAGTTTTAATGTGATGACATGATTTTTAGTGTTTTACTTTAAATCTAAATAAGATTAAAATAAAATTAACCTACTCAGTTGAAATGCCCATGGCCTCTTCTTACTGGTGCACTTTCACTCGTCTGTCAGCCAAAACAATATCATAAACTTTATCAATGATTTCTGGCCTCGCAGCTGATTTTGGAGCTCCAGGACGTGCATATTTGATGTTTGTTCTGCTACATTTGAATTCATTTACCCCAAGTCAAATGGTTTCATGGGAAAGCATATATCACCCAATGTATGCAAAAATCCTTTTATGAATTTCCTTTGCTATTTTCATTTTTAGAAAAAAAGAATTGAATCACACCATTAGTTCCAATCTTATTAATTTTTTTACTGTCACTTGAAATGCTTATGTTTAAACAACTGCAAAACAATGAATTAACATCAGAATGACTTGTGACCATAGAATATTAATACAGAGATGACCACACATACAGAGGTTACTGTTGCCCTTATTTAGTATGCAAACCAAGGTACTTACCACCACATACCACTGCATGTGGTGCCTCAGTAGTAAAAACAGGCATTAAACACTATTAAAAAAAAACCATACTATGCAGAAAGCATGACATAAAATACTAATTAGAGATTCTTTAATATTTAATAACACAGTTTTCCTTGCAATCTTGTACTGTATTGATTTTTGCCAACAACCATCTTTTGAATATGCTGCCATGAACTACTGTATAATTCAAAGGTGATGGCCAATCAAGTTCCATTGTATGTCAAGATATCCAGAATAGTTCTATAGTTAGCCATTCAGCATTAATGTTGGTTCTTAATAGTTGATTTTTCTCAATGTCTTATCTTTTATTATGATTGTCATTTACATGTTGTTATATGTGTCAAATCACCTGCATATGGTGAAAGCCAAGCAGCACAATGCTACCTAGTTATTTCAATGGGTTGTATGAGAAAAAAAATAGTGTGAATGAGCGAGATGTGTGCAGCATATTGCCGTCTTGTGGTACCAAGCACTTTGTAAGACAAGACATCCAGTTTTAGAAAATTTGAGAAACAAGAGTGGCTTCTTTTTTTTTAACAGACCTGCTTTTTGTCATTAAAAGAAAATATGTTTATATTAAGGGAATAGCTCAAGCTAAAATTATGAATTTATTTTGTATTATTGCAAATTCATTTTCATTTCATTTGACAAGTTGAAATATGCAATAAACTGTTTATATTTAGTAGCACAGAGAAACTAGTTCTGACTAGGCATTGCTGCGTGCCTGTGGTTTGCTAGAACCTTTCAGTCTTTGAAGGTCAAGTGCAGGAGATTTCATGCAAATAATAGCTGTATTTCTTTTAATGTTCAAATAATACAGAATTATTAAATTCTCTTTCAGCACAACTATCATTCAATAAAAAGGATAGAAGATCTATAGCAGTTCAAACAGAACTCCATGATGCCTGTGCTCTTAGAACACATAATGGAACTAAAGTTAATGTTCCAGATTGTAGTGCTGACAAGAACAAAGTAGTACATGAAACTTTGGAGAGAATTGTACATGAATTTGGCAAAATGATTAGCAGTTTACGGGCAAACATGCTTTTGGAGCCAAGAGAATTATCACATGATGTAAGATCATGTAAGTTGGACAAAGAACCGCCATGGTCTGGGCATTTGCTAAATGATAATGGCACTAAGCAAAATTTAGAAGAAGGCTGTTACTGTAATGCAAACAGTACTTACTTAACAGCAACACTTGCAAGGCAGCATGAGAAATTTTTAGATTTGCATCAGCAGTATGTAAATATAGCACTTGCAGATCAGTATAGGAAAATATTAAATCATTGTTCAGTATCAGACCTTGCGAAACTATCTTCCTTAATGAAATATAACACTGACTATCATTCAATAGAGCAGCATATTAACACAATAGAAAAACAATGTAACAGTGTGAATGTTGATAAACATTTAAATACAGCTGCACATCATTTGCAATCAGAACAGTGTAGTGTAAACAGGTTAGGTTCCAATGGTGGTGATTTACATTGTAATAAAAGGTTAGAAACTTTAAATTGTTCTAACACATTTATTTTAAATGATAATGAAAACACAAGTCATCCTGCAACTAAATGTTCTAACACATTTATTTTAAATGATAATGAAAACACAAGTCATCGTGCAACTGTAGTAAAACTAAAACATGAAAATTCTGATGAAACTGTAGAGGAAGCAAAAGGTACAAATAATACTATAGGAAATGACATATGTGACAAGCAAAAGCATATATTATTAAAACAAAGAAAATATGATAAAAGTTACCTCTTTGGTAGTTTATCTGATATTAGTTCTGATGATGACAGAAAGGCATGCAGCTTTAATGTGAATAAAGTATCCTTAAGAAAAAGAACTGTTGAAAGTGATAGTGACCTTTCTAGTAAAGAAGATGTATCATTAGAGAAGAAGCATAGATATAAAAAGATTTGTATTTTGTCTTCAGAGGAAAATAGCGATTCTCCTACATATAATCATAAGCAAAAATCACATTGTACAGCTAAGGCTGAAACACAACTTCAGAGCCATAGTGAAAGTTCAGAACGTTCGACCATTAAGCCCATTTCAGGCACCATGGCATTAAAAGTAACACAGGCTTTTAAAAAAAGGAACAAAGCCAGCAAATTGGAAAGGATGAGAGTGAATATCATAAAAGCCAAAACAAGAACAAAAATTCCTAGGGCTTCTCCTGAAAGGATGAATAAGAAACAGAGACAAAAGAAGTTGGTAAATGCTCAAGTCAGTGATTCACCACAGGATCTGAAAACAGTTATTAATCAAGGCAATAAATATAGCTTAACTTCACCTTCATATAGCTCATGTATAAAAACAGATTTGCCAAATACAGCACAAGCAATTCCTGAATGTAAAGACCCATGCTTACCCCTCTCACTTCCAGATTGTTTTCCTGATTGTAATAATGAAGGATTACTCATTGGTTCCCAAGTCAGATTAAGAGCAAGTACTAATACATCTGTTAAGTTAGCAAGTGAGAGTTTAGCTGAAAAATTATTTGAAGTAAATGCAACAGAAACTTCATCATATACTCCAATGTCTCCACTTCATATAGAACCAGTTAGAAGTATTCCTGTCATCATTCCATTAAGTCCACCGAAATTAAAAACAAATGAATCTAGTGACTCATTAGACAAGAAAAAACTGGAACAAGTAGAAGAACATGCCCCTAGTAAACATGGTTTTATTCCACACAATAATTCAATTTCTGAGAAAAAGGATGAAAAGCTACCAAATGGCAATGTCATAAGATGGGCATTTGAAATATTACAGAAGGAAGTCAAGCAGGAGCAAAATAAAAGAGCAATATTCACAGGTAAGTCCATATACTCTATAGAATATAACAAATTCATAAGTTTATTTGTATGAAGCATTGCTGAGTGCCAAATGTAAGAGGATGGCTAAATTAAAGCAGTTAAAAGAGAATGCACGATAATTTGTCCCATCATGAATGTTTGCTTAACAAAATTCATACTTAGTTTCAATAGGTCCCAATTTCTGAAGAAATGAAACTTTACATTACATTATATTGCTACATAAACTAATTAATATTAACCTATGTATGCACATATAATGTATTGTGTACTAGTTAATATTAAAAGAGATTCCTAGAAATAACATGTCCTAGAGCTCAGATATTGTGGAAGATCTCCATTGTCTCTGTACTCCTGGTAGTGAGAAACAATTCTTTCCACCCAAAAGCACCCTTGATATTTTTTTTCTGTTTTTAGGGGACATCAAGTGTACATGCAAAGCATTTGTGTAGACATTTCTGCTGCGTCATTTTTGAGTTTCTTCAGAAAATCATTGAAGGAAGGATATTATTTTACCACTAGCAGGTTGAATCTATTATGCCAGCCCTCAGTTGGATTTTTCTTGGGAGGCCCCCAAGAACACAGTCATAACATTGCTAAATGGGCAGAGGAAATGTAGGTTGCCTGTGTCCTTAACCTACTCACCATCTTAGCAGATAATTTAATTCAACATGCTTGAACATGGGAGCAAGGGCTGGATCTGAGTTCTGTCATAGGGTGTAGAAGGCATTTCTAATATCTTGACCATTATCATTTTTATTGTATGGTATGAAATCCAAAGCAATGATAGTGTGAAACTGTAAATACAGTTTTCATTTCCTTCCTGCATATAAACTGGAACAATCCCTGCACCTTGCAATTTGCCCACAAGATCTGACTATAATGAAGTTAGACATCCTGCATTTTTAATGTTAGGGAAAGCTTCATTAATAGCAGCAAGTATATAATTAGTCAGCACAAAGTTAGATGAAAATTAGTTTGGAACTAGCATTGAACCACTACAACTAGGTTCTCAAATACTTCTGTATACAATTCCTGGGCCGTGTTTTCATTAGAATTATGACCAATGAGAACCACTGTTTTCTAACTTTTTCATGAATTATATAGAACTGGTACTTTATATTTGATACTGATTTAAATGTACCATTGCACATCCAATATTATCTTAAATAATGGTCTGAGTGAATATAGCCAGGTTAGTGTTATTAAATGTGAGAAGCCAATGTCACCCGTTTTTATCAATTTGAAAACAATCTGGGATGACTTCCAAATCTTCCAGAGATTTAGCATTAGGAGGCAAATTTTCCTTGCATACTCTTTGATTTAGGATGATCTTTTATGGATTTTAAATAGGTCTGACTGGACATGTACTGACATGGTGATTCAGTATTGTAGATGTCATTTCATTGATTGAATACTCTGACTGTTTAATATTTGCTCTGCAAGTCCCTTAATCAGAAGAATGTGTATGATCATTTTGTTTTAACCTAATTTGTATCTACTTGTAAATTAAGTGTCCTTTTTCCAAATTAATTTTGGTTTGCCTTTCTCTGATGTCTTGAGATGGATATTGCATGCTCTCAACCAAATCTGCTAATAATTTTAATTTCAAATTTTGGTGATATAAATTGTTTCCTGGCACCAGTTGTGGAACAAATTTACTGGTATGAATTGTCAGGATATAATTCAAAGGATAAACAAGTATGTGTAATAGCTCTCGTAGTTGTATTATAAATGTACCAGTCCTTGAACTAAGAATAACATATTGAATATTTTTGCTAGGCTTATAACATTGGGTGAATTAAAATATGTTTGCTTATTTTACAGGATATTTATGTATCTATTTGTGTTCATATATTTATTTGTTTATGCCAAGTATAAAGATGATAATTTGTGCTTTTGTTCCAAATGTAGCTCTGTACAAATTGCAGTGATATGGCCTCTGCTGAATAAGTTATAATTTCTAATAGATCCTCTACTGTACATTGTATCTCTCTTATCAGAAAAACTATATAATAACCTTCCTCGGTAAGTGCTTTATAGCTGCATATTATAAAAGTATATATGGGTTCAGATCCAGAACTATTATTAGGGGAAATGAGAAATCTATTAAATGGATCTTGTAAAAAAAAAAAAAAAAAAAAGCCAAGAAATCGCCCATAACAGGTTTGAGGGCTCACTGAAAAAGAAATTCTGAATGGTTCAATTTTCCTTATATTCTGTAACTGAGAGAATATCAGCATCTTCAGAAAACACAATATTAAAACCTAGTGTATATCTTCTAAGAAAAGCAATAATTTCTTTGTCCAATCAAAGATATGAGCAACCCTCTATCTAATGTCAGTGTATATAGAATTGAATACAACTCTGGTAAGGCAAATATGATCAGACACAAGACCAGTAAAACTCACCCAAATGAACACGTATGTAGCCTCTAAATCAACATAAGTCTGCTGTAGCTGAACATTTATATCAACAGGACATTATTTTAACTTAAGATCACACAGAACATCTAGCAACCAGGAAGGTTTTACACAAAGAATGATACATGAAAGCATAGAAATATTCAAAGAACCACATAATATAAACATAGATGATAACAGTCAGCTCCATTGTGACTGGAAAACATATTAACGGTATATGCCTGCATTGGCAAACTCCAACCAGTTAGAATAAAGAAGGCAGTACTTTCACCCTGCTCTTGGATGTATAAAGGAACAGAACACAGCCAACTAAGGATAGCAACCCAGAAGAACATTTTAAAGTTCACAAGTTCACTATATTTTATACAACCCAGAAGAAGCTCACAATATGTTGGCTGAAACATCTGTTTTAAATCACGACAAGATGTGTCCTTTTCTGGAATCTCATTCATGATTGTGAAAGCCTATGTTCCATGGTAGTGTCACTGTTAATATTCCAAAAATTAATGTAAATTTCATATCTTCCAATTGACCTGTATTACTCAATGTTATGTTGGTCATGATGGTGTAGTGGTAACCATACTTGCCTTCTAAACCCAACATTGTGGGTTCAAACCCGGCCAGTACTGATGGATTTTTTGGGGGGTAAAAATCCTAAGTATGGCTTCCTTCTGAAGGGAAGTAAAGCCATGGGTCCCATGTCATACATTTATGGCACGATAAAGAACCCCAAACCTGAAAGAAGAGGCCTCTGAGCAAAATTTGTCGGTCGTTTCACGCCCTGAATTGAATGGGACACTGATGACCTCAGATGTTAAAGAGCATCCGTAAATAAACCAAATCAACTCAGTGTTGTATGAGATGAGTAAATTCACTAATGATCAGGATGTTCCTAACTGACATAAACCACCTCTGTCTTATCTTAATTTTGAACTGTACTTAAGCAACATCACCTTAATCTTGTCCTGATTTACTTTAAGGTCCCATCTTTCAATTTACATTATGCCATAATTTCAACATGAAAAGAATTAACCAACAAATCATCTGCAGAAAATACGGAATTTCCATATTACCAATAACTGGCATATATTTATTTACCATTATGTCTCTGATGAATGAATTTAAGAACTGGGTGCAATGTCCCTGCCTGATTTTACTGTCTGGGTTACCTGAATTTCCCTATATCTGAAGTAAAAGGTGTTTGTTTTTGGCAGTACATATACCATTTTTTTCCTCATTTCTTTCTGGAATAATTTGTCCAATAAATTTATCATGCTCCTTTTCCAGATTCACAAGTAACAAGTAAACTCAAATTTCCTATCTTTTATTGTCTTTAATATCATTATATGGTCAGTTGTTCTCCTGTTAAGTTAAACTGACATGTAGATAGACTGACTCCTCTACCCATTTCTGTGTTCTGTTTCTAATATTCCTATACATTTTTCTGAAATTGGATAACAATGCAACTTTTTATAATTATTTGGACTCTTGATATTGCCTTTACATTTATATGTTAGACAAATAACTACTATATACCAGATTTTAGGTTTTTCTTTTTTTTTTTCTCCATATCAGAGCATTCAAAGTTTTGGTTAGGTGCTTCAGTTTATCAGAATCAAAACATTCATATGAACTTTGAAGAATTCGATTTGTGGACCATCTGTTTCCACAGCCTTATTCTTTTGCATATTATGCATATTCTTATTTTAATATTTCTATATATAGGAACAACCTATCCAGATCCATAGTATTATTATATTTAAATTGTAATTTTTCACTGTTCCCCTTTTGTGTCACAAATAAGCTCTTAAAATAGTAAATCCAATCTTTATATAAACAAACACCAGATTGAAATTTTAAGTACCTACGTACAAGTATCCCACACTAGCTATTTTTATTTTAATTTCACTTGCTCTATTCAGTTCTAATTTTTGTTTCTTTGATTCCAACAGAATCTTGTACACATTTTTTAAACTCGGTCATGGACCAGGTGGCAAGGAGTCTTGGGAGCAATCAGCTCCTAAAATCCTTGTTGGCTAGATAGAGACTTTGCAATATCAAGCAAAATCTCCAGTTTTCATTCATATTTCAAGATCCTTTCATTTCTCTTTCCTCATGATATATCCCTAAATGTACTCATCCCTCTTCCATAATTCACTAAGAGCACATGTGGTACCATTCAGAATGCTTGCCATTGCAAATACCAATTATTGGAATCTCATATGTAGCTACAATGGTTGGAAATTGCAAATGCAAAAGGTATTGTTGCAAGCATCTCACATAATGTGAAGCCAATAAGATTAGTGTTGAGCAAGAGTGAAACTGCTTCTCAAAAATCAAAGTGCAAAAGGAATACACCAGTGTCTTCTAATGAACATGAAAAAGATGA
Source organism: Metallyticus violacea (assembly GCA_030762175.1). NCBI lineage: Eukaryota > Metazoa > Arthropoda > Insecta > Mantodea > Metallyticidae > Metallyticus > Metallyticus violacea. Next base: position 65,650,130 of record CM060838.1, on the reverse strand, counting down.
AGAAAAGTCAGGAAGTCCCTAGATTACCTGGCAAAAAAAAAATAAAAAAAAAATAAATAAAAAATAAAAAAAAAAATAATAATTAAAAAGCAGGCCATTGAAATAACGTGGCCAATAGAGGAGTGATGTGTGAGAAATATATTGACATTGCTAGCAATGCATACAAAGTGTGCTATAATCACTGACATTTGGAATCAAATCAGATAAAAGTTTTAAGGCCATCATCTGCACTGCCACAGATCTTCGCCTTGCCATGCCAATGCTCTTCATATGATTTGCTGAAAAAATCACATTCAATAGCTAACATTACGGTAAACAGTGATAATGCATGTAAATAAATGGGGGAAATATTATAAAAAGAGAATATAAAATATTTATGTTACACAATGTTTTCATGGACTTGTGTAGAAATAGTGTATGAATGCATTAAGAGACTAATATTATAATAAATAATGAACTGTGGAAGTAAATTTTGTACTGACTAACTTCATATATCGCCTTGCTACATTCCAAAGAACTCTACATCTTACAATGGAGTCAAGTGATGGAAAGAAATGCCTCGCCAACATTATCAGTAACTTCAGCAAGATATCCGAACAAGAGGAAGTAGATTAGATGCAATGCAGTACGGCTACATTATCATCCTCCATACCCCCAACAGACATATCTGCATTCTTAAAACAATGTAGTTGCACCTTCCAGGCATAAACGGGGTGAGAATCCCACAGAGTTTGAATGAATATGAGTGAGGTGTTTGGGGGAAGTGGGGAGAAGGAAAAAAACTTAAGCTAGATATCAAAGCTTTTAGGTGGCAAAGCTCATTAATATAGCTGTTCCTGTGAACAGTAATATTAATGTGCACTCTCTGAAACTATTCCAGCTACAATTCCTTGAAATTGAAGTGAACTGAATTCCGAACAACTGCCTCAAATTTAGATAAATCAAAGTAGGATGTATGCTCATGCAACTTGTGCAGTTTCTTAAGTGTATTTTCAAAAATCAAGTTTCTTTCTGTAATTGGATTATGTTCTAATATCAAGAGCAACTTCCAGAGGTTGTACTTAATACTCTGAGCTTGAACTTGCTAATACCTAGAGTAGTAATTCAAATTATGCCTTTACAAAGAAAGCACAAAGACTGCTGAATGTTGAACAAGTTTCCTTGGATACATGAAAATATACTGGTTGAAAGCAAACTATGGCAAGAGATGTGGTTGTATAAACAGAATATATTAGCTCTGGAAGAAGTAGAAATATAATGATGGTATTTGCTTCCTGGGTATACATAGCCTTCAACTGTTGGCGACACACCCTGTATATATTGCCACAACTCCACCCTCCAACACCTAAAACTTAAATAAGATCGCACATCGGCAAAAAGCAGCTCACAGGATTGGCTCTACTGAATATTTGACTTCCAAGTGTTGATAAAGTGATAAGGCTTTCAAAGAACAAGAAAGGAGATTCTTCTCATTGGTTACTCTCTCTCCACCATTTTACTGATTCTTGACTACTCTTTCAAATAAAAGGGGTAGGGTATACATTTTCTTTACAGATTTTGAGTAAGCATTTGATGCAATAAATAGGGGGGCACATTGGCATACAAATTGAGGTCAAGGGACTATAAAAATTATATAAAGAAATCAGGTTTTGTGTCAGATGTGCAGGTAGTAGAACTACAGATTATATTTAAAAAAATTGGGTTTGAGACAAGGATGTAAATTGAGCTCAATATTATTTAATTTGTAAATAGATGATATCTTAGATAAGATCATGACAAACAATAGGCATGTCCAATTATTGAAAGAAGGAAGTACCAGAATTGCTTTTTGCTGATGATCTCGTAACAGGAGCAATAACTGTGATAGGATTACAACATGCAATTGATGAAATTACTATATTTTGTACACAATGGGATCTAAAGATATATATAAAAAATCAAAGATATAATATTTTAAAAAAGGATCAAAATTAAAGAAATATCAGAGATGGTATATAATATAAATGGATACCCAATAGAGAGAGTGAAAGAATTTGATACTTGGGGATGAAATTTAAGAGTAATGGAAGATGGGAATTACAGTCTAAATGTGCACAAACCAAAGGCAAATTAGCTATGAAAGCTGTCAGAATAAGTTTATTTAAAGTTCCTACATTGCCAATGAAATGGCTAGAAAGGCTATATGAGGCTGCGGTTGAGTCAATAATGATGTATGCAGTAGAAATTTGAGGAGTGTCAAAGAGGTGGGCAAAGGTTGATGTGGTATATAGAAAATATTTTGTAGAGGAATTATGGGGTTACCAAAATTTTGTTGAAGGGGTTGAGTTTGGCAGAACTAGGAAGAGTAGGAAGGAAAGGTATAGTTGAGAGAATCTTGAAATATTGGCACAGTGTTTTAATTAGATAATACCAAGATACTAAAAGAATGTATTGTCTTAAGTATGAAAGAGATGTACTATTGTTGATTTATTTTATTTACGGACGCTCTTTAACGTCTCAGGTCATCAGCATCCCATTTTATTCAGGGTGTGATATGGCCGACAAATTTTGCTATGAAAATAATCAACTGATAATATTAAAAAAATAATCAACTGATAATATTAAATGGCTTTAAGGCACCAAGGACTCTTGAGCTCATTTGTGCCACCATTAATTCATTTCATTTATTCCACGTGTAGTATTTACTCTACAATCTACAGACGTCACTAGAAGGCCAATGCAGTCAAAGTGACAATAAATAAAACATTAAACAAAACAAAATGTCTAAAGTACCACAAGAGACCATAAGACCAACTCTATTGAGAGAAAATAATATGGTAAAATGACATAATTATCTCATTTTGTAAAGTGAAAAGGACAAGATCACCGTTGCACTAATCCCTTCAATTATTTATTATGATTTTAGAGTGTAGCAAAACCGCCACAGGTGGCTGAGGTTGTTAAGGTGCAGACTCGTGAGCAGGAGGTATAGGGTTCAAATCCTGCCAGGACCGTACTCCCTGACTGGGGTTTATCCAGGTTTTCCTCAGTCCTCATAACTGGCAAAGGCCGGGGAGGTACCCTAAACTTAGGCCTGGAACGCTTCCTTAAAAAAAATATCCTTTCACAGTTTATCATTTCATTTCATTTCATGTATCATCAGTGTCCACTGCCTGTGGTGCCTCAGTAGTAAGAAGGGCATTAAACACTACTCAAAAAAAAAAAAAAAAGTGTAGCAAAGCATTCACAAAATGAAGGAAAATTGTGTTTGGAGAAGGGCTTTTGAGGAATGGATTGGAGCTGTAGATAGCAAGTGGTAGAATCTATTCTGTCTTTGTGAATAATGTTTCATAAACCAAAAAAAAATCATTTCTCATATTATTGCATTTTCATCCTGATTGCATTTAATCATGCTTCAATGCCATATATATATATATATATATTTTACTCTGCAAGACAAACCTTTGCATGCAAAAGCTTAAGGACCAAAAGGCTATTAAATTAATATTCCCTATTAGATATAATTCATCACAGGTGGCTGAGGTTGTTAAGGTGCGGACTCATGAGCAGGAGGTCTGGGGTTCGAATCCCATTAGGACCGTGCTCCCTGACTGAAGTTTTCAGATTTTCTTCAGTTCTCAAATGGCAAATGCCAGGGAGGCACCCTAAACTTAGGCCTGTAACATTTCCTTCCTTAAAAAAATAATCCTTTCCCAATATATCATTTCATTTCATGTATCACCACTGTTCACTGCATGTGATGCCTCAGTAGTAAAAATGGACATTAAACACCATTAAAAAAATGTAATTTATGCTTAATGAGGCACTGGATGCACATGCTCATCATTGTCTGTGTTGCAAAGTAATTGGAAATGTATTCCAGAAAAACTATATGCTAAATGTGTATAGATTCTTGAGGCATATTTTAAAAATCCAATTTCTTGTGTTAATGAATATATTAAAATTATTTTACGCATTATATTCGAAAGGAAAAATCAGGCTTGAAAAATTCAGTTCATGGCTGGGATTTGAATCGAGATCTTCAGCCTTGTATGCTGATGCCCTAACCAACTGTAAGCTATTGTATGCTCCTCCAAGCACAGAACCATGAACCCCTTTCATCTTATTCTCTATACCATGAAGACTTCCATAAGGTTTTCTCTAATATGAGAAATTAATTCCTTAAGAGGTGATGCTACAAGTACTTTTTGATCCAAGCTTCTAGATTAACCACCAACTCTAGATGTTAATTTATATGTAGAAATAGTTACTTAACATTAACCATGTGTTGGACATTAGTTGTTAAAGGGGAATATTAATTAAAGTTTTACACAGTGTAAAAGCTATTGAAAGCATAGGTAAGAGAAGATTAAACCATAATGGGACTGTACTGGGTCTTTGTTTTATTTTTTGCCACATGTAGACCAGATTCAAAACTGGCAGATCACAAATAGCTACTTAACACCTACTCTCAAGGATGTGTATTGCCGTTGATAAGGCCGGTTAGTGTGTGTTTATGTTTAGAACTATTAAGTAACTGGTTTTTGTGTTTCATTTCTGTTTTCCATGGTTCAACATTTAATACAGAGCAATGCAATTTCATTTGCTGTAGCATTTTAAGAAATGAAACAGCTGCATTGTCATGCAGAATTTGAAGAAAATTCTCCAGAGGTTCATCCACCTGATAGATCTACAGTTGATAAAATGGTGCTAAAGTTGAAAACAACAGAATCTATTTTGAACAAGAAAATAAGCACATATGTGTTAACAGAGGAAAACTGGATGAGATTGTTGCTTGAATAGAACCATCACCATGAAAATCTCTTGCAAAGCGGACACAACAAACGGGTCAACAGTATTTCAGCATCATCTGCTACAAAATTGCTAAATAACACCCCTTAAAGGTTACCGAAGTGCATGACTTACAGCCCACCAAAATAACAAATTTTATTCTGTGAAAAAGGTAACAATGTTTTCAATGCTTTGCTGATCTGCAGTAGGCTGAGTTCATGCTCTTGGAAAAACAAAACAAAGAGCCAACATTTCAAATGCTTAGACATGTTTAAAAGGTAAGAATTATTTTTAAAATGCTCCAAGTTAATTTACATACTTTTACATTCATATTAACAAATCACTCTTCTCTATTATATTTTGCAAATAACAGCACCTACGTAAGTTTGGCTGTTTACTTCCATCTAGATGGTCTCAGTTCTGAAATTCGATGAGTATGTAAGCTCTGCAGTGTTATTTTGCAATATCCTCTGCAAGTATTTCAACTTTCCCTGCTGCTTATTCTGCCAATGCTCTATCAACCCTGCAGAATATAAACAACCAATTGGTTTTCGAATTTAAAATTGATAGTATGGTTATCTGTCTGCAAAGCACAGAAAACTTTAATGGTCAAATAAGTGAGTGGGTAGCAGCAATTAACTTCAATAATAATTATATTATTTATCTTGTAGTTCTTTTCTTCTTTTTTCTCTAAATGTAGGTTTTTGCATAGTGGGTAGAAGATTTCTATGCTGTATTTGGTTTGACATTGACTGCTTCATAGAGGTATTGAAAAGTAGGTAAGATTATAGAAAGGACATCCAATAAGTAGTGCTACACATTTTTTCCTCATGGGCTTTTTATTTATTTATTTATTTCAGTTTCAAATATTTGATTCAATTCTTTGGTTACACAGTGTTATTTTTCAATATAATCTTCTTGCAAATCTATGGCTTTGTACCAAATGTCAAAGACTGTATGCCATTTCAGTACATTCTGCAGGTCTGTGCTCAGCCAATTTCATGCCCTGGTTAAAGCTTCATCAAGTTGTCTTTTGCAGATTTCAGCTTTTAGAGGGCCAAAGAGATAGAACTCAGAACATGCTAGATCTGAATTACAAGATAAATGAGGTAGGACAGTTCACAGAAACTAGGTGATCTTTTCTTGTATGTGTGACTTTTGCATTTTTATGGTGAAAAAGAAAAATAACAACAGCTAATTTGGCCATCTCTTTTTGAAGAATAGATGTTCTGGAATCACTTTAACTTCCAAAGAGTTTTGACATATATTTTTAAAGGTAATTGTTATAGTAATAAGAATGTTCTATAAATAGTTTCGAATAGCGGGAATTTCACAGTGAAATATAGTATAATATAACAAATTATTATTTAGGAAATCATTCAAATTTCAGTAATTTAGTTCCACTTACTTGAACATGTTTCAAAGGTGGTTGCCTTCATCGTCAGCATGATCCCAATGTCCGCTTCCCCGCATGGTATTAAAATGTCGCTCCGTTGACTGCACAAACTTAGTGAAAAGGTCACTATTGTTTGGGAGTTCAAAATTAACCAAATTTTCTTTGTTTTTATTTATGAATATATTTTCCCACACTGTCAATTCTATTGGTTTTTGAAGAGCTTTTAAGACTTTTGGTTCCTTTTGGAATTCGTGATTCTTTTGCCAGAAATGGTCTGCTATTGCTGATTTTTCCATGTGTTTATATATTACATGTCTCATGTGCTCCTTAAACCGTATGGAAATATTTCTTTTTGTTTTGCCTATATAATTCATATTGCAACCTTTGCAAGCAATTTCATAAATGCCTGATTGTTTTTCTGGAAGAATTTTGTCTTTTGTGTTCGTTTTTAGGAGGTTTTTTAAACTACATTTGTTTACTGGAGCCAAAATGATGTTTGCCTCTTTAAAAATCTTCTGGAATTTTTGGTGTGCCCATGGCTGGAATGTGAATTTCTTATATATATGATCCCCTATGTAGCCTTTTAGTATGATGATATCTTTTAAATAATTTTTTCTTTTTGAATTTTTCTGTTTTCTTGTTGACCAGATCTGTTGTGTAACCATTTTTCTGTGCTATCTCTATGATTTTTTGGTACTCCAATTTGTATTCTGTCTTGCTTATTGGAAGGTTTGTTAATCTGAATGTGAGGCTATTGATTATGGCATGTTTATGTTGTATTGGGTTGAGGCTGTTGCTTTTTATGTAATTATCTGTGTGGGTATCTTTTCTGAATATGCCAAATTTCAGTATATTGCCATTTTTTATAATTTTTATATACAAGAAAGGAAGAATTGTGTTGTTTTCCATTTCCATTTAAATTTAACACTGCTGTCTTGTAGGTTGAGCAGTTTTATTGCATCCTCTTTCCATTTACTATTGCAAAGACATCAACATAACGGTACCAACATTTGTATATATATAGGAAAGCCTAAGCAGATATCTACATGAGTTTTTTGGAAATAAAATAAATGCTTAAAGTTAATTATTTAACTGTGAATCTATACATTGATCAAAATAATCCTCCAGAGTTCCAGAAAATTCGGACATTACTTTTGTGACTGAGGGTAGTGTCTAGAACATTTTTTTCATGAGATGTTTTGCATTACACCTCTTAGCCTCAAGTTCAAAGTGGTATAGTGAAGAATCCACATTTCATCTCTTAACAAAAAATTCAGCCCCATAATGAGCAAGCAACTCTAAACAGATGATTTCCTTTCCTTATGATTGACAGTAAGGCATTGAAAGACCCATTTAGCACAAATCTTTGTACATCCTAATTTTGTTGACACTATTGATAAAGATATTGAGTTGAACAGCAGGTTGTTTGGTTATTATTCACTGATCATCCCAAATAAATTTGGCACATACCACAATTTCAGGGGTGGATGCCCAGAGCACAGATGACTACTAAGACTGCCTTAAATCCTCTTCCAATGACGACAGACATTTTGCCCTGTTACAATGCTTTTATATATTACCATCTCTCCATACCCATTTCTTAAACACTTAAATGTGGGGGATGGTCTCATTTCTGCCAAAAGAAGTTCAATTGCTACTATTTGTTTACTTTAGTGACTATTTTGAAAGCTAACTACATCACTATCACCTATTGAAAAAAAAAACTATTATCAGATATAGGTCCATCGTTCAAATGTACTACACAATATAATTTTATATATCCCAAGGAAAAAAAGTGTTGCATTACTCATTAAATGTTTCTTGTACATAGCCATAGGAGGAAAATGGTGTGAAAATCCTAGTATACCTCTCTCTACCTCATTGTAATTAAAAATAACTGATTACATTATAATGCACTATATTTTATTTTCAGTGCTGGATCACATGTAGCTTTACAGCTGTTCCTGTTCTTGTAAAGTGAATAAAAGTTAAGTAGTTGAGCTTCTTTCTCATTATCTTATATTTACAAAGACAGAGAAGAGAGATAATGGTCATTTTTTTCCAGTTAAAATTATATATGCTGAGAAAAACAATGTTAAAATTATATATGCTGAGAAAAACAATTTTAAAATAACAATATAACTGTAATTAAGATTCTACAAAAAAGTAATATGGTACATAAAAAAATAATTGCAAAAATAGAAACTTTAGGTATAGAGCTGAAATTGATTTGTGCTATCATTGGTTAAATCTTATACAATCATATTAGTAAATACACTCTAGTAAAGCTAATATTTTCAAGCACTATTTCATCATCTATGTGAATATTTACATATTTAAAAAAAATGCATTCATTGTTTCTAAATTTCATTAAGCTTTTCAGCTTTAAGATGGCAGATTTGCTGGAAAAGATTAAACTTCCTTACCAAATAAAACAAAATAATTATTCCAATATTGCAGTTGATCTTATCAATGTTGAATCTAAGGAATTAAAAGAATATGAAAAGCATATACCACTTACCTGTCATTAAAAATGAGTGATAAAGGGTGAATAAAATAGTATTGAACAGCTTTCATAATATCCTAGAAATCATTTTAGGTGTTAGCCTGACAGAATATAGACTATTTGGCAATTAGGGCTGATAAAATGATTTGATTATTATAATAATTCAGATATTATGTTTGTTCAGTCCTTCATATACAGTAAGGTTATGTAAGCCTAGCCAGCAGATGTCAGCTGCATGCTGAGAAAGGCTCAGGTGGTACATAACACAACCTTATACTATATTTGTGAAACACAGTGTATAATAGACCAAAGCTATAAAAGTGATTAAAATATTCTTTCTTAGTTGGCTGGTCATTAAGGAATATTTGAGCAAGTCATTTTTACTTACAAGGGATTTTATTGGCTACTCTAAATCTATATTGATCATATTAACAAGAGGCATTGGATGGCAACGATCACATGATTACCCCAACTGCATCATTGCTGTGTAACATCATTTTGAATCTTTCTGTACAAAAAATATTTATAAACATAGTAAATTTATTTTTAATGTGTATATATTTGTTCAAGTTTGATTTATTTGGAAAAAGCAGAATGGTGCTATATATTCATTATGTTTCAGTTATCCTACAGATGCCCATAAATGGAAGAAGAGACTGAATCAAGTTTAACCTTCAGTTAGTTTATAAGAATTTTTTGTATTTTTAAGTATCACTACTATTTGCATTTAACTTACATTTTGAATTTTTTCTCTCCTTTTCTTTTCCTTACCTGATTGAGAGGAAAGAAATTTGCAAAATTAAATGATAGGTACAGATTAACATAAATATTTCTATAATTTCAGACATGTTATTGGATGTGATGAGTCGAGAGAAGTTGGGAACATTAATGAAGAGATCAAACTTTTATAAATGAAGGGGAAAAATAAGAAAATGCTGCATTAAAATTTTATTAGAAACTCTTTTTTGCTATTATAAAATCCATGGAAAGGCATAAATTTTATTTTGCACTATTTTCAGATTTTCTCTTTTAGTACAAATAAAAAAAATTATTTCAATGAACTGTATAAAATAAAATGCTTTATCTTTTGCAGGTTCTCCCAAATTGCATCAAAGAGTTGCAAATATTTTAAAAGAATTGGAATCAGAAACATTTAATGATGACAGTTTATCATGTGTTGTTTTAAAGCTGACAGCTATCAATAAAAAAGCTGTTGAACCAGTAGCTTGGTAAGTACAAATATTTGTAAACACTTAGATTGGAAATCTTAAAGGTGCTAGGAGCAAACAAGAACTGAAATGTGTTTATTGTATGAAAGTATTACTTTAGAATACAAACAGCATACTGAACTCAAATAAGAATAGTTGATATAATTTGTATTACAGTACACATACATTCATACATTTTAAATAAAGGAGCGAGATGCAATATGGGAACATGCTATGTTCACGATACATTTCTTAAAGAAAAAAAATCTATCTATACTTGATATCCTTTGTCGTTAAGGTATATCTGCTAAATATATCCTTTAAAGTGAATACGATCTTTCCGAACAGCATAGTCAGCAAATAAATTTTATTCTCATTCTATCTTGGCTACTTTTTATGAAAACAAAAATTTCTGCAATCTTATTGTAGCTCCTTCTTTTAAAACTATTTCCCCCAATGAAGATTTCCTAAATCTTTAATTCTTTGACCTGAAAATATACTACAAGCTTATTTTTTTAAACATTCACTTTTTATGTTCATTTTTTAAAGTCAAAACAGCTTTACGTCCATTTTTTGAAAATGAAATTTCTTCCAAAGTTCAGCAGATCTAATACTCTCATTAAAATCTATACAATGGTCTTACATACTTTCTTTTACCTATTAAAGTAAAGCCACTGTCCCAATCAGAAAAGTTCTGACAAAAAATTAAGATAAAATAAAACTTTCTAAAGCTTATTATGTACAAAAAATATAAGTAAAATTAAGAAATAATTTTGATGTTGACCAGAACAATCATCTGTCAGATGAACAACCCTGTTTTTTTTTTATAATGGTGTTTAATTCTGCGTTGATTGCATTCAATATTAGGACATGAGTGATCACTAAATGACTATTGTCATCCAACACATTATTTATTATTTTATTAGTTTTTTTTTTTTTTACTGGTTTCATGTTTATTTATTTTATATATTTATATGTCATATTTTATTTGTATTATGTTTATTGTTCCATGTGAATTTTACTACAAAAATTATTAAATACAAATAAAGTATAATACATTTTAATGCAAATATAAGTACTTTATATACTATCTCAATATTAATTCAATTTGAAACCTAACACAGTGAAACATTCTAGTCGAACTATTTAGAAATCCCTTTTTTGCTTCACTTTCTGCAGATTTACTCGGTACATGTTCATGGACCCTCATCCACATCCTTAACTGTTAAACGACTTTTGGATCATTTGTAAAAGTTGGGTTGCTAGATATCTGAGTTGGCTTTGTTGGTCTTGCAATAAACTTGAATAAAGAGCTATTTGCTCTTGAGACTTTGAAATTCATTAAGTTTTGTTTTTAATAACTTGATGCTTTTTTCTATCTTATAGTTTTTATTCCAAAAATATGCTGTCTCTGCTGTTTTTTGTATTTGCCTTGTAACAGATGTTTCTCCAGTTTTGCCTATGTAGATTTTTTTCACAATCCAGACAATTAATCTGGTTTGGGCCTGGAATCTGTTTTGTGTAATTTCAATAATTCTTACACTATTGGTTTTGAGGTGCTAAGATGATATTAAACATTTTTTTCTCTGCTAAATTTCCACCGTTATGATTTGTTAAATTCTTTTTTGTTTTTGGAATTTTAAATTCGTTACGTGTGCTGAACCCATTTGATATAGCAGTATCCATTATGAGTAGATATTCATTCTGGCATTCTTTGTTCAGTGGTATATTATGTCATGCTGTTGAACACTGCGGAATAATTCCTGTGACGTGCTTGTGTCAGTACAGGTACTCTTGGTTTTTTTTTAGTAATAGTTTATTTATTGTTACTTTGAATGCATTAGTCTTCTCGTAATACCTCTAGGTGTAACTGTAGTTATGGATGAAATGAATGATGGGGTAAATGAGCTCGGAGTCCTTTGCACCTTAAAGCTATCTAGCATTTACCTTCTCAGAGTAAGGAAAAACTCTGAAAAATTTTATTCAGACAGCTTAACCTGACCAGGAATCAAAACCGAGCCACCAGATTAGTAGTCTCAAATGATATCACTAGACCATGGAGACAATCTTCCTGGTTTTATTTTATACCATTTACTACCATCTTTTTCGATGAAAAAATCTCTTCCTAGTTATCACCATAACCCCCAAAGTTCTCAGCTTCAGGATATTCTTGTTCTGATTGTTACGATTGTGCTCAACAGCTGGTTTTAGATTTCCAGGATTTCCTTCACTCACAATCTCCATAATTTTCTTCTTCCTTTTCTATTTCTTTCAGCCATTGTAACCGCTGATCAGGATTATTAGATGTCTTTAAAGTTAATTCAACACAATATGACTAGTAATATTTTTGCAGGAATTCCTTACTCATAAACAGCTTACACAACATTGACAATTAGTCAAATGAATGATAATAGTCGTCTACTCCCAAGAAAATGTACCTATCATACAAACATTTCTTTTATTGTAATATGAAAAAATAAATAATGTGTAATAATAAGCTGTTGAAAAATTTACCATTGTTGACAACAGTAGATAATAATTACAACCAGAAGTGTAAGTGATGACAATAGTCATCCATGTGACCACTGCAGGGTTAATGCGATTTTAACTACTGTGGCATAACAGATAAGTGGACAATGGCAGACTTAACACTATTTCATTCCCATATCCTGATATTGCTGCATTCCATATGCACGTTATTGTTTTTCCTGTACCTGAATTATGTATACAAAAGGTATAGCATAAAAATGTTCTATAAAACATTTATAAGATTTCTGTACGCAAATAACCAGAATATTGATGCGTATAATATCCAGAGAAATGAGCAATTTTAAATATAGAGTAGTTGTAAGGTTGGTAAAATTCAGTTTGGTAATTTGTATTTTGTAAATGGAGTAATAAATATTTTTATTACTTTACCTTTGGATGAATTGGAGCCTGGTTACATGGATATTGTAGTAGGAAGCTGCTGATGAACCAGGGACTGGGGTCTGAGGCAATTAATTTGAAAAATTTTGATTTAATTATTTACAATTAAAAAATTAATAGTATAATGTTATTTATGAACTAAGAGTAATATGTAAATTTTATAGTAATATTGTTTGTTGAAATAAAATTTAATGTCAATTCATTCAAAATATAAGTGAGAGAAAGAGATACAGGATGTATGCATGCAGGAAACAAATCATTCTTGTAGATTAAATAAGTTTGCACATATTTCCTACTTCTTTTATTCCTCCTTGTTATTCCCTTCCCATTTTCTGTTTCTGCAATTTTTTCCATAGATTAATCACATAAACTTAAACTACTCAAATGTAAATTGGAACTTGCACAGTGAAGCCAATCATATTAAATGATTAATTGATATCAATGATTGATATCATTGTATGATTCAGTTGAACTACACACTCTTAAATGTTCTCGAAACCGGTTCCATACATTTGTGAAAAGTAAGTGGAGCTTTAAGAGTGTGTAGTTCAACTGAATCATACATTGATATCAATTAATTAAACTACTCAGTTGCTGCGAAAATACAGCTGATTGAACTTATATTAAAAGAAATAAAAATTACACCAAGCTTTACATGGTACCATTGCAGTTTTTGAGTACCTTTAACAACTACTACAATGGAATTTGAATTTAGCAATTTTCAAAGATATTGGCTTTAACCAGTAACTCATTCCTCTGGTAATAACTCTTCTAAAAATGTACTTTTAATATTTGTGCATTTCAGATTTTAATAATAATCGGTACATTATGCAGCCAGCACACTCTGATATATTGCTGAATGATTGTGAACTACTCTGTCATATATAAGCAATTTGAGATGGTCAGTGTATGGTCCACAACTAAACATAATGCAATTTTATGGTGTTAAACATGTTTGTGTCAGATGCTGATAAGTCGGTGTTAAAGCCAAGCTGGGTGAAAAATTGGTTTAGAATGTCTTTAAAACTGCCTTGCAAGCATAAAAATATCAATTTTCCACAGCTCATTATCAGCATTTTAATTATTTAGTGCCATAAAAATGCCTCAAATCTTCAACTAATGATTTGACAGTGCAAACTGAATATCTTATTAACTGCCTTTTTGCATTATGTAGCCCACTCTTAGAGGTAGTTTTTTCACTGTTTTTGTGACGTAATGCTTATCATAAAAGCTGATGATCCTCATGCCACAGATTTAATTTTTGCCATGTCATTAAATTTTTTTAATTTAATATGAAGTGCTGAGAAATGCATACTAAAGAATTATGAATGAAATTTACTTAATGCTTTCAAGTTTTATTCTCTTTCTCAACTATGAATCTATTTCCAACATACAGTGACTAATAAGCTTACTACTAACATGATATCCAAAACTTAACACATACTTAACTGTCTTCATGTATTGTGTAGCCTACTCTAGAAGGAGCTCTTTAACTGCTTGTGTGGCATAATGCTTAACATAAAAACTAATGATCCATATGCCACGGATTCAATTCTTGCCATGCTGTTAAATTTTGTTATTTAATTTGAAGTGCTGCTGATATATGCATACTAAAGATTTATGAATTGAATTTAGATAATTTGAATATATGACACCCAAATCATTAAAATTATCCATAATTCTATTTTTTGTAAGCAAGGGTTGTAATTAATTATATGAATTGATATGTTAAGATTTAAGTGCATAAATTGAAACATCATCTTAAAAAGTAGGCTAAAAGCTGTATTATTGGGCTGTATTAATCAGAAAATGGGGGGGGGGGGTGATGAATGAGATTCAAACTTGAAAACAAGTGACCAACTCTTTTCGAAAGTTAATGTCATAACCATGGTGTCAGTATGATACATTCAGAAATATCCCTTTGTTCCTGTGTTATACTTTTGAGGGACATCTGCATTAGTCAGTGGTATACTGGCGCTCTAGAAACTTATAGCCATAGCTTTGAAATATAAACAGAAGACCATAAGTTATCTGCTCCAAATTGCTTATCTACATGACATCTCTACACTCTGAAATTATTTTGGTGTGGTTCATTAACATCCTAATATGTGTGTGTGTGTGTGTGTGTGTGTGCGCGCGCACACACCAGTGTTAATGTTAGGGTGGGTCTTATTTTTCAACTTTCTAAAAGTTTAGCTCCCATCCCTCTATCTTGTTCCAATCATCAAAAAAAATTATCTGTGCAAATTTTCAGTTCAATCTGACATCTGCTTGGTGAACCTCAAACTCTTGGAAGTTGGAACATGGTATACACAACAATTAATTCCAAACAAAAGAGCATACTCTTGACCACTTTTTAGAGAAATTTATATAGACATCCAGATAACTCCAGCAATTGTTTAAAAACATTCGAATAAAATTTCTCAAAACTTAATTCGAAAAATTCCTGAAATAACATGAAAAATTTAAGAAATAATATGTATTTTAGTAATGCATACAACTTCTATAAGAGAAACACATTTTTATTTGCAATAATAATTTCTATTGAATATAACATGTGAATGAACATAATTTTTCCTAAGAAAGATTTAGTAATAGTTGGGTATTTTTTGTGGTTTCTGGCAATGATGTGTAAAACAAACTGTTTCTCCATTTCATCTTTTGTGAGAATATTATTGTAATCCTCAATGAGTTTAACTATTCTTTCTGCAAGAACTTCACAGCTGTCTTCTGAAGTTTTTCAAATTCACATTTGTACCAGGATGTTTGTCAAGGAAATCAGTGCGGATAGAAAAATTTTGTACTAGGAGTTACAAAAAATGAAAGCCCAATGTTTGTTAAAGAAGAAAAATCATTTTGGTGCAGAATATATGTATTAAGTTGATTTTTTTTCTTTTTCTTCTTCTTCACCTTTGCTTCCAGTATAATTTCAGGCATATTTACTTTAATTGCTCTTAGAACATTGTCATCAAATAAGGATAGAGTCACAGTTTCAGGAACCATCAGAGATGGTTGGAAAAAATTTTTGCAACAGCGTTACTGATTTCTGGATCAACTTCCTGATAATTTATGACTAGGACTGCAGGTAAGGAAAAAAAGATATTTTTGGAGAAATTATGGACAATCTCTTTTGACATATCTCATTCAAATGCTTTCAAAAGATGGCAGAGAAATTTTCACTGTCATCACCACCATTACTGCTTTGGCTTCTTGGTGTTGAATCATCCGTTCTTGATATAGCAATCTGATGAGTAGCAAAATGTTCCATTACTTCATAAGTCCTTTTTTTCTTGGCATTTCCATTGCTGTGCGCTTCAGTGCTCTTTCTTCCTTGTGTTTTAATTTTTTTATCTACACCAACCATGCAGCCTGGTCATCCTTTTAAGTGCTAAAGTATTAAAAAATTCTTATCCTCTTCATTTTTCATCTGTCCAAAAGCATCTGAATGAGATATGTCACAGGAATCATCCAAAATTTTCACAAAAAGATCTCCTCCCTCTCATCCTCTCTCCTCCTCTTCCTACTCTTCTTCTTCTTCTTCTTCTTCTTCGTCTCCTCCTCCTCGTCCAGTACAGTATCAGATTGAATTGAAAATTTACACAAAAAAGTTTTTGTTTGGAACAAAATAAGGGGATGGGAGCAACACACTTTTAACTTTCGGAAAATTACCTGTAGCAAAGGGCCACCGTAATATATATATATATATTTTTCATAAGAGGTTAACTTACAAGTTTTGACAGTACTTAAGTTAAAATGTAGACAAGTTTTCACAAGTACATGGCTTTTATTTAAAAATTGGCAACTGTGAATAACAATTTAATTTAAACCAAGTTTAGACATTGAGGCTTTTAAAATTATTGTGGATTACATTTTAGTTTCATCCCCTCATTCCTCTTTTCCCAATATATCATTTCATCTCATGTATCATCATTGTCCACTGCTTGTGATGCCTCTGTAGTTAAAACGGGCACAAAAAATAAATAAATAAAATAAAATAAAAAACCCTCAACTCTAGTTATTCCTTTTTGTGGTTTCAAATGACACCCCTACCTTATGATATTTCAATTTTAAAGAGAATTAACTCATCACATTTTTTTCTTCTATTATTGTGTGCCACACTGCCTTGTTGGTATAATTTGAATTAGCACATAACAAAAAGATCATTGTAGAATTATTTAGTTTTACAGTAATACTACCTATTTTGGAATTTCTGATTAAACTGCTTATATTTTGTTCTTTCTCATAGGATATATACTACTTTGAAACAATTTATCACCAAGGCATAACTATTCATTAAATGCTCAATAACCTCTATGAAAGTCAACACTCAAACTTTTAGGAATAATAGAAGAGACCAAAAAAAAGTCTTATTTTTTTTAAGTAACTTAAGTTTAAAACTAATATTAAGTGTATGATCAATCTATGGGGGGGAGGAAGAAACTGGAGATGTGTTTGAGGACAAAGATTAATTTTCCCACGTGCAGTTAGGGTCATGTGTGGTGTCAACAGAATGGTGACTCTCCTCAATTTTCCTTTGCAGTTTGATAGCATTTAAACTGCAAATTCAGTGAGCAATGTATTTGTTGCCTGAACTGCTCATTATTCCAACCTTGTGCCACTTGATTTTTTTTTATTTGGTGGCATATAGATGCCAATTGAATCAGAGAATGAGCAGGTCATTCAGGTGCATGCAATTACTAACTCTGCATGCATTTTGTTATATATATTGTTTATTGATATATGAGAAATTAATCATAAATTCATTCATTCATTTATACATTCATACCCAACTCTGCATGCATAATACCTGGAGTCTTTGAACATGTAAGACACTCATATTGTTGCAGAGCCTATATTGAAGCAAGAGACTGTACTTTTGATCAATTTTGGAAAAAAGGTTTAAAATTAAAATTTAAGTATCATTTTATTCTCAATTAACATCTGAAAACCTTCCCCTAATCTCAAATAGTAGGTTAAAATAAGTAAAATCTGGGTTAAACCTGCACTCCTAAATTTTTTTCTGCCCAATTGGGAATCTTATCTCTAAGAGGTAGACTATTCACTTAATTTTAGACCTATAATTATTTAACAAGCTTTTGTTTTTCTGTTTTCCATTGTTTCTGGAAGTTTGTGTATTGCATTTAAGAACACCCAATATATACTACGCATTTGTATGAAACCTAATCTCATACTTAATTTTTGAAAGTAAATTATTTTGTTTCTGCCTCTTGGTCTTTTTCATACAACATTTATGAAGTAATTTTCTGTTTAGATCTCTAAAGAAAATCATGTTTATTTAACTATATATAAAATGCTTTTAGGTACATGATAAAGGCAGTAGAACGAGACTCAAGTCCAACAGACAAAACGTACTCTCCACCTGCACCAGTGCTACCTATTTTACAGCAACGTCTAATTGCATTGATTTTTGTTCTGTATTCACATAAGATGTTCAAGGGATTGCCAGAAAAGATTCTTCTTGCAATTGAATATAGGACACTGCGTCTTGGTCGTTCTCCTGAGGTAATGTCTCAGTATAAGTATTTGTATAGAGGCTTATAAAAATAAATAATGTGATATATTATTTTCCATGAGTCTTTAAAGATTAGTGTTCAAGTCTATAGTTTGCTGTTTAATAGTTTGCTTAAGTGTTCAGCGTTATGAAATGCTAATATAAATCTCTGACTTAATATATATATTTGTAAATGTCTTCTTTTTCAGTCAAACTTTTTCATCAAAACATAGGATGGAATCTATCAAGGGAATTTGTATTTTTTCTTTAAATTGTAATGTACTAAAATTGCAAATATTTAAATTTGGATATCAAACAAATGTGTTCAATTGCTCATGTAATTGACCTGAAATACACTGTTGCCATACATTTCTGGTTTAGGGCAAATCCAAATAACCGATGACTTTTGCATGTGCACCAGCGTAGCTATGATCAGCCTGGGTGTTCAAGGTGCTTTTGATGTAGCTTGGTGGCCCAGTATTCTTAAGTCACTGGAAGATTTTTTATGCCCCAAGAATCTTTACCTCGCAATAAAGAGCTGTTTTAGTTGGAGAAGAAGCATGTTATCAGCAGGCAATATAGGAATAGAAAGAACCATGAGCAAAGGATGCCCACAAGGATCTTGTTGTTGACCTGGGTTGTGGAATATCCAATATGGTTCATTATTAATCTCTGCAACAAACAATGCACAAAGGGGGTTTCCTTTGCAGCGATGTTCTAGTTAGGGGAGGAACTGAACTAGAAATTGAAAACTACCCCAATATAGAAATGTTAAAGATCTCAGAATGGGCTACAAACAACAAAATAATATTCAATGAACAAAAATTGAGGGTTATATACATATCAAGGAGAAAATACAACACAAGCCGAAAGTTAGACATTTACCTAAACATCATCATAGCAGTACAAGTTAATGCTATAAAATATCTTTGACAATAGACTGAAATTTAATAAGCACATAGACTATGTAACCAAGAAATGTACCAAACTCATACATTCTCTATCCAAAACTGCCAAAAAAAAAAAGGGGGGGATATGATCTGATGCGCTGGGAATAATATACAATGGAACCATTCTTCCTTTTCTTTCTTATGAGGCACCTGTCTGGATAGATGCTATACACCAGACTTACAATGCAAGGAAACTGAGAAGAGTAAAAAGAATTGTAAACATCAAAATAGCAAAGGCATTCAGGGCGACATCACACGAGGCTCTCTGATTATTGCAGGTTTAATTCCAGTAATAATAGCACTTAAAGAAATTGCTAACTTATACAATTCACAAGAAAAATCCAGAGAAAACCAATCGTAAATGGAGGACAAAGGGTAGACATATTGACAAGGAAACACCATACAGTGAATGGTCTCACCCCACTGATATACCTACAACAGAGGAAAACAAAATGACAAAGAGTATGCACTGAAGATATACACTGATGGCAGCAAAAGCATTGCAGGTGTAGGCGCAGGAATAATAATGTATATTAACAATATGCCAATTTATCAACTATGGTATAACTTGCTTGAAAAATGCTTAAATAATCAAGCCGAGCAGTTAGTTATATTCAGAGCCCTGGAACAGTGGGAAAATATAGACAGTGTAACCTTTAACAAGCAAACGGCAGCAATCCACACAAATAGTCAACTTACACTAAATTTAATTAACAACAATACAAAACATTAATCTCTATGAAAGAATAAGTAAAAAGTTAAAATCACTACAATTACAAAACTGGAAATACATTTTACTTGGGTTAAAGCACACATTGGCAATGAAGGAAATGAAATTGCAGACTGTCTCACAAAAGAAGCAGCGAAAAGCAAAGACCTGCTAGTGGATTATTAACTCATCCCAAAATGTGAAGTGGGGAAACAGTGAACAGTGGCAAATGACAATGAATAGAGCAACTACAAAATTATATTTTTTGATTATAGCTAAAAGACTAAAAACCAATATCATTCTAAGTCCCAATATTACAGTGATCCTCTCAGGACATGGGAAATTTGGAGCCTAATTTCATAATAGCAGAGAATCCATCATGTATATGTTTGGAGGGTATACAAACTGTGGAACACATCTTGTGGGATTGCAAAATTTTTAAGAACAAGAAACATTCTGAAAGTTGTAGCAAAATTAACTAGGCAATGGCCAATAGACAATAGTGAACTTGTTCTAAAATATAATAAACAGTTTAAAACATTTGTAAACATATCAATTTTGACACTTTTCAAATTAACACAAATTGACTAATAGGCTGGAAAATGGGGTTTAACAGTGAAACAGTCTAAAGAAATGGCTATTGTGTTAAATTGTGAATAATGTAACTATTGAAATTTTGTAAATAACATAACCACCTACTTGACTAAGAATGTTAAAGAAAATAATATAAAAGCATTAATTACATATAGTACCATTTCGAAAATCTTCAAAATATGACATTTAGGTTAGAATAAGAATGTAAGAGTGTAAAGAAATAGTATTAAGGATAACATGTAACAATGAAATGATAGCAATGTATGTAGTATTACTAATTATTATAGTAATGGAGCATACAGTAAATAAAGAAGATTTAAAATGCAGGAATGGAAAAAGATTGCACTATTGTGCTATCTAAGCCTATGTTGGAATATTCTTTTGAAGCAGTTAAAATTTTCTGTAAAATTTATCAACAGAAAGTTGCCTTTGAAAAACTGGATAGATAATTTCTTTCAAAATAAATGTGGAAGATCTAAAATTCAATGAAAAAAATACTTTTAAAATTAATTACCAAAAATCTATTAGCGAGTAATATATGATGACATATTTGCTAGTAAGTACAATAATTCTATCCAGTATTTAAACGTTTTTGTGTTCATATTTTTGTTGAACCTGTAGCCTAAGATGCTTGTCGAACTGTATACATCAAAACATTATGCAGATGAGCTATTTAAAAAAAAAAAATGATCATACTTATTCATGTGTTAGATCTGGACTTTTTCAGAAGTAGAAAAAAAATTTTTTTAATTAAATAAATTTTAATATTATTCACTCAAAATAATTCTAACAAGAGCATAGACTCTTTTAAAAAAAAGTGGCATTTTATGACTGCTCTTTGTGGCGGCTACACTTTGATAGTATTGCTAAGAGTAAAGATGATGTTATGCAGGAAGATGGAAGCTTTGATTAGGCTAGTAGTATCAGTAAGTTGAATGAAAGCAAATTAATAAAATGAAAATCTTTAATTTATATGAAATAAATTGCAGCATGTGGACATTTTCATTTTAATGTTAACAGGCTTATATTTTGCTAATTAAGACAGTACACAAAAGTACACAATTGTTTAATACTTCAGTATAGAACAGAACATTATGTATTTGTAATATATGCATTTTTTTAAACTGATAATTAAGATTGTTGAATGATTGAGCCATCCTCAGCTAACTGTTGTCAGTTTGAGTCAGGAAGTTTGAAATCAGGAAGCTCTGCAGTCGTTGGATCCCCTACCACCATGCAAATGAGCAGAAAAAAACATGTGTGCATTAATACCAGGAAATAATAGAACAATTTGTTGGGGAAAGTTGCAAAAATATATTTTACACCAAAACAGGTGACAAAAACTGGATATGCCAGTATGATTCAGAAACTAAGTGACAATCATCAGTCCTGGTCTCTCTAGAAGAGCATCCCTCAACTAAAGTGAGGTGAGGAAGAAGATCTGTTACTTCATCTCAGCTAATGGTCATATTGTGACAATTCCACTAGAGAGACAAAAGATTGTCACTGCCAGATGGGACACCACAAAATGTCTGTCTCAAGTCTTCAAAGGACTGAGAACAAACATCCTAAGATTGATCTGCGTGGAATCTTGTTGCACCACAACAATGCCTATACCCCCAATGCACTAGAAACAACCCAGTTTTACAGGAATCAGGAGTCAAATATTTGTCCCATCCACCATATAGCCCAAAGCTGACCCCATTGTTGCTTGTTTTGTATTTCCCAAAATAAAAGAAAATATTTGTGACTAATGGTTTGTGTCACTTGAAACCACAGTAGCAGTTGAAGAATGTATTTGCAACCTATCCAAAGAAGCTATAGAAATAAATAAAATTGCTACCTGTTGTTGTAGGCATTTAAACTTAACAATAATGCTAATCTAGTGTAATAGTTATAAAACATATATTTATATTAAGTTTATGAAGCTGCAATTAGTTATATCTTCAGTTTGGGCTGCATATTGAACAAATTGGAACATATTAAATTAGATGAGAATGAATGTATAATAAAGGAGCACGATATAAAGTATTGATAAGTTTTCCGTGTTTTTATCATACTAACACTACAGTAACTTAAGATAGCCACTTAATTATTTGTTGCCACTGATTAACCTTTCACAAGTTGGGAATTCTCCTTTATAAGTGAAATATAACACAATAGCTATACATCTGCATCTGTCACACAATTACATCATAACCATGCTCCTTTATAGTGTGTGTGCACAGTCACTGGATAATCTATTCCATATTTATGCATATATGTTGCTTTACCTTTCTTCAGAGCTGGGAAATCAGTGAGGCAATGTTTTGCTTTTATATTTGTTTTGCCCTTATTCTCTCAATTAGGAATATAACAGGCATATTAACCATTATATGCAACAAAAAATGACCTCGTGTAGAATATTTAGGTAATAGAAAGCAAGCTACATATACAGAGTTAAGTTCTTTGTAATTAATACTTTGAATGTGTATATTAAATTTCAACAATTGCATATGTTGTATTTCAACTCATTCCAAATGATCTTATACAGAATTATCTAATCCTGTATGTATAATGCCAAATATTTTATTACTGAATAATTTTATGAAATCCATAGCACATGCATAGGAAAACAGTACTTTTTTGCTAACTTATTTTTTTCATCTGACTTCATCAAAGGAAAAGATGCCATTTCGTATGATGCTAATGGCAAGCAAGCAGAAGGCATGTTTATAGCCTCCAAAAACAAAATTAATTTATTTTATTAGTGTGGATTTTGCAGAATCATAAAACAACAGCTTCCAAAATATGGCATACATTACATTATGGCTTTTTAAAACTAATATCTAATTTTAAAGTAGTTTTACATATGATTGTAATGGTTTTTCTTGGCTTCACTTTGAAGCTGAATTGGCAATGCTAGCTTACCACATGCTCCACTAGTGCCTCCTACAGTGGGGTAATATCAAACCGAAGGCCTTTTTTTTTTTTTTTTTTTTTTTTTTTTTTTTTTTTTTGAGTAGTGTTTAACACCCGTTTTCACTACTGAGGCACCTCAGGCGATGGACACAGATGATACATGAGATGAAATGATAAATTGGGAAAGGATTTTTTTTTTTTAAGGAAGGAAGCGTTCCAGGCCTAAGTTTAGGTACCTCCCCGGCATTTGCCAGTTATGAAGACTGAGGAAAACCTGGAAAAAACCCCAGTCAGGGAGGACGGTCCTGGCGGTATTCGAACCCAGACCTCCCGCTCACGAGTCCGTGCCTTAACGACCTCGGCCACCCGTGGCGGTAATCCGAAGGTCTCTAGTGCTACCATTTGCATGAATGATATCAATCTGCGAAAATCCTACAGGGAAGGCATTGCCAGCTACCCAATGACATGAGGAATCTTCAATACTCATCTTTCTAACTGAATTTGGCCTATTGTGTTTTGTTCTTATTCATAGATAAAGTTGAAGCTAAAGGGTCTTCATTTTATACTCAGTATGAATCACAGATGCTTCAAGACCACAACTTCAAACAGCATTCCCAAAGTGACATAAGCACTAGGAATCATATATAGCTGCAGAAGGAACTTCTTTTAAGGGAATGGTGGCAAATTTTAAATCAGATAAATGTAATTTTGCCCAACTAATCTCAAAATGTTTTGGTTACATCTCGTATTCCATGTTAAAATGTTTTACCTTAATATAACAAATTATTTATAAGGAAATAACTCAAAAGTTTGTTGCCTTTGAAACATGTCCAAATAAGTGGAACAAAACTAATAAATTTGAGTGATTTTTTTCATAAATAATTTGTTATAGTATATTTCACTGTAAAAATCCAGGCTTTTTAAATCTATTTTTTCCTTGTTGTGTGACCTGAATATTTGGTCCTATATAAAGATGAAAGAGTATAGCCAATATTAATATTAACTTCATTTTTAAGCACATTGCTTTGTTTAGCTTGTTTGATGAATTTTATCAACATTCTTGCCTTCTCACTTTAGTAAAATTTGGCCTCGGTGATTTAGGAGTAAGGGGTTCACTTTTAGACATAAGGTTCACAGATTCAAACCCAACAAAGGTCAATATACTGTTCTGGATGTAAAAATCTCAAGCACAGGTCCTACAGGAAGGACTTTAAACTGTGGGTCTTCTATCATAGATTTATGCACATTAAAAACTCCATCCTAATTTAAAGAAGTCCCAGACAAAATTATGGGCTCTTTCACATCTAAGAACATCTTATTTTTCCTACTAGTTTGCAATGGGCATACAATCTGTCACTTTGTCCTCTGTAGGAAAATAAGCATAACTAAATTCTTGTTATAGCAACCTCCCATTGGAAGGTTCTCTTTTCCAGCAGGGAATTGAGCCAAGTACTTAATAAAAGTAAATGCTTCTCATTAAGTTTTTTGGTTAGCTGTTCATTTCAAATGGCAGGATTTGACATCATATTATAGTAAAATTGTAGTCCTACAATAACATTTACGGCACTTACTGCAGGACAACTAGAGGTAAACTAAAAGCTTTTGCTTAAAAACCGACAATTCACAAATTACTAATCTGGAAGAAATTAGTAATATTTAAATACTGTTCTTAGAAAGTGTTAATCAACTGGTATTAAAACATAAAAATTATGAACTTAAACCTAATTATAAACAAATTAACTCAATATAGATAGGAGAAATATCTTAAGATGAACTGATAGGCATCATAAATAAAATGGAAAATAAACATTTGACAGGACTAGATGAAATCTGAACATCAACTCTAAAACAGTGTGCACCATTCATGATAGATGCACTAATGGAGTTAATAAATGTTGTATTAACTGAAGGCATGTTTCCATTGTCTTTAAAAAAATCCATTATAAAAACTTTACAAAAAAAAAAATGAAGACAAAGACGTACCAAGTAACTAAAGTATGCATGCACACACAAATTTCATGTGGTGCATTTGAATGCCATTTCAGTTTTATGTAAGTATATATATGCAAGTTTGCAGTGAGTAAGGTTATATTTGGAATACTCAAATAGTTAAACCATGTGTATGACATCAGGATTGTGTAGGAGTCAACTTGAGACTTTGCTATTGAAAAAATTTACTCTTTTTTTTTTTTTTTATTGGTAATGACCTAAAATCAATGCACTTCAGAAGATATGTGAATAATTAAATGATGAAAAACAACAGAATTAATAAACAAAAAAGTGACTCGCATATTTCTCAAGTTCCAGCTGTATTTGCTGATTATTAAAATGGAAAATATTTTTAACAATAACAGTTCTGCTACATTTAGGGATAATTTAAAATTTTTATTCAATTATTGAATTTGACTTAGCAAATAGAAATTACACCTCTGCTATGCCAGGATACAGTCAGCTTATTGTAAAATACTAAACTCTTCACCGTTAATCAGATAATTTTTCCAAAGTATGTATGTGTATTAAAGTATAGCTAACAATTTCTTTGCTGTATGTTTTGTTTATTATGTTCTTATAAATTGCCATTTAATGAGAAATTCAGAATTATTAAAAGCACATTTTCAAAAATATAGAATGCAAGGTGTCCTCTGTAATACATTATATTATTTTTTAATTAGGTGCAATTGGGAATGAAACATTGCATTTAAATGTACAAAATGAATTGTTTAAATATACCTTATTTATTTTGAACTCATTAAAATATGTTCTCTAAATTTTTATACCATTTATTTCAATTGTTTTTGCACCAGTTATGTCAGTTTGCCTACTTCATGTTCATTTCACACCAGTTCCTTTTTAACAATTCATTCAGCAATAGAATGTCAATCTAAACAAAAGATTTATATATCATTTCATGAAATTATGCACCAACTAAATATAGAAGTTTTGGCATTAAAAAATTATGGAAAATAATCTTTGGATCTGTGAGACAACCATTTAGAGGAAATACAGACAGACTTGTATTTCTCATAGTTTTCATTTTTCAAGGAAACCTTTGATTTTGAACACATGCATCCACATAAAAAATCAGAGGATGGTGTTTTTTTTTAATTCTGAATTTGCTGATGAAGTTGTTTTTCTTGAAACTCTACTGTTATTTGTTAGAGATTCACAGACACACAATGTATTAATAAATGTTAATAATTATTGTCTATAAGAAACATAGATTTTATGTACTTTTTTCTAACATAATCTGTATTTTATAGATGCAGGTATGTCGACAGTTAGTCTGCTTTCATAGTGCTGTTTGTAGGGCCATGAAGGATGTGAAACGAACACAGATGTTCTGCCTTGATGCACTATACTCTCTTCAATACAAATCAAGTCCAATTTTGCATGCGGTGTTGTGTACATTCCCAGAAGCTTTGCCACATGCAGACAAGAGTAAAGGTAAGCACTCAGGGCTTTGTTAAATGTATGTAAACAAATGAAAGTAGAAAGTTTTTCCAAATATAAGTTCTTACAAGCATTTAATCATAGTGTTAATACCAGGTGAGGCAATTAAATTGAAAATCCTTGGTATGCCCTAAATGAGTGCTACCATTTTTGTGCTGTTTTTAAAAGACTGAAGGGAAGGTTTAAAAATTTAGCTTAAGCAATATCTCTGGGATTAGAAGAAAATATATTTTTATCCCAAAGTTATATTTTTATAAATGAAACAGTATTTATTATATTAGTAAATATTAAAGAGATAAATGAAAAAGAAAACGAGTACTTTACAAGTGTTAATTCATCAGTTAGCACAAGGAAATCTGTTACGCTTAATAGAATTTAATCGTGCACTCAAATATATGATGACCAACAAAAAATTAAATTTACAAGAGAAGAAAAAATAGATTTACTGTGTAACCATTCATTTTTCCCTGATGCAAACTTTAAATAAATTTGACACTATCATTTTATACTGTATTGTAAAGGCCATACATATCATGCTACAGCCACAGTCTTATTAATAGCAATATTTGAATATTCTAAGAGGATCTGTCTTACAGCATTGCTATTCTGAAGTACATGACTAACAGTTTGTGAAATTCTTTTCAAATAAAATAAAGTTATTTTAAAGTATAAAGTAGAATACCATAAACAATTAACATTATTGAAAACACACAGAATATTGGGATACATTGCGACATTGTGACAATTTAGCTCCTTGCTTACCTGCAACATTCACACTTGTCTTATATTTTTAAGTCCAAGATAATTCAAACAGCACTCTTTTAACCTGATGGACAGAGGTGTAAAAGCATTATTCATATCCAGGATATATATTGATACATATTCAACAGGTCTTCCCCCTATGATGATTATTATTATTATCATCATCGTCATCATCATTATTTGTAAAAGTTTGTCATATAAAACAGGAAAAACTTGAAATATTAACTGATGGCAAATTTCTGTTTCCAGTGTCTCCCTTGCCCTTTGTTACACGGTGACATACCTAAAATTGTAAAATATTATGGCTAAATAATGGGATAACCAGATGACATTTGTAGCCAAACATGCTGAACTATTTCGAACAATCTTTGTTTGAAATATTTGATTTTCATCATGCAGACTAGGAAACTACTCCTTTTGGCATTAGCAATGGCAGGGATCCAGTCAAATGTCTCTTATACAGCAAAGGAATTTTTGCTTCTATGAGCACTGAATACAACAAATTGTTCTCTGTAACAAGAAAGGTTTATCTACGTCAGCAAATTAATTGCAGAAAACAAGATTCTAAAAAAGAGCAATCACTCCATGACCAATGCAATGTTAGACAACTATCAGATTACAAATTTCACCATGTCTAAGCAGAAGTGAAGATATTTCTGCTGATTCTCTCTTGGCAATGGTTTCATGAAAAAAACACATTGCTAGGTTGTGGCATGAATACTGATGTTGATAAAAAAACAAAAATCTATCATGCAGAAGCTGCATAAACTAAGCAAATTCCACACCTAGTAGAGTAACTTTAAAAAAGAATATAAAATCCAAATTATGGCCTTATTAATTAATGAAATAAGTTATGGTATTGCTGTGTGGCATTAGGGTAACAAAATTACAACATTTGCAATCTATATCATAAAAGAGAAACCATTTTTTTAGAATAATAGAATACTATTAACATTATTGTTATTGAGATTAAACCACAAAATATAATGGTATTAATTAAATGACATATATGACTATTGTGCTGGTATTTTTAAACTTTTTAAAATGCAACCATTTTTATGAACTGAGTTCTTGATATCATCTTTACATTCACTAAAATAGAGAAATAACAAAATTTTGAGCTACATTGTATATTTAAGAAAATGTTCATATGTTTCAACAATAAACTTTCATAAATTTGACATCATTGTATGATTTGCTTCACTGTGCAAATTCCAATTTACATTTTAATCAAAAGTTTCATGATTTTTGCTGACTTTGAAATTTAATTTAAATGTAATTGTAGTAAAAACATGTAATGCAAACATTTTCTGAAGGTTATTACAGAGAGCTCTTGCATACAAATACAATTCTCAAACACAGATTAATATTAAATGTTTGCTATCATCATGATAATGATTTGTTAAATAAAAAACATATACATCATTATAAATATAGTTTGTGTGTCAAAGTAATTTGTCCTATTGTAAAACAATAGAGATATTAAATGCAAAAGCACTTTTTAAATTTCGGTTTTCAAGTATACCCCTACTCTTAAAGATCTGATTTCCCTAATTTTCAGAAACTTTTTTTTTTTATTTTATTCAAATGGTATATAGCAAATTTTTTTGTGAAGAAACAAATATTGGTGCTGCTAGAACGATTTTTAAATTTTGAATTTCAGTTAAACCCCCACTTCTAATGACTCAAAATCCTTGATTTTCAGAACTATTTTTCTTATTTTATTTAAATGGTGTATATCGAGTTTCATGCGAAAAAATAGATATTGGTGCCGCTAGAATAATATGTTGGATTTCAGATAAACTTCTGCTCCTAATAACTTGATTTCACTAATTTTCAGAAACTATTGTTCTTATTTGATTGAAATGGTATATGCCAAGTTTTGTTGTACGAAAAACAAATGTTGGTGCCACTAGAAGAATTTTTAATTTTTTGTTAGAATAAACAAAAAGTGTGGCCGCTAGAACTATTTTTAAATTTTTAAAATTTTGCTGGTAAACGAACTGGACTAATTGTTTGTTAATTGATGGTTAATTGCCAAGTTTCTTGCAACTACCAGTGACTTTTTTTTTTAATAGTGTTTAACGCCCGTTTTTACTACTGAGGCATTACAGGTGGTGAACACTGGTGGTACATGAAATGAAATGATATATTGGGAAAAGATTTTTTAAGGAAGGAAACGTTCCAGGCCTAAGTTTAGGGTACCTCCCTGGCATTTGCCAGTTATGAGGACTGAGGGAAACCTGGAAAAACCCTCAGTCAGAGAAGACGGTCCTGGGGGGATTTGAACCCCAGACCTCCTGCTCACAAGTCTGCACCTTAATGACCTTGGCCACCAGTGGCGGTACTAGTGCATTTATACATATATATATATATATATATATATATATAAACATATTAATAAAAGTAGATAAGGATAAAACACTTAGATAAAGTCACACTTGAAATTGCAATTGCAATGTAGTAATGAACTGAACACTTAAACACTAAACATGGACAGGTAATAATTCTGTTTTCCTCTTCATCTCCCATTGAGGAGCCACAAATAATATTTGGTTGTCATAGTTAAGCCTGTAGAACCTCCAAAAATATCTGATAAATGATTTATGCAAGGAAACTTGCAAATACTTTCTAATAACATAAAATAAAAAATACATTTGAAATAAACATATTTAGGCAAAAGGGGATAAATATGCAAATCTCACAAAAAGGTGTAAAATGATGCAACCAAATTTGTCGATTTTGTTTAATTTCATGTCCTAAAATATAATTTTCCCCCTCTTTGATGTTTCAGCTTCAAATCTTTTATGATTTTTTAAAATATTAGATGGGAAAATTATTTTCACACTTCTTGAGCAGCTGCATAAAATCCTATAGCTCCATTTTGTAGAGCAGAACAAGAGCTATAAAATGTTTTATTTATAAATTTTCATCCCCAATAGTTTCTAAGTTAATGTAGCAAAACCTGCAAAAGAAAACACAAATTTCAATTAAAACTATTTAACAGATCCACATTTCTCTGTACAGTCCATGCACATTTTATGTAAAGAAGACTCAAAACTCTAGTTGTTAGTTGTACTACTTGATTGTGTTTGTGTTGTTGCATGCTCTATCATGCAGAAGTTCAGAAAGCAAAGTTGTATATGCACTTTCAGAAGAATTCAAGAGACAATTCATGGAAACTGATGGTCTAATTCTTCGATATGCCATCTGCAAAGTAAGTATTTTGATGGATGAGAAGCATCAAAGACAGAATGAAGTAGCACATCAGTACAGCAAGCATGCAAAGAATGTTAAACTCCAACAGTCACAACCTAAGCAAACTACCTTGATATGTGCCTTTACTTCAGGATCTGAAAAGCATTAGTCATCAAGTCAGCTCTCTGCAGATCTTACCATTGCATTAGTTCAGTCAAGATTCCAGGTCATAAGTTCAACAATCCTGCATTCAAATCATTTCTTGAGAAGTATAGTTAAAAGTCGGTACTGGAAAAGAGCACCCAGAGAAAAGGTTAGATACATTACTTTTATGACAATGTTTTCAAGAAAATAAACAGATACTGGGCAAACATGAAGTGGGATTCATGTTAGATGAGTCTACTGATGCTCTGTAAAGATTTATATTGATGTGTTCATGTCATGGATTTAGGGCATGTAAAAGAATCTCAAGTCTGAAAGAAGAAGCCTCTGAGCAAAATTTATCAGCTGTTTCATGCCTTGAATTGAATAAAACACTGATGACCTGGGATGTTAAAGAGTGTCTGTAAATAAACCAACTCTACAGCAAAAAAATATTGATGTGCTGGTGTTTCCAT
The DNA here is from genome assembly GCA_030762175.1 of Metallyticus violacea. NCBI lineage: Eukaryota > Metazoa > Arthropoda > Insecta > Mantodea > Metallyticidae > Metallyticus > Metallyticus violacea. The sequence goes on along the minus strand of CM060838.1, from coordinate 65,618,629 downwards.
TATCTGCTGAAAGGGTAAAACTCAAGCTCTTTGACATTTACCAACTCAAGAAAACAGATGTCAGCACAGTAATGCAATCATTCATCCCACTATGACCATGTGACATGTATTGCACATACACTACACCTTTGTGAAATGATCGAGTAGGGGTAAATGATATCATTGTAATTAGGCAGGGGTCATTGCTGCCCTAAAGAAATTCTTGTAAAGGCTCTAAACTGTCAACTTTTTTACCCAGAAATTATTGGGTTCCACAATTCCCTTTCATAACCAGGTGGGATACTTGGAAAAGATATGCAGTTTTCATGCAAAAGCATTGATAAAGTCGAAAGCTTCATATCCAGTACTCCTTAGGCTTTCACTGCCGGTGTTATAATTAAAACAGTTAAAATCTTCCGGGCTGTTTTGCCGTAGTCCATGGTTTAATATGCTACCATAACTTTCACCAATTGCTGCTGTTGGCATGGATGATGAACAACACCTGACTGCTAAAAGATGAAAGTATTGATTGATGTTGAGAGAAATTTCTTCAAATGTGAGGATCTACAGCAGCTTATATTGGAAAACATAAGAAATGTTGTGTATAATTCAATGCAACAAATTGGTTGAAACCCAGTAAACGTCATTCCTAAATATTTGCTACATTGTTGAATAATAAAAGAACATTAATGTACCTGAATAAAGGCATTTTATCAGCACTTTTTTTTTTGACATCTTTCATGTATAATGTATCGGAATCTTACTTTCCTCTTTCCAACCATAAATTTGTGGTTTAAAATCCATTATCTCTTGATTACTGTTATGCTGTTTTGAGGGAGCCACTGAAGAAGAAAATTGCCCAAAGGATGATGATTTGATTTATTTACAGGTGCTCTTTCACATCTTAGGTCATCAGCAACCCATTGAATTCAGGGTGTGAAACGGCCTACAAATTTTGCTCAGAGGCCTCTTCTTTCAGGCTTGAGTGTCTTCTTCTTGCCGTAAATGTACGACACGAGACCCACGGCTTTACTTCCCTTCCAAAGGAAGCCATACTTAGAATTTTTATGCCTGAAAAAAACCCTGGCCGGGTTTGAACCCACTATCTTGGGTTTAGAAGGCAAATATGGTTACCACTACACCACCAGGACTGACTGCCCAGGGGTGAACAAATGTTGCTTGGATAGGATGAAGCTTACACTAGAACAGTGAACCGAACATGTCCATATCATTCAAAATAACATCAAAGAATTTGGCATTGAGATATTAAAGTCACGAGACTTTCATCTATTTCTTGCAATTGAGATATTAAAGTCATGAGACTTTCATCTATTTCTTGCAATGAGAAAGGAGCTTCATTATCTTTATTTTCCAAATGATGGGGAACTAAAAAAATATTATTGTGAATATACTAAATAGACTTTCAGAAAAGGGTTCAGAGAGTGTTTTGAACAGTGTTTTAATTGTTGGAATAGTTTTATCAAAGGATGAATATTGTTAAAGCATGTAAGTGAATTTGAATGAAATTTTTATGTATCAGTTATAAAATCAGTCTGGGTATTTTTTGATTCACTGTTGTAACTCAAGATATTGGAAAATGGACTTTATAAACAATCAAAAGTTTTGCCGTGCATTTTATTCAGTGTAGTTTAATTTGTCTCTAGAAAAGCTTTACTTTATGCTGATTACATTGTCAGTACATTCTGTGCTTTTAGTATGAAATGTTTAAACAATTTAGCTGTATCTAAATCCTTTTATTTTCTAGTTAAGTATCTACACATTAAAATATTTAATTAATTTAGTTTGTGGTACATGTCTCAAACTTTTTCAAGAGCCCATCAAAATAAATATTAACAAATAAAATTAACGATTTAAAAAATTAAATACCTGTCACAATAATCTTGCAAGGGTCTAAGTCTGCCAAATTAGTATCGCCATGGATGCTACAAAGAGTCAGCCAATGGTTAATGGTCAGCCCATGATACTTCAAGATCCTTCATCTAAGCTTTTGAGACTGGAAATGATTGTATCTCCATCTTACAATTTATTTCCCATAAATTTAGTTTAATTTGTAATTTATTATAAAATACCCTTAGAATATGAAGCATTATTTGTTGATACCTTATTCCCAAATTCACCCAGTAACTGTTAATTTCCATAGTACCAGAATGAGGTTAATATTTATATTTAATCTTTGTCATTAATGAATAAGTATTAATTTTTGTGGTCATTATCAGTACCAGCTATAATCATAATGAATTATTACACTGAAAATGTTAAACATTAAATACTTTTTATAAGATAGTAATTGCATGCAGATCTCTATCTGTTTTTCAGAAAAAGTAGTCACTTAAATTTTTATGTATATTGCCACCCAGATTTCAATATCATATTCTAATTTGAAAGTATAACATGTACCAGAATAGATTTGCATACACTTTCTGAGATTTGTCCAAGTATATACAAAAATAAATGTGCATTATAATTTAAATGTTCATTTTTAAGTTTCCCCAAAGTACACTGAATAGTATCTGCTAATGATTATCTTGTCGCATAAAAGCTGTCTTAATTTTGCATACAGTATGTTGATAAGAGTGAAGTTTTAATTTTCTAAGCTTATTTTCCACCTATTCTGATTACTGAGAAATTTATAATGCAGTACATTAAGATTTTGCTTTTCTAAATAATTTAAGCATGGTTCTTGTACCATCATAACCAGAACATTTAACACTTTCAGTTATAATATTCCAAACACAAAATAATACTATAATGAAACACATGGCAAGCTCTGGGAAATTGCTAGAGGACCTAAAAGCAAGCCAAAAGTTCATATAAACATATGGTCAATTTTGTTTAGTTTTAGAGCTTCAGTCATTGCTTATGGTTTATTGGTAACACACTACATGTAATTTCCTTCTCCATTCAAGTTGTGGCTGATTTTTTTGCATTCAAAGCCATCTAATGATTGCTGCAATAGTAAAATAAACTAATCAGTCAGTCAACTACTACATGCACAAATCATAGAGAGTAATTACATTACAGCTAGTGATCGAAATGGATTACTCTAATTAGGGAATGGTAGATATACACCATATGTATGAACATGTTTATTGCAATGTAAATGAAGTAAGGGATTTGTATGCCAAAAACTAAAAATAACCATGAAGTGCACTTGCAAATGAAGAATATATATATTTCATGCATGATGGGGCACCACCTCATGCTTCTCTTGGTGCTAGAGGAATTTTAAATCAGCAATTCCCAAACAAATGGATAGGTCATGGGAAACTGACTTCCTAGTCCACTTATTCTCCTAGCATCCATCCATTGAATTTTTACTTATGGGGTTATTTAAAGGCTATTGTGTATCTTAGACATGTTCATAACATAAAAATTCTTTGCCAGCAACTTGAAGAAATATAAATAAATGGTGTTTAATGCCCATTTTTGCTGCAGAGGCACCACAGGCAATGGACACTGATGATATATGAGATGAAATATATTGGGAAAGGATTTATTTTTAAGGAAGGGATCATTCCAGGCCTAAGTTTAAGGTACCTCCCCTGCATTTGCTATTTATGAGGACAGGAAAACCTGGAAAAACCTCAGTCAGGGAGGATGGTCATGGTGGGATTCAACCCCAGACCTCCCGCTCACAAGTCCTGCCTTAATGACAGCCACTCTTGGTGGTTTGAAGAAATGTATCAGCAAATATTTGGAATTTGGGAGAGATTGAGCAGTCATATGGTACTTAGAAGCGTTAATAAATTATGGTGGCCATTTTGAGTACTTTCTGTACAAATTAGAAGTTTTGTAAAATGTAAGTTGTCAAAGTTTGTCATCACAGATATTATGTAATTTTTTTGTGAAGAATTTGAAAAGAAAAATAAATACATGTGGCCTGCTACAGTATACCACAAACAATGACTGTAACTCAGAAACTAACCGGCATTAACTTTTTGGCTTGTTTTACGTCCTCAATTCCCAAGAGCTTTCCCACATGTTTTATTACAATCTGTATTTGGAATTCTGAAGCATTCTGTGCCATGAAGCAAGTTTCACAGCTCAGAATGCTTACCATTGCAATGAAAGTACCAAGCCTTTTTAAACTAAATGTTTTAAATTCAATAGTTAATGATTTATATTATTTTGTTTGTGTTTCAGATATACCTCTGGTAAAGTGCTTTGTATTTCTAATATTTAACCAGGTGCAACAGAAAAGGATAGCAGGTTTTAGTATTAAACCACTAAAGGATTTATTGCATAAAGTCTATGGATATGTACCAGGAGAATTTAGTGCTGATCAGTTGCTTTCATTCCTTCTTGATAAACTGAGAAATGAAGGTATGTACTACATTATTAATGCCAAAGCACTAAGCAGAAGATAATAGTTAATACTTTTACCAATTTTTAATACTTTCTTATATTGCATTAAGCTAGAGCTAAAGTTAAGTCATTGTGTGACTCAATAGGAGAAGTGTAGTCATTCAAGAAAAATATTATTTTTCATAATAGTGATAATTTCATATCTTTGCCTAGCTAATGGTTGCTATTTATTTTGTGTTAGCTTTGTTTAGAGCTTTTTCACTGTCTACTTTTGCATTAGTTATTGCTTTCATATGGCTTCAAAGAAATTATTTTCAAAACATTAGTATTTATCTACAAATATATTCTACAAGAAAAATATAGAGAGATCAAAGCTTAGGGTTTTTCCTATGAGCAAGCACCCACTCATTTGTCATGCCATGATGAGGATTGTAAGCCTGCTTGTTTTACTTATTCATCTTGCTATCACAGTCATTGAACAGCTGTTCCCGAATGTGTATTGTTCGTTTCATAATTTGAATACATAAAGTGTATTATGTCTCGTGTGTTTACAGTGGCAAAACGTATCTTTATATATGATTCATGTGTGTTTACTCAGTGATGAAAGAATCATACCATTTTTTTTTAGCATACAGTAGATTCTGTTACTTATGTGAATACTGGACTAAACCCATTTTTCAGAGAACTAACAAGGGAGTATGATCATATCCTAAACTTAGGTATTCATTTTTTTACACTAAACTCCATTTACTTATATAAAATGTGTTTTGGGAGAATCTCTCCCATCTTTAGTTGCTCACTGAACTGCCATTACTCGAAACGATGGCTAGACACCCGGGTGTTCCTGTGTTGGCATCTGTTGTTTGAAATAGGAAATTACTGAGTTCATCCATAGGAGAAAACTTGAAGTTCATTAGGTTTTCTTTATTTTTTAATATGAAAATTTTTTCCTAAGTGAAGATGTTTCAGCAGTTTAATTTCAGGTTTTATTTAAAAAATGAGCTGCTACAGTTGATTTATCCACCTGCTTAAGCCGAATGTTCCTAAAGTGTTCTTTCCTCCGAATTTCCAAATGTCTCTTTGTTTTGTCTATGTAGCTCTACTCACCATTTGCTCATTTTATTACATAAATTCCTGATTTCTATTCTGTTGGTATGGAGTCTTTTACTGTGCAACCTAATAAATTCTTATATTATATCTGTTCTTTGGGGATAACATTATCCCATGTTCTTTGATAATTTTCTTGAACTTGTTGTGATAAATTGGATGGTAGGGGAAACTTTTGAATTTGTATCCTTCTTGTGTGCTTTTCAGTGTGGAAACTTCCCTTATATCTTTTTGTCATTTAGATTTATTGATAATTTTTATCGCTGTGTCTTTGTTGAAAGCATTGATTATAGCTGTCTTTATTATTTGTTGGTATTCTATTTTGTACTTTGCTTCTGTGAGTGGAATATTCATCAGTCTGTGTACCAAACTATGAAACACTGCATATTTATGTGGAATGGGGTTATAACTCTCATTTTTTATATAATTTTCTGTGTGTGTTTCTTTTCTGTATATTCCAAAATTCAAATAATGTCCAATTCTTATAAATTTTAAATCTAGAAATGGTAGCCACCCAATTTTCTCTTCTATAGTAAACTGTGTAGATTTATGTTGCAAATTAAGAAGTTTCAGGGCATCTATTGAGTGTTCCTTTGGTATTATTGCAAAAATGTCATCCACATACCTATACCATGACTTAAAAATTAAAGGGAAGGCTTTCGTGATATATATTTCAAATGAATTCATGAATAAATCTGCTAGAAAAGGTGACAAAGGGTTTCCTATAGTTAGGCCTGAAACTTGTTGGTAATATTTTTTGTTGAAAGCAAATATTAGTAAGTTTCAATAAGTCTTCTATTTCTTCTGTTTTTAAATTTATTGATGTTAACCATTTCTTTAACATAAGCATAAGTTTCTCTATTGGTATGCTTGGAAATAAGGCTTTTACGTCAAATGATACCATTATATCTCCAGCTGTAATTCAGCTATTTTTAAGTTTTTTGACTAGATCAATTGAATTTTTGATGCTCAAACTTTGGAATCTCTTAAAAGAATTGAAAACTTTGATCAGTTTTTTTGCTACTTGGTATGTGGGTAATTAATATTGTTGATTATTGGTTTCATACTGTTATCATTTTTATGTATTTTAGGTAGTGCATAAAGCCTGGGTAGTACCGAATTACTGTGTGATATTCTGTTTATCAGCAGTGGATAGTGTTTTGATTTCATTTAATGTTTTGTTAAGATCTTATTGCATTTATTTATTGATAAATCAGCAATAGCAGCTCACTTTTACACCAAAAATCATGAAATCTGAAATTAAACTGTTGAAACATCGTTACAACCCAATGGAGTTATCCACTTGGGAGAAAATTTTCATATTAAAAAATAAAGAAAACCTAATAAACTTCGAGTTTCCTCCTATGGATGAATTCAGCAATTTCCTACTTCAGCCAACAGATGTCAACACAGGAACATCCGGAGTCTAGCCATCGTTTCGAGTAATGGCGGTTGAGTGAGCAACTGAAGATGGGAGAGATTGTCCCAAAATGTGTCTTATTTTATGTAAGTAAATGGAGTTTAGTGTAAAAAATGAATACCTAAGTTTAGGATATATTACCACTCATTGTCAACAGCTTTGAAAGTACAATATTTATGTACCTTTCCCATATGTTTAATTCTTTTGGTTGTTGAACAGATTTTAATAAATTGATGCTTGTTCAACAACCAAAAGAATTGAACTTATGGGAAAGATTTATATAAAAAAAAACATAAGCAAAATCTTATGAATTTTGACATCCCAGAAGCAGAGAACTCTTTATTCAAGTTTATCACAAGACTACCAGTCAACCCAGATAATTATCTACCCAACTTCTACGAATGATCCAACAGTCATTTAACAGCTGAGGATGTGGATAATTGTTCCACGAAACATGTCTTGATTAAATCTCATGTAAGTTAAACCATTAAGAGTGTTCTAAATATTTCAACTCAGAGGAGATTTAAAATACAGATTTCTCATTTATTATTTTGACATTTTTAATATTTAACGTTTTGAATAAATATATCGAAATTTTAGGTGAATTAAAAGTAAAACTATTTAAAATCATGTTAAACACATTAAAAACACTCTTAACGTTCCACTCATAAAACTTTAAAAATTAAAAATGGAACATGCTTCGTGAGACCTTGCTCACATTGTCAGTTGTCATTGTGAATGATTGACGGTTTAAACTATGTTGGAGTTGTAAGTGACTGTGGGTGCTGTGGGTCGTCTGTTAATGAACTTAAACAAAATGTGGTCTGCCTCTGGGATATCGAAATTCATGAGTCTATACTCATACTTATTTATAAAATTTTTTACTCATACATTGAGTTCCTTTGGGTGTTGAACTACTTTTAACAATGTGATGTCATTCTGTATTTTGTGGTGTTCATTCCAAAAATCTGCTGCCACCGCTGATTTTTCCATCTGCTTGTGTTTAATATTTCTCCATTGTTCTTTCAATTTGATACCCAAATTTCTTTCTGTCTTGCCTATGTACACTTTATTACAGTCTCTACAAGTAATCTTATATGTGCCAGAAATTTCTTTAGGTCTGGGGTCTGCTTTATTTAGTTTCAACAATTGGCCAACGCTGTGCCTATTTTGGGTTCTAAGGGCTATGTTGTATTGTTTAAACTTTTTTTTTAAATTTATTATTGAGGTATGGGTGGTAAGTGAATTTATAAGTTTTTTCTTTAAAAGTGCTGAGTGTAGTAATTTGTTTAATTTTCTTTTTTCCAATGAATCTTTTTATTTTTTGATCAATCTTTTTTGTTAATTTCATTGAATTTGGCTGTTTCTATTAAGTGTAAGTGTTCTTTTTTATATACTCCTCCTTATTGAGAGGTGCATGATTGAGCAATTATTAAGAAGATTCATAGGAAAAAAGAAAATTAAACAAATTATTAACTCATTTCTTTATCTAAAGAAAAAACTTGCTATAAGTTCACTTACCACACCCATACCTCAATAATAAATTTAAAATAATTTTAAACAGTACAACATTACTTTAGCACATAATAGGTGCAGTGTTTGCAAATTGTTGAAACTAAATAAAACAGACCCCAGACCTAAAGAAAATTCTGGCATAAATAAGATTAATTGTGGAGACTGTAATAAGGTTTACATAGACAAGACAATTGGGTATCAGATTGAAAGAACACTGGAGAAATATTAAACTCAAACTGATAGAAAAATCACTATGGGAAGCACATTTTTGGAATGAACACCACAAAATAGAGAAGGACATCACATTGTTAAAAATAGTTACACTTCCAAAGGAACTGAACATACGGGAAAAAAATTTTATAAAGAAGTATGAGTATAATCTCATGAATTTCAATATCGCAGAGGCAGACAACAGTTTTATTTCAGTTCATTAATAGACCACCAGAGCACTCACAGTCATACCTCCAACATAGTTTGAACCATCTTATTCTGTGGTTGACAATGTGAGCAAGGTCTCATGAAACATGTGTCAGTTTTAATTTTAAAAGTTTTAAGAGTGGAACGTCAAGGGTGTTTTTAATGTGTTAACATATTTTAAGTAGTTTTACTTTTAATCTACCTAAGATTTTATGATCGTTTCACTGTGTGGACTCCTGCATTCATCATTAGTTGTAGATGTAAATTTCCTTACTGAGTGTATTTTGTACTATGAGGCATTTAAAAATTTACAGTTATTGATAGTGTTGTGGAACTTTTACCTTGCAAAAAACTTTTCTTGCAAATATAGATATGGCCTAGTTGTCACTCACAGGATCTAATTGAAAACGATTTCATATCTCTCTCATATCTGAAAAATATAGACCATGTAACATGCCCATCTTCTGTCATTTCAAAATAATAAAAAACTGGAAAATAACAACTAGGTAGTAATGTAAAACCAGCTTTAAAGATGCTGAAGTACGATAGTTACTTGTGATTAGATAGTTCAACAAATCACATGATATGTTCACCAAAAATCTATTTTATTATCAGTCAGTTTCTGAAATGAGACAACTTTGTTGTCAAAACATGGTTTTTCCATATTTGCAAAAATTAAAAACATGCTTGAAACCGATGAGAAATTAATGAAATAAACATTTGACAATTTAAAATGATACACTATGGGCAACTTATTTACACACTTCACTTACTATATTTTTTCCTAAGTTGGAACAATGTTTCTGGAACCAGCGTTCCCATCCTCAGCCGTTGACATTTGACAATATCTGTAAAACTGCAGTTCTGCTCATTTTACTGCCTTTTTATGTGTTTTAAAGAAATTTGTAGCTCAAACATTTTTTCATCAGACCATCTGCAGAAATATAAATAAGGGAGATTCTTTTATTATTGGATTGGCAGTCAGGCTTGGAAGTGCTATCTGCTGTTTGGAAACTTATGAATGAGATGCATGTTTCTTGTGACTACATTAATATACTATTTGTGACAGTATTAATTAAGAATTGTTGTATTAAAGTAATCAGTTTATGTACAAGGAAATAGTTTGCTATCTACAACCCTTGAGTATTAAGGCATACAGGAACCATCTCTATTTACCATGCATTTCAAAGAATAATATAAAATAAGAACAAGCAAAAACTTCATGTTTCAATTCAGAAATTCTCAGACAGATGCAGATATCAGAGAAAATGTCCTTCTCTTGAGAATACTTGGTTACTATTTTTAATGCCATTAGTCATACTAGTAGCATTTCCTTAAGGTATTTACAACTAGAATATTCATCATATTTGCTCTTTGTTACAGGAAGCCAGGAAGTTCCAATAGCTCTAATTCTTTTGGGAAAACGCATGCCTCATGAGTGGTCATACAAGATCTTACTTTGCAAAGCTCTCATCCCACTAATTAATGATTGGAAGGTTGCCAAACTTGAACATAGTATTTGTGCAAAAATTCTTCCAGTCATAGGTAAGTAGTGCAAAAGGAAATTCTGTACAGCACGTTCATAATGAATAGACCAATTTATTTCAGCAAATTTTACAATTAAATTTACAAATCAACTTTTACATATTATATAACTGTTTTTTTCAAATGTGTGCTTCACACCACTTTTTCTTTCTTTCTTCCTTCCTTCTTTTCTCCTTTCTCAATTTCCTCCTCCTCCTCCTCCTCCTCCTCCTCCTCATCATCATCATCATCATCATCATCATCATCATCATTATTATTATTATTATTATTATTATTATTATTAACACCTTGGTTGTATATGTAATTGATCTTACTTTCCACTGATTACTCCTTTCAATATTAACTCATAAATATTCTCTTCCTCGATTAATCACTTTCTTCCACCACTTCTCCCTTACCTTCCCTACACAGTTACCCAGTTTTCTCGAAAACTTCTGACTGCCAATTCCAAAAACTTTTTATATCATGTCAAAACTGCTATCAATAAATTATCCTATTTTCTAAACCATACTTATGTACATGTTTTGTTTCTGGGCATTCAATTATATACTGTAAACTCTTATCTATTTCCCACATAGTGGTCACTTTCTTTTTTGACTTTTAAACCAGTTAGCCCTATTTCCCTGCTCTACCCTAATCAAATCCCTCCCTTCCCCTTTCTCTTATTTTCTAATTCCTCCATTTTAAGTGCTCTAATTTTGTTTTGCTCTTTTAATATTTGTTGGCCACTTCACACCCTGAATTGAATGGGATGCTGATGATCTCATATGTTAAAGAGCGTCCATAAATAAACCAAATTAATCAAAGCTCTTGTAATCCTATTGTCTGTCCCTGCTTTATTGTCACCATTTATTTGAAAAATACTCCCCTGAGTCCATGCCACCACACTTCCATCATCTTGTGTCTTTCCAAATTCCCAGGCCTCCCTATGCCCCCTCCCAGGCTGCCAGCTGTCCAGCAGGAGCCCTCCACTGCAGCTTGCCACCAACTCATCTTCCTCATTCAGCTGTTTCTGGACTCCCTGTACTTGTTGGTGAAATCATCTGGTGTGTTGACATGTTCACTACTACGTGCTCCTCCCCTCCCTGCTGTATGGTCACAGGTTGTTATCCTCCTTCTCTCCTCCTCTGATCATAATTTCTTGACCCTTTTGCTGCATCATCGAAATTATGTCAATTCATAGCTGCAATTCCATTCATAAAGGCACTTCTTCCTTCATTTCTGGCTTTTTTTATTCATCTCTTTTAATAATTCTGCTCGTCCTTCTCGTTCTTTTTTCCCATAATCATTCTCAGTAAATATTCTTGTGCCTTTTAGCTTCCTGGCATTACTTAATTTTTTCCATTTAAAATTCCTTGTGGCCAATTTGACTAATATTGGTCTTGATCTCCCACCCCTTTATCTAATTCTCCAGGAGTCTATAATTTCTCTTCCATCCAGTTTGATGCCCAGTTTCCCTTCAAGGATTTCTCCCACTTCTTCCTATATATTTTTTTCTCTTATTTCTTCCATTCCAAAAATCACTACATTCAGCTTCCTGCTCAATTTGACTATTCTATTCTATTGACTCCTGCATTCTGCTAGCCCTCCTCCTAATTCTTCTTTGATCTGTTTGATCTTCTGTGTTATATCTTCCATGCTCTTCTCTTTTTCTCTTCTATTCTCACCTCCCTGCTTTTAATTTCCTTTATATCTTAAGCTATTGACTTAAACAAATCCTTCGCTTCCTCCATTACTGGATCTGGGTTTTGTTCTACTCCTCCAATATGACTGCAATGCGACACCTACCTTTCCTAAATTCATTATGTTTTTTTCATATTAAAAAATTGAGAAAACGTGATGAATTTTGAGTTTCCTCCTATGGATGAGCTCAACAACTTCCTACTTCAACCAACAGAGACCACCACAGGAACATCCGTTTGTCCAGCCATAGTTTCGAATAACGGCAGTTCAGTGAGCAACTGAAGATGGGAGAGATTCCCCCAAAACGCGTCTTACTTTTGTGTAAGTGAATGGAGTTTAGTTTAAAAAATGAATACCTAAGTTTAGGTTATATTGCCACTCCATTGTCAACAGCTTCGTAAGTACCATATTTATGTACAAGTTTGTATCTATTACTGCAATCATATGTAATCTTACTCATTATGAACGTGGGAGTTGCTTGCATGAGCATTTTATTTAGTAGTGTTTAACGCCCGTTTTTACTACTGAGGCACCACAGGCGGTGGACACTGATGATATATGAGATGAAATGATATATTGGGAAAGGATTTTTTTTTTTTTAAGGAAGGAAGCGTTCCAGGCCTAAGTTTAGGTACCTCCCCGGCATTTGCCAGTTATGAAGACTGAGGAAAACCTGGAAAAAACCCCAGTCAGGGAGGACGGTCCTGGCGGGATTCGAACCGCAGACCTCCCGCTCACAAGTCCGTGCCTTAACGACCTCGGCCACCCGTGGCGGTTTGCATGAGCATGAAGAGGTCAGATGTGTAGAGTGATGCTCGTGAGTGCAGGAAAGGTGGGTGTCGCATTCATTAATTAGGTTTTTTCATATTAAAAAATAGAGAAAATGTAATGAATTTTGAGTTTCCTCCTATGGATGAACTCAGCAACTTCCTACTTCAACCAACAGAGGCCACCACAGAAACATCCGTTTGTCCAGCTATAGTTTTGAATAATGGCGGTTCAGTGAGCAACTGAAGATGGGAGAGATTCTCCCGAAATGCGTCTTACTTTTGCGTAAGTGAATGGAGTTTAGTGTAAAAAATGAATACCTAAGTTTAAGATACAAACTTGCGTAAAAGTTTGTGAGATATGCATAAATGAAAATTGCTGATAAATTGCATTTTTTAAGGTATTTTTCAGCACATTTTATATACTGTTGTTGGAACCAATTCTAGGTGCAGGCATTTTGCTCATTCTCTGGCTCATTACATAGTTTTTTTTTATAGGTATCAATAGCTTCTTCTGAACTCAGAATAAACTGGCTACAGTTCATATATTTTTGGCACCTCTTTGAAAAAACTATCCATCATTCATTGTAGTTCATGTTGAGTAATGCTGACTCATTTCCTGACTGATATTTTGTTAGTTCTACCATGGTATGTGGGTTTGTCCAGTGTACAGCATTTTTTAATTTATCCACAAATAAACTTTGCAAGGGATTAGGTTGGGTGACTGAAGGGCAAAAATCCTTACTAATTAATCTATGTTGTAAAATGCTCTTTCAGTTTTTCTCATCAAAAATATTCATGTATAAGCTGTGGTAGTGTCTTATTTAAAAAAGCGAAATTGCATTCCCTCTCAGTTAACTCTGTAAAAAAGGAACCAATATTGTATTCACATGCCACAGTCATTTTATACATGATTGTAACTTTAACAGTTAGTAACTCTTTGCACAAAGACATATGAAATGTCTGTTTTTGTGATAGATGTCTTAAGTGATTTTTTGAATTCTCTAAACGATGACTGATGCCATCTAATGTTTCTGGTAAACACCCTATGCTGTCAGTTAGGTTTCTTGGAATGGCTTGAAATTTATTATAAATATTGTGCATTGTTGTATGATGTGGAACTTTTGCACTAAGGAACATTTCTTCATATTGTCTTTAAACTTGATGAGCTGACTGAGTTGATACACTTGAATCATAATAAATAAATACAAGTTACGTAATAAAAAACATATACTGAACCATAATTCACTTTGTAATTGAATACAGAACAAAACACACCATGCATAATAACTGAACTTAATTCAACTACTATCAGATCCACACTGACATTCAGAAGTTAGTATTACCTTGTTGGGAAATGTGTGCACATGCTCAGTGAAAAAAACTCCACAAGGTGGTTCATAGTTTATTGGATTACTCTGTATATGTTTAAGAACTACTTTCTGTTTTCTTGCATGCTGACTCTTCTACACTCTCAACTGTTGAATGCTACAATATTTGCTAACAAGTTTTGAAATGCAATCTGGTTATAAGTGCATTCTAAATTAAATTCCTTCTTTGTATGCAAAAACTCTAGCAAATAGAAGATATTTTACTCATGGGCCGTTCTGAGCAGTGGGCTGTTGAAGTTATCAAGGTATTTAATATCTTTTTAAAAAAAGATGGAGGGTTGAGAGAGAAAATGTAATGGTTTTGCTGTAAATGTAGATAAGTAAGTTTCAACCATCTAGGGATTTGACACATTTGGGCATTTTTCTCATTTTATCTTTGGATAGTGTTTAATGTACATTTTTAATACTATGCCATCATTATTATAGGCCAAATACTGCAAGTTGGTTCATAGTTCATTGGGTCACTCTGTGTTTGTCCTTTGATACCTTTTAGATTTGTGATCATATTCATGGTAATTATCAAGTGATGGGTTAAGACCAAAACATACAGCTTTTATAACAAATAATTCATGAGTTCACTCAAATTTCAAGTTTTGTTCCACTTACTGAGACATGTTTCGAACACTGTTGCCTTCTCATCAAAGCAGTATACTATATTTCGCTGTGAAAATCCCTGCTATTTAAATCTGCACAGCTTTTACTTATATCTCACTGTTTAGTATAGTACAAAATTACAGGCTCACTTCCAGGAAAATGCCATCAATAGCTTTCTCTTATATTTCATAATATAAAGATGCATTTACATGCCATTAAAAAATGTTATTTAAAGATGATAGTTGTTTCAATAAAAAAGATATTGAGGTTTTGGTAATGTATGTTAATTAGAAAACAAGCATTCGAAAATGGTCATCAGAGGAGATGAAAGTATTGCAAAAATGCCAACCATAGTATTTAATGAGCACTTGAATTTTTATCAGTAAAAAGTTTATGTTCCAGAGCATCTCTAGATAAATATATTAATAAGAATCTGAAATGGGTCTCAAGAAAAATTAAAAATATACATGTACATGCATATGCATCATCCAGCAATTAATCTTATTACTATCTTCTTGCAGGTTATATAGTAAGATGTTTCCCAGTAGGAGAATCAAGGGCATTTATTGAAAATATTAAAAACATCTTCACCAGCATTATGGAAGATAAAAGTGGTAAGTGATAAAGTACCAACTTAAGTAAGAGTGATGGCTTCAGTTATTAATTTCAGAAAGCCATAAATATTAAAGTTGTTTCTCTGGCAGCCATTATGTAGGTTGTGAATACAGAAAATGCATTAATGTTCCATTAATAGTGGATCTTGCATTTCATTCCCATTGGAACTTCAGTTGTACATCCTTCCTTCTGGCATGACAGCGTGAAGGGCTAAGGCCAGCCATACTATCACAATTTCATGAGTAGAGAGCAATGTTGCAGAGGGGCATGTGATAAACACCACATATCCCATTATTTTTCATTGCTCAGCTTTACAGATTAAGTTATCACCTTTCCATCATTAATTTCTCAATTATCCTCGTGAAGCTTGGTGGACTACATATTAGTTCTCCCTAACAGAGAGAATTTCTGAGTAGGTACTGGAAATTGATCCCAGAATCCTCCAAGCCATAGCCAGCAATGTTGACCACCAGACCCCAGGAAAGTGGACCAATTTTACATTTGTTGACTTAAAATTTTCTCAAAATTTACATAAATAAATTTGAGATTTGTAGTGAAAGTGAGTAAGTAAGCTTAAAATGCTCTTAATTTGTGTTCTTTGGTTTTATAATTGCAAAAGAAAATTTTCTCAAAATTTACATAAATAAATTTGAGATTTGTAGTGAAAGTGAGTAAGAGTATGTTTAAAATGCTCTTAATTTGTGTTCTTTGGTTTTATAATTGCAAAAGAAGGTTTTTATTTTATCTGTTACCTTCAATTACAGTCCCAAATGAACATTATATTTCGGTATTGTGCTGGGAATACCGTTCAGGAGAGGTTTGTGGGATTTTATGATGTCTCAAAAGTTAAAAATGTTTTCAAACTTTCAACTATTATTTTAGGTATGTTAAGAGAGTGAGGTGTAACTAATAAATTTATCTTTCAAACCTATGGTGGAGCTTCTGTGGTGTTCCGTTCTGCAGGAGATATGCAAAGCATCATGAAACAAGAGTGTTCACTTGCAATATATTGTACACATACAAATTAAATTTGGCACCAATATATGGATCAAAAAACAATAATGGTACAGCTATTCATTTATGATTTGACTACTTTTAATAAATATTTCAGCAAATGATCAAAGAGAACTAATAAAAATCGTAAGTATGGCTTCCTTCGGAAGGGAAGTAAAGCCGTGGGTCCCGTGTCATACATTTACGGCATGATAAAAAACCTCAAGCCTGAAAGAAGAGGCCTGTGAGCAAAATTTGTTGGCCGTTTCACGCCCTGAATAGAATGGGATGCTGATAACCTGTGATGTTAAAGAGCATCCTTAAATAAACAAATCAAAAAAAAAGAGATAGAACTAAAGTTCTGAGAGATTTAGCTTTCAAACTACATGCATGCACAACAAGATGGAGCTTCCACTCAAGAGCAACAGCAATAATAACTTCTCAAGTCCCAAGTGAATTACAGCTAGCTTTGCCACTGATAGGCTCATACTGGTGTTCTTGTCTGAAAATATGTTTTCCTGTAGATATTCATAAACTCCTGACAAAATGCAATACAATTTACTTTGTGTACTTCTGTTAATATATCTTTGATCAGCTGATTTCCTAAGATGATAAATGGCTATATCTACCATCCTGGAAAATTAGCACAAGTTTATCTCAGTGCACAATGACTATTTCATGCAGTATCATGTTCTAGAGTAGAAATGTATGCTGGTTTTCTTGTTAAATATTTCTTGTTCTTGATACTGCCTCCACCAATGAGATGTTGTTCTTGGGTGCATTCCATAGCTTTCTCCAACACTAGCAGCATTCTCTCTGTTCAGTCAGCGCAGTGACCTTTGCTTAAAGTATCCATTGTTATAGGACAATGTAATGGTGATATGTCAAGGTATATAAGGACAGAGGGAATATTAAGCAGCTGGTTTTACCATACTCAAGAAAAGAAATATGTAAACCTCTTGAAAAAACAAAATAAGAATTGATTGTTCTATTTCTATTGGTTAAATATATCAAAAGGCTTGTAATAGTAGTGTATATTTTTTGTTTTAAGTTCAACCATTGCCTCTTACCCCCTGCTTGGATAAACAAATATGATTACGGCTATAAGAGAGATTAGAGATCCAACTAATGATAAGATATTTCAAGAAGTGTCGGAAAAATGTTGCATTACCAAGTTCATACATTAAAAAGATGTCAGTTGCATGATATTGGATTGTGAGGGGCTGTACTTCATCACCAAAACTAGGACACACATGTTCTCATCTTCCCTGAAGGATTGTGCAAGAAATAAAGTGCAACTAAACAAGAGATAAGGATTCAGGTGAACAAGAAAGAGAATTAAAATGTAAATTGGAACTTGCACAGTGAAGCTAATCATATTAATTGATATCAATGTATGATTCAGTTGAACTACACACTCTTAAAGGTGAACTTTAGCTTTAGCCTGGCTGAAGATGGGAACTAAATGTTCTCGAAACCGGTTCCATACATTTATGAAAAGTAAGTGAAGCTTTAAGAGTGTGTAGTTGAACTGAATCATACAATGATATCAATTAAGAAAGAGAATATTAGTCTTGTTGTTTGTGCAAATGGAATTGCTAACATATTAATCTTGCTATATCTATGTGAATTAAAAGCCTGTTATTTTCATATTTGCTCTCTCTCTCTTTTCGTGTTGTTGTATCCAGGTATTTAACAATCTATTTATGCATTGTACCAAAGAACATAAATATGCAGTATTAAATAGTGGAAATTTTTACAGTAAAGTATATAATATTGTAATTTTTATGAGGAAATCATGCAAATTTCACTAGTTTTGTTGAACTTGGACATTTTACTTAAATGTAAATTGGAACTTGCACAGTGAAGCTAATCATACAATGATATCAATTACTTGGGCACGTTTCGAAAGCTGTTGCCTTCATCATCAGTGTGTTCTATTGTTAACTTCCTAATATGATATTAAGATGTGACTCTTAAGATTTTACAAATTTAATGATGAGACTACTATTGTTTTGAAGATCAATTACAGATAATCACATAGAAAATAACAGCCACATCCAAAACAACATAAACTCACAATAATTAACAGCCTCACATTCAGATTAACAAACCAACCAATAAGTAAGAGAGAATACAAATCTGAGCACCAAAAAATCATAAATATAGCACATAAAAAATGGCTACACAAAAGATATGGTCAACAAGAAAATAGAAAATTTCAAAAAACAAATAAAAGACATCATTATACTAAACGACTACAAAGGATGTTATGTACATGAAATTCACATTCCATCCATGTGAAATCCACCAAAAATTCCAGAAGATTTTTAAAGATGCAAACATTATTTTGGCTCCAGTAAACACATGCAGTTTATAAATCCCTCCTAAAAATGAACACAAAAGAAAGTTTTGCCAGAAAAAGAATCAGGCATTTACAAAATCATATGCAAAAACTGCAATATAAAATATAAAGGCAAAACAAAAAGAAACATTACCCTACAGTTTAAGGAACACAAGAAAAATGTAAAATATAAACGCATGGAGAAATCAGCAATATTATTCCATTTCTGCCCCCCCCCCAAAAAAAACACCATGAAGCTTTTCAAAAACCCATAGAATTAACAATGGGAGAAAATATATTCATTCATAAACAAAAAAAGGAAAATTTTAATTTCAATGTTAATTCAATTTGGAATTGAATAAAGTGGCATTAATAATTTCTTCTGAGTCGAAATATTTAGAACACTCTTTATGGTGTCACTCATCAGATTTACTCAAGATGTATTTTGTGGAACAAATGTCCACATCCACAGCTGTTAAAGGAAAATTTAGTTAATTTTGATCTTCGAAACTACAGGAACCTCATCACTAAATTCATAAAATCTACATAGCGACATCTTAATACCATGTTGGGAAGAAGAGGAAGGAGGAGGAAGAACAAGAAGAAGGATATGATGATGATGATTTCAGTGATTTCCTCATAAAAATTGCAACATCAAATATGTTTGAATTTTTCTTATCAACAGATATTAATATTATATTTATATGAGAGAAATGAATACATTTCTGAATTAAAAGAATGCATTCCTAAATAGTTTTTAATTTCTGTTATGAAATATCAATGTTCGTACATGGGAGCTTTATTCTTGATCATAAATATGTGCTTGCTGATCCTAAGATAAAGAAGAATTGGTATTATGTTATATTTCAGAAAACAATATTTTATTCACTTGTCTGTTTTTAGCACCTGTTGAAGTGCAAGAGGGAGCCTTGATGGGATTGATAAGTCTCTCACGTCACAATCCTAGTCACATTTTGAATTTATTAAAATGTTGGGAACCAAAAATGAAGCTTTCCATGAAGGCACTACAAAAAATAGCAGCATTCATGCAATACAGGCCTTTTAATTTCTGGACACAATATGTGCACAATATGCTAAAGAAGAAGCCAGACAACCACAGACCTACAACCGAAGAAAGTTAATTTATTGAGGACTTAATAATCTTCATTGTGATATCTCTCAGCGTTATGTTTCAGTGTATTACTTCTTTGCCTACATGCTGATTGGACTTTGAATAAATATTTGTTATATATAATAACCTGTTATTCTTTCCCCTCCCCCCTCTCCCTTTCCCTCCAGCTCCCTTTTTTAAGCTTTCCAGATACTGACATAATGTCGGGATTCCATAGTAAGGTCAACAGCATGACGTACATAATTTGAAAACACAGTCTGCAAACACATTAAAGTTCCCAATACAGATGAAATTTGGAATCTAACACAGTGAAGTACACATTAATGCATTGCAAGTCAATATATTTGAAAACACTCTTGCTAATGTAACTTAACTGAAGGTGTTTATCAAACCTTTATCCATATTGCAACTGTTATATCATTGGATTTAGTCAAACTGGTTGGTACCTGAGGTGCTAGTGCCCAACGTTCATTGGAAGGCCACCGGATCAACTCAGATATCAATCTGTTCAACTCCAACCAAGGACCCAACAAACTTGTAACAGCTGAGAATTTGGACAGATATCTATCCCCAGGCAGAACTCAAACCTGTGACTTTCTAGCTTAAGAAACTGCATGGCAGATATTTGCTTGCCCATTGTTCTTGTCGTCCAGTACACCAGCATCTTTGTATT
This sequence comes from Metallyticus violacea, assembly GCA_030762175.1. Taxonomy (NCBI): domain Eukaryota; kingdom Metazoa; phylum Arthropoda; class Insecta; order Mantodea; family Metallyticidae; genus Metallyticus; species Metallyticus violacea. Next base: position 65,598,128 of record CM060838.1, on the reverse strand, counting down.
GATTAGCTGTAACATATTGACAGTTTGGCAAAACAATTGGAATGGTTACCATTTTCTTACAAACTCAGTTGCCATGGATGGTGACAGGGCACATCGTTTTCGGCTATGAAACTTATGACCAGCCATTCAATCATTTGTCAGTTTTTTGCTTAAGGCTTGTACTGTTCAATAATGGATATTAACACTAAGAAGTTACTTGTTGAAGTACAAAAGCTTTGTGGCTTCGTACAACATATCTAGCATCAAATATCACAAAAACAATTTCCTCTGGGAGGAAATTTGCATTGAACACACAGGGACCTGGAATTGTTTAGAGTTACAAAATAAAATAAAGGTAAGTTCAAAAAATATTGATTTAAATAGCATAAATTTTCACAGTGAAATATATAATATAACAAATTATTTATGAGGAATTCGCTCAAATTTCACTAGTTTTGTTCCACTTACTTGGACATGTTTTGAAGACTGTTGCCTTCATGACATAAATAATTTGTTATATTAAAAATATTGTTTATTTTTATCATATTTCTAGTAAACTGCAGCCTTGTGGAATTGTAATGCAATCTGTAAAATAATTTCTTACTTTATATCCCATACTCCTGAACTGATAGATTGTCACAGGGTTCACTTAATTTGTCTTCAAAGCAAAGTGCATATTTTATTCTTAATTAGCTAGTGAGTTGATTTAATGCTCTTATGCTGCACTTACCATTCAATTATACAGAACATGTTTCACAGGCTTTTGCCTACGTCATCAGCTGTGAGACGACTGCTGGATTCATTGTTGGTTGAATGGACTTGTTCTAGCTCTTGAGGACATTTTATGAACTTTTGGATTAATTTGTATGCTGTTGCGATTTCAAAATTCATAACCTTAACCTCAAATTTTTCATAAATGTTTATCTCCATATTCCCAGCTCCAAGGATCTATCTAAAATTTCAATAATTTGACTTCCATTTCTATATCATATTTATCTCTCCAAAAGTGATGTTCAACCGTTAATTTATCTATCTGATTGTACCTGATGTTTCTTCAGTGTTTCTTTAGCCTAATTCCAATGATTCTTTTTGTTTTGCCAATATATACTTTGTTGCATTTCGAACAGTTGATTTTATACATGTGAAACATGTTCTGTATATTTCAATGGTAAGTGGAGCATGAAAGTATCAAATTGACACACTAGCTAATTAAGAATAAATTAATTTCTTCACTGTTTACTTCTGACACAAAATTAATTTTAAATTTAAAGTGCATATTGCTTCCTAACAATTTGTGAAGAACATAGGTAGCTTTGACTATTCCACTAGCAAAGTCAGTTTTTCACATATTAATTTTGGCAGAAAATCCCCCATGTACCAACTATAATGCCTATAATATATACCATTCAGCTTACTATACATAAAGGATAATTAGAAAAAACTTTAAGCATAAGTTATTGGAAAAAAAAATTTAGTCTACTATAGCAAAAGGGAAAAACCTATCATGTTCATCATAAGGCATATTTGACTCTGCTAGTTGATACTATCTCGTCTGTTTTCTTACCCATAGATAAGTATTGAAACGTAGAATCAGTGGATTTTCCTTAAACAAGAACATTGTTAGGTGAAACATTATTCAGCAGATGAAATCAGGCTACTTTAATTTTTAAGTGTAGTGAATTCATCTTGTGGCCTTTGAATATGGGTATTCTTGCCACTAACAGCTGCAGTCATTTTGGAAAATCATAACTGTCTTAAGAGTTATCCAGTTTTCTTCTAACATTTCTTCAATGGCCAGAGTTCCCATCCTTGTAAGAGTGGGGCTAGTGCCTTCTGTAAGTGCCAAAGAGCCACTAATTTTAGAGGATTATTAAATTGTTTTAAAGAATGTTATTGTATGAATTTAGATATATTTATTTTATGCATATTATTTTGCTTTTTGTTATATTTCTTACACATGTATATTAAAATTGTAATTATTTTTAAATTTTTATTATGTGAAATATATTTAATTCAATTCTAGCATGCTTGTCAGTACAAAGGAGTTCTGAATAGAATGGCAGATTTCACAAAATGTCTTAGACGTCATTGATGCACTAAACTAATAATAATGATATGTAGAAGATTCAGTCCCTACTAAAATGTGAAATAACTTTTAATGGACATATCTGTAATACATTTTAAGGTAAAGAAGTGTAAAAGAGACTGTAACTTATCTATGCTGTTTTAGACAAGAACTAGCTGGCCAAAGAAAACAACATTCCAGAAGTTTTGATAAATACTGAAATAAATTTAATTTAACCAGCTATTATTTTGTGCTATCTTTTCCAATTCTTTTCTTAGTCATCAGACAAATGTCAGGGAGGTATTCTAAATTTATGCCTGGAATCCCTCCTCTTCCCCCCTCCCAGCAGTGGACACATGAGATGATATAAATTGGAAGACATTTATGAGGATTGAGGAAAACCTCAGTCAGGGAGCATGGCCCTAGCAGGAATCAAACTCCAGACCTCCTGCTCATGAGTCCTAACCTTGACATCAGCCACCTATGGCGGTAGGTTATATTTCTGCCAGGACCATTCTCTCTGGCAGATTTTTTCCAGGTTTTCATCAGTCTTCATCAATGGAAAATGGAAGATACTCCAAACTTAGGCCCAAAAGCTTCCTTCCTATACAAATTCCTTTCCCAGTATCAAAAATAGCCCTGCCTACAAGGCCACAGTAGTGACAACAGTATTAAAAAAAATTCTCTTAAATGTTTATATGACATAAAATCCATTATTTTTCTCAAATACTACTTTATATGTTTTATAACTTGTGATGTAGATTTTCTTATTGGTAAACAGCATTAGCAGGTTCATATTATGAAAAGACTTTGTCTTCTCCAGTCTAACATTATACAGAAGGGAGTAAGCAAATAGTCTGTGAGTTGCTGGTAAGCCTGTAGTTCCAGATTCTTGTTTAAATGCAGGAGCAGCTAATTTTTTACATTTTGAGCTGCAGAGCAAATGGTTTTTGTTTCCAAACAGAATTTGTACTAATTCATCTTCTAAACTTTTGCATTGCTTCTAGAATTTAAATTTAGCATAGGCTCTGAGGGCAATTTCTAATGGTTTAAGCAACTTGAAAATATCTTTGAATCATTACTTTTAGGCAAGGTGATAATAGCAATACAATTTTCTTTCTTTGACTACTCCATGATGGAAGGCAGACTGCACATTCCTACTAAGTAATGCATCAAATCTCCTGCATATGGCAAAAGTCTATAACAGCGTATTGTTCTCTTGTGGTACCAAGGATTTTGTGAGACATTCAATTGAGCTGTAAAAGTGTCCTCTCCCCAAACCAGTTGCAATAATTAAGTGATAACCATAGCTATGAATTTACAGAGTTAAATCAATAGCTATTATGTTTTTTTTTCCTTCCTCCCCCCTTATTAAGCAGACCTTTTCATTGTTCAAAGCAAACACCTTTATAATAAAAATTTTGATACAATAGGAATGATTCAATCCAAAATTACACCTTTTCATACATATTTGCAAATATATTTGTATTAAATCTGATAAGCTACTAAAGTATACAATAAGTATTGATATATAGTAGAGAAACTAGTTCTGACTAGGTAGTGCTGCATGCCTGTGATTTACTACAGCCAATCAGCTTTTGAAGGTCATATGCAGGTTTGATGGGCAGTGTAGGTATAATAAAGAGTATAATAATAATAGCTTAAGAAATACAGGTCAAACTCTGCACTATTTTTAATAAATTTATTACATTTGAGAATTTTGGACTTTGTTATTTATTTAAAACATATCTTTTAAAAAAGAAATTATTTTAAAAAATATATATGGAACTAACACAGTGAAGCCAAGTCATATGAATAAATTCATGAGATATGTGTCATACTAAACACTCTTATTGCTTCACTTACTTGTGTGATATTTGGAACCGGTTTCGAAGACCTTCGTGTTCATCTTCGGCCAAGGGTACGAGTGATTGGAGAATCCAATGGCTACGTAGAGATGAAGTGTCACCCTGGGAGTGTATTAATGTACTTAAAGTTGGTGTTTTCTACCTTTGGAATATCAATGTTCATTAATCGATCTCTGTATTTATGAATTAAATTTTTTTCTTTTTTTACATTCTTTTTTTTTTTCTTTATTTACATTCATAAATACAGAGATCGATGAATGAACTTTGATATTCCAAAGGTAAATTTTTTCTTTTTTTACATTCTTTATTTTTTTCCTCCTCCCCTTTTTTTACATTCATAAACACAGAGATCGATTAATGAACTTTGACATTCCAAAGGTAGAAAACACCAACTTTTAAGTACATTAAAACACCTCCAGGGCGACACTTCATCTCTACAGAGCTGTTGGATTCTCCAATCAGTCGTACCCTTGGCCGAAGATGAAGACAAAGGTCTTTAAAACTGGTTCCAAATATTACACAAGTAAGTGAAGCAATAAGAGTGTTTAGTACGGCATATATCACATGAATTTATTCATGTGTTACTTATGTTTACTTGTTTCTGATTTCTAAAACAAATATTTTCATATGGTGAATGCTTTTGAATTCCCACTTAAGATTAAAATCATGGAAGCACATTGCAATAGTGTATTACAAAGTGTTTAAGAACATGACTTTCAAATCTGAAGAGATATAATTTCCATCATACTTGAAGTTTACACACAGGTATATAAATAGAATTTATTACAATGTGCTTGGAATAGGAAAAAACTAAAAGTATAAGGTTTAAACATTTTACCTTTTTACATGTAGGCTGTATGACCAATTTGTTGTGTTCATAATCTAGTTGTGATCTGCTGTTCCAGAGATTCCAGTTTTGATTCTAGGCAAATTGAGGAAGTTTTTGAAATGGAATAGTTTGGAATCACTCCACCTTGTGAAAATTGAAGATACTGGATCTAAGAAGTAGTAAATCTGTTCTGGTAAGCAGTGTTTCAGACCGAAGTGCTGTAGTGCTAATCATGAGAATTATGCATTTGCAGTAACTAGTTTGTAGATCTTGGTTCTGTAAAGCCTAGATTATTATGACCTCAAATTTAGATAATATAAGGGACCAATTGTTTAATTATATCTGCTAAGACAGCAGACTGAGCTGACACAGTTTAAAAACAAGATATTCTGAGTTTTTTTTTCCCCCTCGTACCAAGATAAAGAACTGCCAGCATGTTATTAACTATATGCTAGAAAGGTATAACTTATTTTATGAATCTGAAGCTTTTTAGATGTACAGCATTAAGGCCACCAATTCAAGCATTTTACTGCAATACAGCAAAATCTTTGATATTCATAACATCATTGGTCACACTTTTTAATAATGCATCTCTGTTATCTTCTGTATTGAAACCCTATTCAAGACAGAACTGGCTTGGTCCCACATTTTTTTCATTCTTAACAGGTTTCCATGTTATTTACGCATGAAGTTAAAATGAATAATCTCATCATCTGCAGTAGCTTAAAATAAATAAAGACAGTGTAGCATTCTTTTGGCTCCTTCTCACACATTTTTCTCCGCTCAAAGAGAGTAATTTTACAGAAAGTGTCCTAAAAATGAACCTTCTCATTTTCATTATGTATAATGCACAGAAATGCCATACACCAGATTTTTTCTACAATTAAACTTTGTTATTTCTCTTAGACTCCATTTCTCCTATGCCTTTAGTTTTATTATGTTCACCTACTCACTTAAGGGTAATATTTTTGATGTGACATTGTTGATCATGAAAGTCACAATTCTGTACTCTGCTTAGCCTTTCTCAATAGGATGGTTGGTGTGACTTAACGGAAATTTACTTAAGGGCTGTTATGCTAAGTTAATAAAACTATTAGCCCAAAACCAAATGCACTCTTTCAGAGTATTGCAAAGAAACCTGGTTTTTATGATAATGACCCACATATATTGTTATTCTCTTGAAATTAAAGCTGTTTCAAAATTTTTGTATTTCAAAGAATGTGTTCAAGAATATTGTTTCTGTTATAATTAATGGCATACTATTTTTGTTTCTGTGTTAGGTAACTTCCATTTTATTAAAGTAAAAATAACACATGACTAATGGTTTTTGCAGGTACCAAAATTGAATGTTAGCAAAAAAATTTCCAAAATGGACATGCTTCTGTGATATTCAGGTTCCAAATTGGACAGGTTTCACTATATAAATGCATACCTTCGAGAATGCCAGTCAGCTGCTAGAGGAATGCAATGGAAAAGCCATATCTGAAGTGTTTTATGGTTATGTGCTTGAAAATAAATAATTTAAATTTCTTGGATCAGGACATAGAATACCACATGCAGCAAATGCAAAGGGGAGAAGCCAGAATATAAGGAATTTATGCATACATAATTCAGGCTAATTTTTGGAAAATATCCTTTGACAGTGAACAGTTATTTCAATGCACTCTTCTGTTCGCTGATCACTATAATGGATAATTCCATGGTAAAAACATAACATCTAAAAAGCAATTTTCAGCATATATATATTATGTTTCATATAGAATGTTTTTCCTTCCTGCATTTTGCATCTAACAATGTAATAGACACTTAACTCTTCTCATGTATACCTCAATAATTAAATAATATAAATTCTGTAATGATTGTAACAAATTTTGCCAGTATAATTTTTCAGATTTTGAATAATGACTTAACAGTTAAATGTAATGTACACATATTCTTACTCTCTGCAAAGGCTTGCACCAGAAACAGGAATTTTGCAAACCTCCCTTAAAATATGAGGTCTGTTAGTAAAGTATCCGACCTTTAGCCAGTTAAAAAAAAAAAAAAAAAAAAAAATGGCATACCTGGAACGTTGGAAACCTAATCACCCTCAAGGTAATCTCCTTGGGACTCCACACACTTCTCCCAGCGGATCCGCCATTGTTGGAAACATTCCGAAAAAGCCTCTTTCGGAATCGATTTTAGCTCAGCTGTCGTTGCAATCATAATGTCCTCTCTTGTGTGAAATCGCGTTCCTTTCGATGGTCTCTTGACTTTGGGAACAGCCAGAAGTCGCAGGGGGCCATATCAGGAGAGTAAGGAGCCTGACGAACCAGAGGAATCTGGTTTTTCGCCAAAAAAAAAAAAAAAAAAAAGTTAATCAAATGCGAGGAATGTGCTGGAGCATTGTCGTGATGGAGTCGCCAATTTCCTGATGACCACAACTCCGCTCGCTTGCGCCGCACAGCATCACGTAGGCGACGTAGGACATCCCTATTACTCTTTGGTGATTGCTTGATACCCTGTGGTGCGTACTCATGGTGTGCCATTCCATTGGAGTCAAAGAAAGCATCACTTTGACGTTGCTGCGCACTTGGCGGGCCTTCTTTGGTCTTGGTGACGTCACCGAAAGCCATCTGAATCTTCCGAATGGTTTCCACCTGGCTGTCGCCCAGTTTCTGGAAAAATTTGATGCAGTAACGCTGCTCCAGTCGTTCCGTCATTTTACTTGCACGGAAAAACCGACGAGAGCACTACACACTACGTCACACGAACACTGCTCTACAGCAACTGGCGCTATCCACAGGCGGGAAAAAATTTACGCATGCGCAGGAAGGTTCAAGGTCGGCTCATGCAAGTGCACATGATTCAAATTCATCAGGTTTTTGAAATAAAAAATAAAGTCGGATACTTTTCTAACTGACCTCGTATAATCCTACATTTAAAATTAAAATCATATAAGACAATTGCTGTACAATCACGCAATAGTATAGAGTAAATTTCTGCAACTGGGGTTTAGATAACGTTAAGAATGACTGTGTATTGGTCCACATTTAATTTTTTTCATGGATAAAGCATGGTTCTATTTAAATGATCATGTAGTAAGACAGAACAGGTACTGGAGCACAAAATGTCGTTGCTTAACCAAAAATTTTATGTTGTATTGTACAGTGAATGGTTACAGAATTTAAGGGCCTATATTTTATGAAAATGCCAGGAATGCACAAAGGGATAACATAATCATACCATTCTTTGAAGAATTATTGGACATTGAATATAAACATGCATTTTTTTCACAGAGTTACAGGGATAACATAATGTACCATTCTTTGAAGAATTATTAGACATTGAATCTAAAGATGCATTTTTTTTTTCAACAGGACTTCATTACAGCACATACAGGTAGATTTCCTCATAGTTTTAATTGAGGAAAGGGTCTTTAGTAAGGTACTATGGCCAGTGTGATCTGTAGATGCTACCTATATGATTTGTATGATTAAATTATGAATGAATATTTATTTATAACCATTTGAATACAAAACAAATTTTTCAGTCAAAATAAACTTTCCAAATATAAATTATTTTGAAATGCTAATTGGAACTTGTACAGTGAAGCAAATCATATAATTAAGATTATTGTATTGAGTTCTAAATGCAAAACAAATAAGTGAAGCCAATAAAAGTGTCTAGTTTGACACAGTCTTACAATATACTTAATCAATTATATTAGCTAAAGGGAAGCTTTCCTTGAAAGCTATTACGGCATGCTTAGATAAAATTCCAGGGATGCAAGTAAAATGGTTGGAGAGTCTGTGGGGTGGTGATGGAGGCCAAAATGCTCTATGGAGTTCAGATATGAGATTTGGAAGAAGGTGAGTTAACGTGAGTCTGATACACAGAGACTTTTGTAAACAAATATATGGGTTTACCCAGAGCCTCGCCGAGCGATGTGGCCCAAGTTGATATAGGTAGAATAGGCAGTAAAGGGAAAATTGTGGAAAGAGTATTGAAATAATGGTTTAGAATTAGTAATTTAGAGGTGCATAGTGTCTTATATTAGTGTTTGGTAGGCCAGCAAAAGCTTAATCAAGGCAGTACTTGGTTCAACAAGATAAAAGCAAATCTAGAAAAAATTGGTTTTGGGAACATGTGGAGGGCCAGGGGAGTATTAGGAAGGGGTTCTTGAAAGAGATTAGGTTAAGAACCGAAGATATTGAAAGGCAAAAATTTGCTAGTTTTAAACTGAAAATATATACTACATATAGAGGAATGAAAAGAGTTTGGAATAGGGAAAACTATGTCGAAATGTATGATAAACCAACAAGAGAAGGTTTTGCATGGGCAAGAAGAGGAGCTATGAAATTGAATGGTTTAAGAGTAAGGGGGAAGCTGGATAAATGTACATTATGTAGTCAGCAAGATAATAATTAGCATATATTACTGGATAGTGAGCAAATCAAGCTTTTAGGGAGAAATTGGAAATGCGAAGATGGTCTAATTTACTAAAGAAAATTGGGGAAAAAGATGTTGAATGTTAAAGCAAGACAAGGGGTGGTGCAAATTGATATATACTTAGGTAAAGTGAGAGCTAAATGGATGAGAAAAATTAGTAAGCAAGATAGTGAAGAATATGTAGAGTGTGAGGGGGTGGAATGGAAATAGTAGGAAGGGCCCTATAACTCAGTAACTGAGTGTTTGAGTTTATCAGGCCTAGGAAATACACCAATGAGGATAGTGAAGTCTAGCTATATAGGGAGTACAATTTGTTAAGAATATACAAGGAATGTTATAATAATTGTTATACTCCTTGTAATGAAAGTTCGAAATAAGTATTGTGTTCTATTCTAATCAATTATCTTACTATATTTTAACAAACAAACCAAGCATGCCCCAGTCCTTGGTTTATCAGTTGATTTCTACTGGAATATCTTGGGGACTTTGACGTAGCCCACTCTTCATAAAATAAAATCCATAATAGAACACTACCACCTATTATAATATAATAGGTATTAATTTAGTTGCCTACCTATAGACCTACAATATATTTAAAAAAATCTAACTTCTCTATAAACTAGCTCTCTCATACATAACCTCCTGGCTGTATGTATGGGCTAAAGCTATATTAATACCTCTTCTTTTTCTACACTATACTGATTTTCTTGCCCTTTTCTTAAGCTCCTTGTCCATTCATCTCTTACCTTTTCTAAAAATATTCCCATTACTTTAATCTTTTTAACTCCTGGGTTCGCCAACATTTTACTGGTTACTATACCTTTGGTTATTTTGTTCCATATCTCATCTCTCCATCATTTCACACTCTAAGAAACTATGGAATTGGATTATTAATTTATTAAAACTTGTAATTCTACTCTTTTTTTATTAGTGTTTAACACTTGTTTGTAGTACTGAGGCACCACAGGCGGTGTCTTCTCTTTTGCAGTACATGTTACACAAAATAATACAAAATGTTGATAAAAATGTTAATTGAACAATTTATAAATAAATTGATTGCAAAGTAATTTTAAGTACCTAACTACTAACAAAAATACTGATGATTACAATTAACAAAATGACTGCAGAATTATTTTATACATAATATTAAATTATAAACTTAGACCTAAGATATATTAAGTAGATAACTAAATATGGTACATAAAATATTAAATTAAAAATAAGCTATAATCATAGTTTAATTTAAATATTATTAATAGTAATATTTTATTATAATTTAGTTTTAAATTTTGAAATAGTTCAATAGTTCCTGATATTGCAAGGCAAGATATTCCAAAGACGACAACAGAAGAAACTGTGAAAGAGGAAGATTATTAAGTTGTTTCGTGTAATGGTATTGTTAGTAAAGAGTGATGTTATGATCTGATATGGTTATGATGTGAAGATAGTTCATGAAAACAACATGCCAAAAGTTCGGGGTGAAAATGTGAATATGATAATGTAAGATGAGAAAGTGGAGAGTTCTTCGTTGCTTAAGACTGAGCCAGGATAATAGTTCAAGAAATGGAGTGATATGTTTAAATCAACTAATGTTATGGAGAAACTTGAAAAATTAAGGTGTCAGAATAACTTGTATATGTTGGAAGAACTTAAAGTCACTATAAGAAGAGAAATTGCAGCAATTCCACAAGAACAATTAATGCCTGTGAATACAAACTTTCTTAAAGTGTGCAAGAAATGTGTGTTGGCACAAGGGTATAATTTCCAACATCATCTATGACAAAGATATGTGATTATTGCAATGCAATTTGCATGGGAGATCTATGTGCTTGAATTGAGAAATTATGTATGTTCAACTCAGCCAGCAGACAGCATGCTTTCAGCTGCGACATGGGCCACACTCTCACAGATGAACATCCATTAGGAAGAACAGTATTATACATGTGAGTTTTCGTTTTAATGGTCTTACTGTATAATTCCTTTTTAGCTTCAGTTAATAGCCATCTTCTCCAGAAACCCTCCATAGCACAGATTACATGTTCCCCTTGGTTATCTTCAGGTTCCAGAGACTCTGAATTTGTAACTCTAAATGTAGTCTTTTTGATAAAGTAATCAACTCTACTTGAGCATTTAATACAATCAGAATTAGGAAGGGTGTTCAGTTCTGTACATCAAAAAATGAATCACTTCTTTTATTTATATCATAAAAGTTTTGTCACCCACTTCCTTTAATAGTAATCTTTATAAATATTGTACTTACAAAGCTGTTGACAATGGAGTGGCAATATAACCTCAACTTAGGTATTCATTTTTTACACTAAACTCCATTCACTTGCACAAAAGTAAGATGCGTTTCGGGAGAATCTCTCCCATTCTCAGTGCTCCACTGGAGCAACTGAAAATGCATTTGTACACTTCTTGCAAATGTGATCCAATCATTGAACTTCATTTAGTCACAGGCTGCAAAATGTGGACAATCCAATTTTTGTGTCTGAATATTCCTTGCATAACAGCCTCTTTTGATGTAAACAGTAACAATCTCTTCTGAAATGACACTTTTTTTATTCTTTCACCTACAACCATTTTTAAAGTCTTCCTATTTTGGAGAAACACGTTTTCTGCTCTATAAAAGGCCATTTTTTAATTCATCATTAATATCACCGTATCTATATTTGGCTGAAGATGAAAGAGTCACAATTAAATAAATTGTACTTATGAAGCTGTAGACAGTGGAGTGGTAATTTATCCTACACTTATGTATTGAACTTGTTTACACTAAACTCCATTTACTTAGCTAAAACTAAGACATGTTTTGGGAGAACTCACTTCCATCTTCGGTCATTCGGTTTAAGCAGGTTGATAAATCAACGGTAGCAGCTCATTTTTGGACCAAAAAACATGAAATTAAACCAGAAGTTAATCTACTAAAACAACTTCACTACTCAATGGAACTATTCACTTGGGAAAAAATTTTCATCATAAAAAATAGAGAAAACTTGATGAACTTAGATTTTCCTCCTGTAGATGAACTCAGCAAGTTCCTACTACAACCACCAGACACTGCCACAGGAACATCCAGGTATTCAGCCACCATTTTGAGTAACAGTAGTTGGTCAACAACTCAAGATGAGAGTAGGTTCTCCCGAAACATTCTTAGTTTTAGCTAAGTAAGTGGAGTTTAGTGCAAATAAGTTGAATACATAAGTGTAGGAGTGACAATTTCTTTGCTTTTCTGCAATTGGGGAAGAGTTTCCTGCACCTGCCTGACCGCTCTTTTAAGGGATGTCACAAAATGTATTTTCAGCATGGGAGGACAAGGATATTAACTACTAACCTGCTGTCCACATCATTGCTTTATGCCTAATGTAGTGTAGCATTAAAAAAGCTATATCTGATTTGGTAATGAACATGACTGTTTGGTTTATGTTAATTACATATATATGTTACAAGGGTAGGTCCGTAAGTTTCTGGCCTCACCGATAAAGAATATCACTTTCACAAAAACCGTATCTCTTAAGTAAATAATTGCAGCTGTAACTTCCCTTCCGCTGTGTTCATTTGTTCAGATATAGTTGCATAAAGAAGGCTATGTGCAGAACATTGTGACATGTTCAAAATGGAGTATCCACTTGTTATTAAGTTCTTCATAAAAGAAGGACTTACTCCAAATGAAATTAAACAGCAATTGGATGGTGTATATAAAGGGAAGCATCCACCTCATATTCTACCATATAAGAATGGGCCAAACTTTTTTGAATTGGTTGAGAAAGCACTGAAGATGAAGAGTGAGCAGGTTGGTCCTTGGAGGTGTTCACTCATGAAAACATCGCTCTTGTGGAAGGAGAAATTATGGAAGACCGGCGGCTCAAAGTTACAGAAATAGCAGCAAGGTTGGTCCTTTCTAAAACAACAACCCATGGAATTATTCATGAACATTTAAACATGAATAAGGTTAATGCCTAGACTTCTTTTCTTAGTTCAAAAGCAGCAATGAGTCATTTCTTGTCAGGCATTTTTGGAGCTCTGCCGTGGCAATGAGAAAGAAGCTCTACAAGCCATTGTTACAGGAGATGAAACTATGGTCCTCTACTATGATCCCTTGTTCAAAAGAGAATCAATGGAGTGGCGTAAACCTGGAGAAGCACCGCCTCTAAAGGCCAAGGTCACTTAGTCGACCAAGAAAATCATGACCACAATCTTTTGGGACTGTGAAGGAATACTCTTCATTGGCTTCAAGGAGAGGAACATCACATTAAATGGGGAGTACTGTGCTGGCCTACTGCACAGATAGTGCTTCCATTAAAGAGAGAAGGTGAGGAAAGCTAAGTGGTGATGTGTTCCTTCTTCACAACAATGCGCCTGGTCACATAGCTCTTGTTGCAAAGGAAGTTGTGAAGAAATGAGGCTTTGAGGAGATTCACCATCCACCCTACAGCCCAGATCTAGCTTCCAGTTACTATTTCCTCTTCTCAAAACTCAAGAAGGACCTTTTAGGAAGGAAATTTAAGTGTGCTAAAGAAGGCAGGATGCTGTTTATGCCCATTTTGCAGACAATACTTCTATTTTGGGGGGAGGGGGGATTGAAATGTTAATTCAAAGACTTGGAAAGTGTATTGCAAGAAAAGATAAATATATTGAAAGTGAAATATAATTTTTGTCTTTATCCTACCTAGAAAATGGTCGGGCCAGAAACGTATGGACCAACCTTCATATATTAGTTATACACAAAACTTAACATTGGAAAGGCAAGTGGTAACTGTAGTGTGTTTCACAGTACCACATCTATGATTTTTTGCATTATCTTATGTATTTCAGGATGTCAAATTTGTTTTTAAAAACTCCTATTTATATTACATTCTAAATACGTATAAAATATGTAATATTTTTAAGTTTAGAATAGAAAGCTTTTTTTATTTTAAAAAAAAGAAAAGAGCAGGAAATATATTGATTCTGGTACCTAGAATTAGTAGATTCGCTTTATGATAAAAATATAAACACAAGCTTTTGAGGATATTCTGTGCTAAAATTGTAACATTGCAAACATTTGTACATATTTTGCAAATTTATTGAAAATATTGAATAAAAGGTTTTACTGTTGTCACTTTGAAATATCAAAAGGTAAACCTTGCAATTTCGGAAGTAGTATTTATTTAGAAGAAGTACTTACAAAGATTTTTAAATATAATTCTTCATATTTAGAAGGATTTTAAAATGTGTTCATATTTTCCATACTTCATTTGTATGAAATAGAATTTTTATTTAATAGTTCAACAACTGATAGATTTCCTGGCCAGCTACTAGGAACAATTTATTATATATACAGCTTTTATTTGTATTGATTCTACACATTATTTATGTTATATGGAATGTACAAAAAGTTGACACAATACAATAGTCAATAATCAGATCGCATACATACTTCCACAGTGAAATAAATAAAGAATAATGTCTTTTTAAAGTGATACATAAAGTAAATGCTACAAATTTAGTGGGTGAAACACCTGCATACATAAACTTAATTAATTTTAATTTGCTGTTTCCCTTGAAGCTGGTACAATCATATGTAATGCAACAGGCTGTTTTTTACAGATGCCAGTCCTAGGACTACTGGGCTATAAGCAATATTTCTGAAGTTTCCAAATATGACTGAGGTTCATGCTTTTCCTTCTCAATACCATTGTCTGAAAAGAGGACATTACTACTTAGATATCATAATCATAAAACATAATTTACTGATTTAAGTAACCATTCATGATGTTGTGAAGTTATTTTTACCTCTATAAAGCTCTAACTTAACATTTTTTTTCACAGTAGTTGCATGGCATATCAGATAAGTTTTGATGCACCAATTTAAATTTGAGTGTTTTTAACTAAGCTTAATTTCAAAACTAGTTTTAATTCAAAATAGTTAAATCATGTAACCTCAATTTATATTTAAATTATTGAGATGGACAATATTTAGAGATTTTCTGAACAATCTTGCCTGCAATCATTTTAATTTTTATTGCTTTTCCTTCTTTACGAATTCTATATTTAATTGATGAACATAATGTTTTCCCCAACTTATCAATTAAAACTATTGGACTATTGGACATCAATGATATTTACAGTTCAACATATTCTGTTATTATATTACAATATATTTGCTATGTGATCTAATGAGACTTTTGATCAGATTATATGAGCTCTTAATTTCTTAAAGCATGCAAAAATGGTTACAAAATAATATGCAAACATTAATGAAAGTTGAAATGAAATGAAAGTGGGTTTCAGCCTTAAAAGCAAGGCCATCAATGAACCCATTATGCTCCAATATCTGAGATTGAGTCTGATGCCAGTCAATCTAAATATGGAGGACATTCCATTCAGGCCTTCATTTCGCATGTCTTCTGGATAACTACCTGTTGGAGAGAAAGAACAGAGCATCACAATGGCAAAATACTGGAATCAAGATTTTCTCCTCCATTCCAGATCTTGTGCATTTAGAATCTTAAATCTCCTGCATAAGATTTGATACTTATTGAGTATGTTACACTGGTAAGAAGACCAAAAACTGTTTTGAGCATATTGCTATTAAAAGATTAAGCTGTCTCTCCCATCTTGGGCCTGTCGGTCCTGGTGGTGTAGTGGTTACCATACTTGCCTCCTTAACCCAAGATCGTGGGTTCGAACCCGGCCAGGAGCGATGGATTTTTTTCGGGGCGTAAAAATCCTAAGTATGGCTTCCTTCGAAAGGGAAGTAAAGCTGTGGATCCCATGTCGTACATTTACAGCACGAAAAAGAATCTCAAGCCTGAAAGAGAGGCCTCTGAGCAAAATTTGTCGGCCGTTTCACGCCCTGAGTTGATTGGGATGCTGATGACCTGAGCTGTTAAAGAGCGTCCATAAATAAATCATTCATTCATTCATCTTGGGCCTTTTATGTGAATTCTAGCTTGACAAAATCAATCAAGGATGCTATTCTAGCATGTATGATGGGTTGTCATGCACAAGTTCGTTTCTCTCCTTGCATATGTGTGGTGCTGATGCCAAGGACAAACAAATTTACCTCCAAAGTCTTTCTTGGGCAAAGCATCTTCTCCCTCATTCCTCCTAATACCAGCATGCCTGGATATCTGCATTAAGAAGACCAAGCAGTTGGTGGAGTTATCATCAGGAGCCTGTTGACATTGCTACCTAGCCTGGATATAACTCTTATAGCATTAAAATTTGCAAATCTGCTTGGCTGTCAGAAAGATTCTTAAATAGGTATGGTAATGTAAAAAAGTCTTTATCACATTGCAACAAGCTATAGCAAAACCTCTGCCTGGAATACTAAAGCACATTTCTTCTGACAAGAGTCGATGGATTTTTGCAGGCGTAAAAATCCTAAATTTGGCTTCCTTCAGAAGGAAAGTAAAGCTCTGGGTCCTATGTCATAGATTTACGACACGTAAAAGAACCTGAAGCCTGAAAGAGGCCTCTAAGCAAAATTTATTAGCCATTTCACATCTTCACACTCTGAATGAATGGGCTGCTAATGACCTGAGATGTTAAAGAGCATTGATAAAAAAACCAAATAAATAAAATTAAGTACATTTCCGCAGAGGAAATAAGGGATTTATCCTTACCCATAAGCCCCATCTCTGGAGCCCTCACCAATTCTGGATGTATCAGTATAAAAGATGAGCCTTTTCACTAACTTGGGCAATGAGGATCTCATTCCTCTCTACTGGATCTTTTGTGATTTTGTTGCTCTTTTCATGGCAGCTGCAGATCACCATTCAGAGTGGTCACTCCCAGTGAATGAATGTAATTCCAATATCCTCACAACTGATTCAATTTCTTGCAATTACAATGAAAATAAGCCTGTACCTTGTGACAGGAGATGTTGGAAATGTTATCTTGCTACATCTACACATTTCTGGAATATTTTTAGAACACTGTCATTTACATGCACCACAAATTTACCCAAATAATATGAGGATCACCTGCCTGAAATTAGCAGACAGCAGTGACCTTGTATGCTGTTTAAATTGACTCAAAGATAAACTGATGCTTGAGTGACAATTTTCTAAAAAGATGCCAGAAATGTGTGGAAGTAGCAGTTTATTTATTTAAACTAAGCATACAGAAATTACAATATGGCCTGGTTCTAACCCAGGTTTTATTTCAGGCCAATATTTTAACTCACTCCAACATATAATTTTTAATTAGCACACTAATTTATACCATTCAACTAACTATATTTAACCATGTTTGTTGAAAACAAGTCTTTGGTTATCCAGAAGACTCTGCCCCCCCCCCCCTCTCCTAAATGGAAAAACAATATAACAACACACCAAAACATTTTCTACAATGTAATAATCGCCTAGATTTTAATTATCAACAATTATATATTCCTGCCCTTAACTTACATCCATACACATTTAAACTTCTGATCTATTACACATATTTATATATTCCTGCCCTTTACTAATTTACATCCATAACATTTAAACTTTCGATCTGTTATATATATAATCACAATACTACTACAAGCCAATTTTGCAAGCCAAACACACAGTATCATAGATACTCTCTCCTAACTGACCATAATCATTTGTTCTTAGCTCTGTATACATATTCCCCAAGATTCCCAATTATTCTTTATTCACTGAACATTTTCTTTGCTGCAATTTGCTTATTTAGCTTCAGTCATTTGCCATATATTGCTTGTTGTCTCCATTCACTTGTTCATGAGCATTCAAACAGAATATGTTTTACATTTTCCAAATTTCCATATATAGGCAAACTCCATGCTCACGATTATTTCTAAAACCCCTTAATCTCCAGATTCCTAATCTAAACCATGTCATTCCCTCTTTCTCCTGCTTATTACACTGACTAATGTATCTATCTCTTTTAGCATCCCTTTTATCTCCTGATAGAACTTTAGTGACCTCTTACTCCTCTTTGTAGAATGTAATATTTGTCCAGCTATATCCTCAAAAAAAACCCTCAAAATCACTTCTTCTTAACCATACATCACCCATTCCGTTTCTTATTAACTCATCCCCAACTTTATTAACCCAATAAAAGGCCCTACCCCAGATTTCTGAAATTTTAAACATTCGTTTAACAAGGAAACCTTTGACTTCTGTCATATTCTAAACCAATACTTCAAAAATCTCTCCATTACCCACCCTCTCACGCCATTTTGTGTAATTCCCAGCACAATCTTACAAAACTTACTAAGTATCCTATCCATCGATTTCCAAATTTCCTCTATCCCCCATATTTTGATACAGTATGCCCACCTGAGTCCTCCATTGCCCTGTATATTCTTTCCAATCAATTCATCTTCATCTCCATTGCAACAAACATACCTTTCTTAATTAACTTCAAAGATAATAAGCCCTTGTTTAGCACTGATTTCTTTTGTTTCTCCCATTGACCAAAAGAGCTGAGAACTGTTCTTAGGTATGAAAATTCTTTTACAATGTATTTCTCTCACCAACATGAACCACTTTTCATCTCTCCTCAGCTTATTTCCCTTTTTAAATGCCATTATTATGATCTTTTCCTGATTCACTTTAAGGCTTCATTCTTTATATCATCTTATAATTTCTAATAACACATATCTTAATCCTAACACTAAACTAGAAGCTGCCATTAAATCATCTGCATAAAGTAAGTCCAGGATCTCCATCTTGTTTATTATTGGCTTGTGTATGTTAACTTGCTGTAAACCTACCATTATATGGTCAATAAATAGATTGAAGAAAATCGAACTCAACTTGCATCCTTGCATGAGTTCCCTGTCTTGAGCTCGGTCACAAAAACTTATCCACATTTGACGCAAAACATATTGTCCTCATAAAATTCTTTCAACAAAGCAATCATCTCCATAAATTTAAAACTAATTTCGTGTTGGAACTAATACTGAAGCAACTAATATATGCTTAAATAGCTAGTGAGTCGATTTAATAATCTTATGCTCCACTTTTCATTGAATTATATAGAACATGTTTCATAAGCCTTTGCCCACATCATCAGCTGTGAGTTGACTGCTAGATTTGTTGAAGGATGGATGGACTTAGTGTAGCTCTCGTGGACATTTCATAAACTTTTGAATTAATTTGTCTTCTGTTGTGACCTCAAAGTTCATAACCTTATGTTTATATTTTTTTATAAATTTTTTTTTCATTAATCCCAGCTCCAAATGTCTATCTACAAATTTCAGTAATTTGACTTCCATCTATACCATGTTTATCTCTCCAAAAGTGATGTGCGACAGCTGATTTATCTATCTGATTGTACCTGATGTTTCTGCAGTGTTCCTTTAGCCTAATTCCAATGCTTCTTGCAAAGGCCTATGAAACATGTTGTGTTTAATTCAATGAAAAATGGAGCATAAGAATATTAAATCAACTCGCTAAGAATCATCTCCTTACTCGTCCCTTTATGCCATAATTTGTACCATAAAGCCTCTCTATTAATTCTATCACATGCTTTCTCTAAATCAACAAATAATTCATACAACCTACATATTTATTTTCCATATACTTATCTATCATTGCTTTAATACCAAATACATTGTCATTTGTTCTCCATCCTTTCCTAAAATCTGATTGAAATGGAGAAATTAAAGTGTTCTCTTCAACCCAATCATTTATTCTGTCAGAATCCCAGTGAAAACCTTACTGAAAGAAATTATACAAAATGACAATACCTCTATAGTTACCTGGATCATCAATAGAACCCTTTCCCTTGAATATAGGGTGAATAATGGCAATATCCTCTTACTATAACTTAATTAAATTTAATAAGCTAATCAAACACTCTAACTGATCTTGGCACGAGACCTGGAAAAATTCAAATGATAATTCATTCTTGCCTATTACCTTGTTCCTCTTCCCCTTCTGAACTTGGTTTAAAACCTCTTTACAAGAAAATGCTCTAATGTTTCATTGCATCTTGATTCTAATTCCAAATCCCAGATCCTCATCTCAGAATCTCTGAATTCCAATATACATTTAAAATACTCCCCCATTGCTCTTGTACAATTAATAATCTCCCCACTCTGGTTTTTGTACAGTTTCTTATTTTCCATTTTTGTTGTGCCTTCCCGGATTTAATTTTTGCCTCTATATCTAAGGCCTTTTTTCTATTCCATTCATCTTTTCTTCCGGTCTAATAGCCTTTTATACAGTACTCTTAACTCGATCAGTTTTCCTATATCCTCCCATTGAGCATTTTCTCTCCACTTAATTATGGACCCTTCACTAAATTTCTCAAATCCATCAAACCAATCATCATAGCTTTTAATTTTATTCCTCCCCCTTATAAGCATACTGTTACCTGCCCATTTAAGTACAAATTGTAATAAAAATAATGCCTCTACACCCTTGTCTAATTTGATACACAGATTAATTCCATGGACACACAATCCTAACATTACAGAATTCATGAGTAAATAATACTCTCCAGCCTGGGTCTGATTCCACCTATATCTATGCACTTTCTCACCCAATTCCTTTTTGTTTGAATATAAATCCTTCTTGCCACCCCTCCACTCTTATCACCAAGCGAAAATGAGTGCTGTTACTAACTAAATTCATCGCTTTAAAATTTATCACTGACTCTAATGAGTCCGAACAACTTACAGCAAAATTCACAACACTTTGACCACTTGCACTAACAATTGTACATTTCACCAACCTTATCTTCCCCCCAAAAGCCATTTAAAATCACCAAACTATTGAATTCACAAAACTGAACAAATTTCTTCATACCATCTTCATTAATTTCTTTAACCTTACTCCTCCTTATAGCACTTCTCTTGTCTCTTTCTCTATGGCAAAATCATCTAATATAGCACAATCCTTTGCTTGCAAATTCCCATTTCTTGTATTGAAATCTCATAGTAGTAAAAATCCTATCATAGGAAATTCCCCTCTAATTTCTTCCATCTATTTCCTAACTGGTGGGAGAGATCTGGGCTGTGAAACTGGGAGTTTTGGGATGGGTTATAAACTATCCCTAAACACAATGAAAGCTTTACCAATATTATCCACATTATACCCTCCATCCTAGAGCTCCATTCTTTGATTTTACCTTTCCATTCCTTTCAAAATAATAGCCCTAATTTAGTTGTAATTGTGAGAATTGCATCAGTTGCACATATATTTTACTTTGTCAGGAGTTATCACTCGGATTGCTGTCCTGCCAGCTGCCATGAAACTGGCACAAAACCATGAAGACTCTGTAAATGGGAACACATACCCATTTCCATGGCAGAAGTTACATCTAGGGTTAATATTCATGGTTGACATTTGTTGAAAGTTGGAGCCTTTGATTTAGCACTGAAAGAAAACCAGATTGCTTTTATTTTATTCAATTCAATTTGATAACATTAAATAGATATGAGTGAAAAGAAAACTGCCTAGCTGTCCTCCCAATATAATGCAACCATTTATTGTTTGCATGCAAGTACCATGCAATATGTTTAAGAATTTTCTTTAAAGATAAGACTTACAAACAGTAATGACAGTTTTATTGACATTTAAACTTTGTAAATAAATGATTATGGTGCTCTGGATTACATTTCTCAAAACCTTTCTTCATAAACAGCTAAAAACTGAGAATATATAGAAATACGTGCAAAATATTAAATGAAAACATATCCTACCACTATGATAACTGTATTATGACTCTTCAACTTAATTTAAACACATTCCATTCTAAAATGATAACTTGCATTTTGTATAAATCATCTTACTGAGTTATTAAATAACACTCCATACTATGTAACAAATTATTGAAAATTAAAAATGGAAATTGTTTTATGTACATCTAAATTAGTTCAGATGATATGCAATTTTACAGACTTGGAAGAAGTTTGATAGGAATCTGCTTTGGATTTTATTAGAACCATGTTATTGCTTCAATACATAATAAATATTATACCTCCTTTCTTGTAGTTGTTGTATTTAGTGTACTCTTAGAAAGTTAGTTTTATGCTTGTGCTTTACATGTACACACAGAGGAATCTTAAGCTTTAGGCATTATTTCTTCATATACTGCTTAGATGAACAATGAACTTTATATATGTTCTTATATTCAGATTGCCTAGTTGGTCTATGGTTAGCATTACTGGCCGGAAGGTCCTGGGTTCAATTCCAATATCTACCGGGAAACTTTCTAAAGCTAAAGAGGTCTGTAATGGATTCCACGTAGCTTCATTTTAACACCTGGAGAGTTACCTAATGGAGAAGTAGCATCCTATGATCTCAGAAAATCCTGATGATAGATGGCAGGGTGTTAATACACTTATCACATATCTGCTGAAATACTGCACCCTGCCAATAGTGTTGCATGATGCAGGCAGAGGATGCGCTGGTCGTGTGGCAAGTTGGAGCCCTTAATGGACTATAGTCACAGGCTTGTATTTACATATTCAGAACCAAGTTGATAACAGTAGTCAAATTTTAGCTTTACTCAGTTCTTACATGCTAAATGAGAATCATTTTTTATGCATGACATGAAGTTATATCATTTTTAAGTATTTTAAAAGAGAAAAGCCCCCCTTTCAAAAACAGAAAGGTACATACAACCATATTGACTTGGCAGTAATTAATGTCTACTGTGTAAATGTGAGTGTTTGTGTAGATATATTCTGCAAAGGAACAAACTTTTGGCTAAAGCACTACAGTAAAAACTGATTAACTTGAGGTGGCAGCTGAAGTAAGATGCACAGTAAACAGGCCAGTCCATTTTCTCTTTCATTAGGGGAGGAATATTGGTTAATCAAGTGATGCATAATTATTGACATCATGTAATCTAACCATTTCAGAGTTTTTAGGCTCATGTCCATATCCTTTACACAATTTAACCATAAGCCAGTTTTACTATTTTAATATATTCTATTACATTGCTTAATCTGTATGATTATATGTATGTGTTTGAACAAGTATAGTTTTCTTCTGTTTTTTTGGAAATTTTGCCATTTTCAATATGGAAAGTAAAATTAAAGGAAAAGTACTGCACTCCAAATCCAGTAAGTAGTAAGCAACATGTACAAATGTATGAAAAAGCATACAGAAAGTGATTTGGTACACATTAATGTGAAAAACTTGTAACTGAGGCAACAGTCATCTCTGAAATAAGTGTAAGAAGAATAATTAAGGAAATCAAAGACATTAACATCAGTGCTTCCACTTCCTATCTCATGTCACATAAAAACAGACTAAAAATTCTTACTGAGCCAGTTTGGGTAGTTTCAATGAGGGAATCGTGCATGAACAGCCAATGAGTTTTATATTGTGCATAAACAAAGACGCTGAAAAATGTTATTGCAAAATTAATAGACACCATACGCTTAGGAAAATACTTCTGAGGTTAGGCTGTGGTTGGAAAAGAATTAAGAACTGGAAAGTTTTAATGGAGTGCATTAATATCAGATCAAATGGTTTCACTATCTTAGGATGGTTCAACAGTTTAGAAGTGAAGGTCTTCCTATGAAATATATATTCATACACCACAAACTATTCCACATGCTTGGATTTAACTCCTGAAATGAGCATTTATGAACTCTTAGCGCCAGTTGCAAAAGGCCAATGCCTAATTATTATTCATGTGGGAGGAGAGCAAGGCTTTACCCCTAATGCTTATGTCTATTTTAGTCGCATCAAAAGACTGGTGACTACCATGAGGATAGGAACTACTCCAATTACAAGAAGTGGGTAAAAGAAAGATTGGTCCCCTACCTTCCATCAAACTTCGTCTGGCCATTGATAATGCCTCATATTATAAGATACCTACTGTAAGATCCAGAAGAGAAATAATGATATCCTGCTTGAGTGAAAACCTGCCCATAGAACTGTTCATTGCCATCAATCTCTCTCATCCTCATAATCCAGGTATTTGCATCATAGTCATTTCCCTGAAACCTAAACACTTCACTTATTAAATTGAAAGTGTTCTTAATGCATATGGCCATATGTTTTATGCCTCCCATCTTACCATCTCAAGTTGAACCCAATTGAACTCATTTGGGCTACTGTGAAAAATCAGGTTGAAAAAGAAATGTCACATTTAAAATGTATAACATTAAATTAGCAGATGAGATGTTTGCTTATATTTCTGTAGAAGATTGGCAAAAAAAAGTTGTAGGCCTGTGAAACTTGTTTAAGAGGAGTTCAGGCACAGGAAAGGTTTGCTGGATGCAAGGCAAGAAATGCTTATTAATTTAGGAGATGACAACAGATGAATAAGGCACTTAGCTAATTTTAATTTATTCACCCTGGATTTTAACTGCAATTATACAGTTGCAAAAAATGTTCTTTTAGTTTTATTTCAAATATTAAATTTCAAGTATTGGCCACAAATAAATCTAAGGCAAGAACAAATTGTTGTCGAGAGCTTCATTGTTAAGGTGATATGTTCAGTTTTTCCTTGTGCTAGCCAATATTCCAAGAAGAACATTCAAACATGAACTCTGCGAAGATGATATGAGCTTGTCTGCTCCATGAATTTAAACTGTGGAACAATGCAACTGCAGCGAGGAAATATACCATGTTTTCAATGAAAGATGCCACAAAGCAATTCAACATCAGTGCAGAAACCATACAGCTGCACCTCCATCAGCTAGGAAAAAACTTAGTTGCTAATTCCATATGGATGGAAAATAGCTTAGAAATAACAATAGTGCAATAAGAACCCTGATCCAATTGTAGAGTCTAACAGTAATTTTTCCATATAATAGAGGATATAATTATTGAAAAAGATAGGAAACAGAGTAATTGATATTATATAAACAAGGTGGAGAAAGAGAAATGATGAAATGGATAGGGACATAATGATCCAATTGCGTGAGGGATATAGGCAGCTGCTCAATCATAAGAAGCAAGAGTGGGGAATACACAGAGTTGCAGAAATTGAGCAAAAGCTGGATTCAAAAATAGAGCAGCAAGATTAGTAGATTATTAATCAATGTGTGAAAGAGGGGAAAAAATAATGTATATATAAGTTCAAATAAATTGATAACATATTTTCAGAGTTATTATGGAAACTAAGAGATGGGAGAGTCAGAATTTTGAGGTTTTTAATAATTATGTGGAGGAGCTGGATAACAATTTTCACAGGAAGAAGTTAATAGTCAATTTATAAATTTAAGAGAAATTAGGCAGTAGGAATCGGTGGTATACCTGCAGAGTTTTTTAAAATTTAGTGCAAAAATTCAGAGAGACTAACACGTTTAATAAGGCTTTTGAATGTAATTAAAGAAAAGAAGACGGTGCCAGAAAGTTGGGCATATGGCAATTATACACCCCATATGCAAAAATATAGGAAATGAAAGTAACCCAAACAAGCATAGAGGAATTACATTGTTATCCAATTTTGGAAAAAAATGTACGGAAATATTGGTGGAGAGAATCCAAAATTGATCAGAAAAATATCAGAGAATATCGCCCTACCAAACTGGTTCAGGAAAGGAAAGACAATATATAATTAAATAATTATAATATAATTAAAATGATGATCGATAAATATTTAGCAAAGAAAAGAGGTAGATTGTATGCTATATTTATTGATTTAGAAAAAGCAAATGATAGGGTGGATAGAGAAGTTCTATAGTACAAATTAAGTAACAAGGGTTTAAATGGGAATATGATCAGTATATGGCAGGAATTATATTATCAAAACAGATTTTGTGTAAAGTTGGCTTTGGGAAGTTACTAATGCTATGGGACAGCTTGCTTAAGCAAGGTTGTGAATTAAGCCCCATATTGTTTAATTTGTTTATTGATGATATTTTGGATAGCTTGAAGCATGTTTGTACTCACATGCCTACAATTAATTATGTAGATATTCCTGGGTTACTTTATGCAGATGGTTTGGTGGTATGTTCAATATCAGTAATTGGCTTAAAGTTAGATATAGGTGAGATTGACAGGAATTGTGAAGAGTGGGGATTGACAGAGAATCAGAATAAAACTAAAATTATTGTTTTTAAAAAGGGAAATAAACTGCATAAGGGTCAGAAATGGTTCATGGCACATAAAGAAATTCAGGTGGTTAGTGAATTCTCATATCTGGGCATAAAGTTGAGTAGAAATGGAGGTTGGGAAAAACAGAAAAGAACTATACTGGGAAAGGGGAAAATGGCTATGACAACTCTAAGAAAATGTTTATATAGGATGCCTGCCAGTAATGAATATCAAGTGATTTGAAAGGCATTATTCTGCCTTGGTTGAATCATGATGAATTTATGAAGGGAAAATTTCAGGTATAGAGGAGGGATGGGATAATGTGGACTTAATACTAAGAATTTTTTGTAATTAATTTTGGGAGTTCCCAATAATACTGCAAATGCAGGTCATCGATACAATTAGGAAAGGTAAGCATCAGAGGGTTAATAATGGAGGAAGTATTGAAATATTAATATTGTACTTACGAAACTGTTGACAATGGAGTGATAATATATCCTATATATGGATGAACTCAGCAATTTCCTACTTCAACCAACAGAGGCCACCACAGAAACATCCGGGTGTCCAGTAATGGCAGTTTGGTGAGCAACTGAAGATGGGAGAGAATCTCCCGAAACGCGTCTTACTTTTATGTAAGTAAGTGGAGTTTAGTGTAAAAAAATTAATGCCTAAGTTTAGAATATTGAAATATTATTTAGGATTCAAGAGCTATTAGAGAATGACATTGTGAAAATATGCCTTGAGTATCGAGGAAAAAATCTGGATATAATAACTTATACCTGGTTGTAAAAAACAGTTATTTAGAAATGGGTTAGGAGATTTTTGGGTTAAAAATGGATATTTTAGAAGAGGTTGTTGGAGGACAGTGAGATCAAGAATGGAAAATATGGATAGACAAGTTTTATTTGCCCAGATTAGAGAGAAAATCTCACAAGCATGTTATAAAAAATTAAAATGTGAATCAGAAAAGGAAAAGTATATATTAATTTGCAAGAAAAATGAAAGATAAGGGATACCATGGTTTCGATTAGGTGTTTGGAAATTAAGGGGAATGAGGTGGACATGTTATTCCTGGAATGTGTTCCATCTGTGGGAAAAAGGAAGATGAAATTCATATTACCTTCTAATTTAAAGCCACAAATGTTTGGAGGGAAAGTTTAATTAGTAAGAAATGGTTAATGAGAAATAAAGGAATTGTATTGAGAAAGATCTTTGAAGACCGTGAGCAGATACCCAAATTAGGGGAGTTTCTATGGAAGGTTAAAATGAAATGGAAATGGCTAGTTGAAAGATATGTAATTTAGAAAATCTTAGATGATAAAGAAATACTTGTATGTTTATGAAAAATGTCATTGGTCTGGGAATGGTTGGGAGTGAAATTATATTAAATTATTGAGCTTGGAAATTAGAAATTGCTCTTGAAAGCGAATAAATGTAGCATTATAGTTGGTATTTGAGGAATAAATGAATTAGTAGTTGTAGGGATTATATTTAGCTGATAAAATAATTGGTATGGGTAGAGTAAGTGAAATATTTATTTTAGTGCCTTGGTTGATTCGGAGCCTGGTCCCCTGAAATTCCAGTAGGTTGCTGCTGATGAACCAGGATCTGGGAACTGATGCAATCAATGTGAAAATTTTGTACTTTGTTTAACTATCTAGAATTCAGCTAAAAATGTTAGTATAAATGTATTATTGTATCAACAATTATAACTGTAAGGGCTACACCTAAAGATAAATGGAGGCCCCGTTGTAACTTGTATTTAAATTTTTCTTAGTACTTTATAAAATTCAAATTTCACTATAGTGGGTGTTTGAAAAATAAAAGTAGTAGTTTGCAGAGACTGTAGCTAGCTGATAAAATAATAGTATAGGTAGAGTAATTGAAATATTTTATTTTAGTCCCCTGGAATTCCAGTAGGCTGATGAACCTGGGACTGGGGTTTGATGCATTTAGAGTGGAAATTTTGTACTTTGTTTAATTATTTAGAATTTAGATAAAGGATTAGTATAAAATCATTATTGTATTAAAATTTATGTAAACATGAGGAGGTACACCTAAAATGGCCTGGACCAAATAAGTGGAGACCCCTTGTAATTTGTATTTTTCTTAGCACTTTAATAAATTTCAATTATATAAACATTTATCCTTATAAAGTTCAATCACAATAATACATAATGCAAACTTTGTGTGCAGACAAATTATTTCAAGTTTGACATAAAGCTCATAATTGCTTGTCATGTTAAAAGGTAATATGCTGTCAAATGATTCTGAGCTTTATATTGAACTTGAAATATCTGGTTTTGTATGGAAAGTTTTCATATCTACTTTTAAGAACTTTCATGGCATATGTTTATATGTGCATGTTTCAGTTACATTTCCAGCACAGTATGGTGAATGTATAAGAATAAAAACTTTTGGAGAGAATTTTATTTACAACGCAATATATTTTTTTCCATGATGTCAGCTGCATTTTAAAGAGTAATATGCAGGTATACCTACTTACTACAGTCAGCTAACTCTTCAGCATTAGTAGAAAACCATATTCAAGTGTGTGATTAACTGGTAAGCTCATACCAAGAAGTTTGTGCATTGAGTGTCACTTATAATTATAGGGGTGCTAAAAATATGTTTATATGCAATCCATTTTAAAAGTTTATCAGTAATCTCCTAACCATTGCCACTAAGTATTTTTGGCTGTATCTGCAGTTAAATGCCGGGCCAGGTCATGCCAGTCACCTTTCATAATATTTCCTGTGCTAATGGCTGCATGTGACAGCTAGTTCAGTTTGCTGTTATTGGAGCAAGCATTATTTCTTTGTATTATCATTCCTCAGCTTGTGGCTAAGAGAGCAGTATAATTGAATTCTTTGTGTTTTTGTGAGTTACTACAGGCTATTTACATATGAACAGCATTAATTAGTGCATTAATGAAATTTTACTACAATTTTTGTACTGCAATGTTACCATTTGAACAAAGAAAAAATTTCAGTAACTCTTTACTGTATAGGAACTTATAAATTGAAAGAATTACAAAAGCAGAGCTACTGCAAGTAAATAGAAATTATATTCAGAAAAGTCAGAAAGATGTGACTGCAAATTTACATACTTTGAACAATCTATATAACATAAGAGTACTATCGTGAAATGAACTTAATATTGTATGCATGCCACTACTGATTAAAATTGTATGAGTAGGAACGCAAGAAACTTGTCCATTATTCAATCCCTATAACACAAGAGTATTCTGATGAAATGAACTAATATTGTGTGCATGCTACTGCTAATCAAAGTTGCATGAGTATACATGCAAGAAACTTGTCCATCATTGGAGCCAGCAATTGGCTTGACCTTGGTCCTGTGCAGTTGGAGTCATCCTAGGATACATAAAAAAATAACTCTAAATTAGGATATAAATATGCTCTTAAACTTGCATTCCAATTAACTAAGAAATTTGAAGTAGCTCAAAACATCCTCTCAAACTCAGAAGTTGAGGCTATATTTGTTTCACAGGTACATATTTCACTCACAACTTCCTTCCACCATTTCATCATTGGAAGCAAGCAGCACTATAATGTGTGAATTGTTAAATACTTCTAAGAAAACATAATCCAAATTAATGTCAGTTCCTCATAATATTGACAACATTGTGAATTGTTAACTGCTTCTAAGAAAACATAATCCAAATTAATGGCTGTTACTGGTAATACTGACAATATTGTTAAAGAAAAGGTTTGGAATATTATTTCAAAAAATCTCTAGTATTTGAACCCAATGTGCAGCACAAGAAATTCTGGAAGGCAGTAATGCCCAGTAAAAAAAAAACCAGTGAACAAGAACTTTTGTATATGCCCCTTATTGTCATGTAAAGTTAATAAAAGTTTCTTGCACTATACTAACATCCTAAGAAGAAACAGTAGACTGACTCTGAAAAAAGTAAAACATCAATAGAAAAGATTAACTGGAACAAGAATGAGGGGAGTCCAAATTTTAAAAAGTACCTTTACTGGCAGTGCATATAAATTATGCAAAGGTTGATTTTAACTGCATATGTTGTTGAACATATCTGAAGTTTTAATGGCATAAATGCAAGAATATTTAGTGAATTATGATGCATGAAAATACACTCTCCCTAATTGTGAGGAATACAGTGCTATTGATGGCAGGTACAGATAAAGTTGAAAACATTTAGTTTGAACTCCTCATGCCAGAAAGAAAGAAAAGGACTGAATTGTAAAACAGAATTTCAAGCAGAAATATATCATTGGCCCTCAGTAAAGAGCCTGGGTCTAGGAGCTTATTACCAGAGCATGGTCATCTGCTGATAACTTGACTTAGGAGAATTAGGGAGGAAAGAATTGAGAACTAGCTTCACTGGCATGCTGACAATCATTACTATAATATTGTATTTATGAATGAAAAAATTGTCATACATGAAGAAAAATATAATTAACAAAATGACATAATCTATACTAGCAGTACTCAATAGGCTTAACAGATTGTTCCCTGAGTTCAGTCTGGTCACCACACTGCTTCAGTGATGGTTTTGGTTGGGAGTGTCATACTGCAAACCTATACGACTCTTTCTGCCAAAAGCTTTTGAAAGCCAATGCTCAGGTATATCAAGAAAGTGTTTTGAACAATATTGTCATATTTCTGAATTAGACTATATTCCTGAATATACATACATTCAGGTACATTTAGAAAGCAAGGCCTGCTTTTCAAGGTATCCCAGTATTAACCCACTGAATAAAGCTTTGGAACAACTAGTTGTAAATATGGACATAAAGCCATACATGATTTGTTGAATTGTTTAAAGGTATGTGTGAAAGCCAAAATGAGAGAATTTTGGGTTATTGTAGGTTACATTTATCAGTCATATGTAACAAAATAAATGGTGCAAAAAGGATGTGAAATGCTTTTTGTTATAAAATCAATAATTCTCCTTTTGACAAACATTCTGGAACTAAATAGGTTTATAAAATAGGACTATTATTTGGCACACACAAATTATGCTCCACTGCAATAGAATATATAAACTGTTCTACATGATCAGTGCTAGTGCTCTAACGGCATGTGTCCTTTTTCTGTTTTGGTAGGGTTCTGTACATTATCATAAGACAGGAAATTACTTATGCTTTATGCTTCTATGCAAAGCTCAAACCTTCAGTTTAACAATTATTTATTAAAAATTCATTAATGGGCAATGCATCTTCTATGAGGATTAGGCTCAAAGGATCAGCAGTATGCATTTTATGAACTGTTTTTTTAGGACTGATCCTTGTATTGACACTCTGTATGTCAAATGATTAACATTGTTATTATCCTGATGCCATCAGAAAATAAAAACGATTTAACTTTTTAATTTGTATGATCATTAAAACATTCACTTTTGGAAAATGGTATTAAAATACATAGGAAAATGCAAAAGGAATTCATAAATTCCTTGCACTAAAGGACAGGGAATGGGTTTATGTAGTGATTAACAGATGGCTTAAGAACATAAAATGTAATAGCCTGTATTTCACAGATTAAGTTTACATCTCAGAACTTCAATAAAACAATGAATAACATGAAAAAGAGAGAGAGAGCAATAAATAAATAAAAATATTATCTATGAGAAACATTTACAATGCTATTATATGTATGAAATGAATTAAAACTCCAAAACTTTTAAAATTAAATGAACAAGTAATAGCTTCAGAATGAATAGTACACCGTGATGCAGTTGTAATAAACATTTGAAACAGAAGGGGGGGAAGGTGATTCTTTCAAGAATATAAATAAATAATATAGCAGATATATTTCTAAGATATTCATTTTGGCATAATGCACTGCATCTTGACGTTCAATTAAAATTTGCTACTTATTTTGACAAATCCATTGTCTTAGAAAATTCATTGCTTATTGACTCACATTTGCCAAATTAGTAGCAGAGTTTTGCAATGTTTCTATTGCTTTCCTATTCCTGTTAGCTTAATCTACCTTACAGCGTAGTTTTTTTCTTTATCTACTGAATACATCAACATATATTCTGGCAATTCTCAGAATTGATCCAATGCCTTGTAAGCCATTTTATTTCCATGGAGTAATCTATTCCTGCACATTTTGTTCTACTCTTAATTAATGTTCAAAAACTTGAAAAATACTCTTTAGCACCATATTACTTAAATTGTTTTTTGCTGTGCATGATTTCCTTTTAAGGCATTTTATTTTGACCAAGAACAAATTTAACTCGAAACCTTTCATATTCATAATGTTAATAACATTTGATAGTGACAAACCACACTCCCAGTACATGCAAAACTTTTATTCTACAATGCCACAAAAATAATTTAATAATTATCTGTATACTGACTGCAGAAAATGCAGTTTTTTAAAGGTACAAAACATTTTTAGTAAAGAAAGATGCTTTGACCTCGTCTTTTTAGAACAAATTATTATTACATTTTTATTTAGAAGAATCTAAAATCCAGCTACATTGTTTCACAGCAAGACATAGCTAATATTATTTCTAAGGGATGATATGAACAAGCTGCATCACAATGAGTCAGAGATACATATTTCATCAGAATAAGGCTAAGATTGAAATGTAAATCCAAAAGACAAATATAAAAATAAAGATTATCAATTGATATATGCATGTTAACTATGCAAATTAAAAAATGGAAAACCATTAGAAGGAGAAGAAAACACTAAACTTCTACAAATGTACAATTTTTATACACAATATATATATCTTAATATGCATTAAAGTAATTCAGATATTCAACATTCACCCACTGTATGAAGAGAAAATCTCTTTAAAGTAACTCAATAATCTAGCTCAGTTAATATGTCCACATTTTTTGCACAACCTGGTACAAACACATTTTATGTACATAACGTAAAGAGGCAGGGTGACTCTCTCTCTCTCATCTTTCAAACAAGTATATGTATAGACTTTCCCTAAATAAAATTAAAGCAGTACCATAGTTTATTTTTGTACTTATTTCCAAGATTTCTATTACTTCAAATTTTCTCTCCCAATTTTCTTATGACATTTGGGTTTTACAGCAAGAAACAAATTCATTTAGAGGGTGAACAATCCTTCACACAACTGGCTTCACGGCATGCAACTAGCTTAAGATTTCAATTCACACGCAGCAGAGGGGAAATATACTCCCTGCCTCCACCAACATAGAGCTGCCGGCCAGTCCCACAGTTGCATCAAGCACTGCTCATCCTCTATAAAAACCTGTTTACAAATTTCTCATCATCTCACTGCAAAATAATTAATCTCCCAAAAGCATGTTAGGCCTTTCATACCCACCTGTTCTCCCTAGTCAGATTAAAGTTATATTCTGTTTGTGAAATAAAAAAACTGAAATGCTTAATTATTCTAAACACACACAAAATATACATTCTATTTAACTCTTAATTAATTAATTTATTCATTTCTTTTCATTTGTGAAATTTTTCAGAATAGCAGATCATTTCTAGTTCCTTCCCCTTTCCTTCTGTAGCTTTATATATATAATCTTTAACAGGTTTTTGGGTTTCTCATTCAAGATATATTTGCCACACATTACCCATATTTAGTGCAAGGAAACATTGGACATTTTGTTGAAAAGATTCCCATAAGACAAAACAAGTGGAAATTACTATTACTACTGTTTCTATTATATTATTTACTACACGATGGAAGCATGGGTATATTGAAAAGTACAAGTTCTGAATATACTAGCCCACACCAGGTCTGTAGGAAAAAATACATTTCAAAAAAAGAAAAATTGTTATAAATCTAACTGTAAGTCCAACAGGAAGGAATTGCCTCTCAGGCACAGAATCTCACAATGGATTACTCTTGAAATATAGAAGGAATGAGAGTTACATAGGAAGATTTCCAGCTGGAGGGACTAATGATGATTGCTGATAACAGAATGCAAAGATGCATAATTCAGTTCCTGGCTATGTTCTCCTGCTCTTGTCTAACTTAAATTTCCACCAGTTCCCACTGTGAGCCTATAAAATATTTTCAGAATTTAAAATATTACACTGTATATCAATATTTTATAATTAATAGTAAAAAAAAGTTTCTTTTTTCCTTCATCTCTCCCTTAAAGATTCTACATCTAAAAGGTATTAATTTCTTTTATCATAACTATATTGATACAGTAATCACATTTTATTAAATATTTTAAGTTTTCTTGGTGCTGATTGTGGATAATGGCTTCATGGAATACCAGCTGAGTATTCTTGTTGAACTCCAAGCTTTCATTCCCCTTTTCTATGTTGGTTACCCTAAGGAAGGATTCAGAATAAAGAGGATGAAAAGTTTTAAAGGTGGACAAGATGATTCATTAGCTGTATTCTGTGAAGTCATGTCCCCTATACATTTTATATTAACATTTGCCTATTTCCATCAGAAGCATTTTCCAATTCTTGTTATAATGTTTAATTTTGCTCTATTAATTATGGAGAAAGAAAAAAAAAAGATAATAAAAAGAGAACTTTGTATATTTTAAGAAACGTTATATGCCCTTCCTCTCTTACTTTATTTTTGGTGTTGAAGACACCATTGCAATTTGAGTGTTTCATTCTGCCAAGATATAAGGTACAGCTACATAGCAGACTTCGAATTATTAGTTACCGAAAAATTATAAACTCAAGATACTACTTTCGCCCTCTTTGCTTTCACACATAAAACATTGTTTTAGAAAAATTTGCGTAGAAAAATGAACAGCATTTACAATTGTGTTACACAGTACAATGTTCTGTAATGATAAATTTAAAACACTACAATCAAAAATTTTGCAAAAATACAATCAAAAGATAGGATACACTACAATATTAGGATACCTCAATTCACAATTACATATTGCAGGAAGAAATTCTGTTGTATTTTATGAGTTAACAAACATAGAATGTACGTGCTTATGTTTATGTGTGTCTGTGTGTCTGTATACACTTGCTAATTTCCAAGTATTAAGTTCAGAAATTTAAGGAAAACTTGGAACTTTTTGCATGTCTAGATAGTGTTATATTTCACCATTAAACAAACTTGGCACTTAGTTGTGCATACAGTGAAACCCTTCTATGATTCCCCCCCTTCCCCAGTTTTAATACTTATATTGTTTCAAAACTGATAACTTTAAAGTTCTCAAAATGTAATGAAATCCATAAAAAAATATATTGTTTGCATATCACCAACTATTTAAATATATTCTTTCTACAGAAATTAAGAAAGCTGTTTAAAAAGCAGCAGAAAGGTCTCAAAAGATTTATCTTTTGAGATCAATAACTTCAATGAAAACTAAAAATAACAGAACAATGCTAAGTTTCAAAGAACATCACAATTTAAATATGCTACCTTAAATTCTAAAACAGTTGTTTATCCCACCCCTCCTAACATTATATCAAAAAGGATTATGTATGTGATTCTTGGGGAAAGGAGAAAGGACAAATGCACATTAAAGATTCTATATGCTGGTTGATCTTTAAAGTTTAAATACTTCTGGCACAACTTTGAAATTTATGCAGTTCTTACAAAAACTTTATAAGATGTAAAATGTTATGCTATAATGCACTTTTCTTCTGGTAATGTAATAAAATACACTGATTATAGATATAAAGTGGACTGTTTATATATATATATATATTTGACATTGTAAGGAATATAGGTAATGTTTTTCAAATATCTGTTCATGTCTTACTCTGATACTGGGTATTAACATGAAAAATCATTTATTGCTCTTGTATATTTAGCAGTGAGGTCCATCATGAGGTAATAATATCAACAAAATGCAATAGCTCATAGCAGACAGACAGCCAGCCATAACTACAATTTTCTTTCCTCCTAGTTCTCCTAAGATATACACATATATAAATGAATGTCTTTTTAACATGGGTAATGCTCTCCTGTCTTATGGTACAAGAGGTCTGCTTAGAGAGCTGTAAGCTGTTGCATTGGTAGCTTGCAACCCAGAACACAATATTCTTTTCTTAGTGCAATTTTTACTTCTCTTACCAAATGATTCTCTGCCTATTCTGAATATTTTTTCTGCAACAGTTTGTACATCGCCACATCTTTTCAATTGAAAGTGCTCTCTACTGCATGCCATAGAATCATACTCTTAAAGTGATTTAATTAAGAATTTTTCTTTTTAGTCTCCTTTACTCATAATTTTGAGACAGATCTTTTCAGGCACTTTCGCTCCTTTTTTATCATTTAATTTTTTGTTGTTGTTCAAGAGTATTCCACATATAACTATAAAACTTATGAATTAGTAGCAATGCTTGGGAAACTTAAAATTTACAATGAACATAATTTTTTTCTTATATTGCTATGTCAATTTCATGGATAGCACATTTCCAATCTATATTATTAAATTCAAGAAATAACAAACCAATAAGGTGAAGTTAAGCTTGAGGAAAAAAGGTCATCTCCAAATAAATATACATAGTAAATGCAACAGCCAACAGCAAAAAAATATAAGTTCAATATCAATATGCTGCACATTAGTTAATTGATGCTCATTTCAATTTAATTATAAGATTTTTGAATAACCAATTCATGGAAGCTTTACCATATTGTTTTAACTTTCTTCTGCTTATATGCGATGCATCTTTCTTCAGAAATAGACAATGGTTTTGTTTGACATGACCGAATCCTTTGACTCTGCCTAGCCTACATTATTACCTCAAGGTAACATTTGCACTGCAACTTGTGAATAAATTATCAGTAAAATATTTTACTAACTGCTAGTTCTAAGATCATTTCTGAAATAAAAATTTGCTTTTACCAAAAATTTGTAAACAATTATCATTATTGACATGGTTGGTTGAGCCATTAAGGTACGGACATATGAACAAACTTATGTAGTTTGATTCCCAGTAGAAGAGTACTCCTTGATTGAGGCTTTTTTCTAGATTTTCATCAGTCCTCATCTATGGCAAATGCCAGGAATATATTCTAACTTAGGCCTGGAATGCTTCCTTCCCCCGCAACCAAAAATTATTTTCAAATGTATCATTTCATCCCCTGTGATGCTTCAATAGTGAAAAAGAGCATCAAACACTATTTAAAAAACCATCTTCATTCATAATGACTATTACGGACTGCTATCCAAGGGATCTTTTCACATATATATGCAGAATTATATATTTCTTTAACATATTCGCACATTACTGTAATTAATATCACAAAGATGCATTATGAGTGCATATCAAAAAAGCAATGAGAGGCAGAACAATGTCAATCTCAATGAAGCTAAAAGAAACCAGGAGGCTTATTTGGGTGATGGTGGTGGTGGTGGTGGTGATGATGATGATGATGAAGAAGAAGAAGAAGAAAAAAACACATGTTATCTTATATCTACTTATTCCCTTAACTTATCCCTCCCCCCCAAAGGTCCTTTCAAGCTCAATTGGCCAGAGCACAAATTCAAGTTTTCTTTTCATTGACACATGTCAACTAACTTAAATTCAAATGGGGTTTGGGCTCATTTCTTAAATTTATTCAACCTATTCATTACCTTAAATACTTTTGTAGTTGGCATGGTACATTGAATATTTACAAAAAATAGAACATAAAAATGGAAAAACCACAGAAGTTCAGGTAGTATAGGTATCTGGGACAAGATGTTAGTGACTTTCCTTGTTCTCTAATGCTGCCTA
The DNA here is from genome assembly GCA_030762175.1 of Metallyticus violacea. Classification (NCBI taxonomy): domain Eukaryota; kingdom Metazoa; phylum Arthropoda; class Insecta; order Mantodea; family Metallyticidae; genus Metallyticus; species Metallyticus violacea. The sequence continues at coordinate 65,560,343 of CM060838.1, read as the reverse complement.
ACTTGAACGTAGTCTTCCTGTTACCAGTTCATTTTATTCATCCTGTTGGTCATTTGTTAACACCATTACCATTAATTTCAGCTTCAGCAACCACCACAATATTGGTTCCCCTTGAATGCACAGAAATATATGTTTATGCACTGTAAGCTCTAATTGGTAAGTGTATTTGTTCAACTATGCAAAATATGCCATAAATTTTTATGAAAATCTATGTGCTTTCAGCTGAACCAAAACAGTATGAAGTCAATTAAATGTACTTACGAAGCTGTTAACAATGGAGTGGTATATATATATAAACAATGTAATACAGTTTTTTTACACTAACTCCATTCACTTACATAAAAATCTGGACATATGTTTTGAGAGTGATCCCTCCCATCTTCAGCCCGTAGATAAACTGTTGTTATACGTGGTGGTTAGGTGTCTTGATATTCTTGTGGCGGCATCTGTTGGTTGTATTAGGAATTTGCTATGTTCATCTATTGGAGGGAAATCGAAATTCATCAAATTATCCTTATTTTTTGTAATGAAAATGTTTTCCCAAGTGGAAAGTTCTATTGCATTATGAAGTTGTTTCAGTAGTTTTATCTCCGGTTTAATTTCATGATTTTTATTCCAAAAGTGTGCTGCTATTGCTGATTTATCAATTTGTTTTAAGCGAATATATCTAAAGTGTTCTTTTTTCCGGATTTCCAAATTCCTCTTCGTTTTTCCAATATATTTTTTATCGTGTTTATTTTTTATGTGCAGAGTGCAATAAAAAATACATTGGAAAAATGAAGAGGAATTTGGAAATCCGGAAAAAAGAACACTTTAGAAATATTCGCTTAAAACAAGTTGATTAATCAGCAATAGCAGCGCACTTTTGGAATAAAAATCATGAAATTAAACCAGAGATAAAACTACTGAAACAACTTCATAATGCAATAGAACTTTCCACTTGGGAAAATATTTTCATTACAAAAAATAAGGATAATTTGATGAATTTCGATTTCCCTCCAATGGATGAACTCAGCAAATTCCTAATACAACCAACAGATGCCGCCACAAGAACATCAAGACACTCAACCACCACGTATAACAACAGTTTATCTACGGGCTGAAGATGGGAGGGATCACTTCAGAAACATATGTCCAGATTTTTATGTAAGTGAATGGAGTTAGTGTGAAAAAACTGCATTACACTTTTTATATTTATAAGTATTAAGTCAATTAGTGGGTTACATATATTCTGTTTCTAGTATTTCAATGAACAAGAATTACAGAGTGGACCAGCCAAGAGTTTACAAATGTTTCACAGGCAGAGTGAGGAGCTAATTGGCACTGAATGTCTTTCACCCCATTTCCTCTTCCTTCCTCTTGGGAATAACTGAATTGTATGTGGCAGGTCTACAATAATATTGTCTACAGGAAATGTATGCTTATGCTAGCTGGAAGTGCATTATTGATGAATGCAGTATGTGACAGTTGTAAAGTATATGTTATAAGAACTATTTTCACAATTGAGTAAAGCATTGAGACCTACCTGTTAGAGAAGAAGTCTTATGACAATGTGTGCATAAATTCTGTAGAAGTTTTCCACAGTCTACATTGTCATCAAAATCGCATATCTGCAACTGATTTATAAAAGTGGCAAGATTGCAGTAATTAAAATAGATATCACTTTCAGCATTTACAATGAACTTCAGGTGAGATAAAGATAAATCATTATTTCATTATGGTTAATTAGTGTTTAAATGTTTAATTTAATGTGTTTATTTTTGCATATGCTACTCCCTAAGAGTGAACAAATGGGTGTGGGAGACAGTGAATTCACTGCTACAGCATGCTTCTAATCCTGTCTGTGATACATGCATAAACTCTTGGCTAGTTCACTCTCATTACTTAGTAGAGCTTAGGTTCTAATTGTGATTATAAATGTGGTAACTCAGCAATTCTTAACATAAGTATGACTGAAAGATTACCGACTTACCACAATCCTTATACTACAAAAGAAAAAAGTTTTTGCTTTTAAACTCTGCTCTGCTAATAGATGTTGCATTTTGTTGCTCGGCATACACAATCTGTGCATTGTAATTCCAGATAATTTCATATTTTGTAATGACCATTTACCAACAAGTTAACTCCACTATAGTCATTAGAGATTGAGGCCTAAAACCTGAAGAACTGCAGCAATGACACAGAATTTATATTTGCTTTTGTATCCATTATATATAAAGCATTCTCTCAGCCTCTCGGTACAGTAGAACAAACCTGGCCTTCAACACTATTTTAATACCCATGACTATGGAATGTGTTAAGCTGATATTACTGTCTAATGGCTAAAATAATAAACAGCATAAAGATCATTCGTATTCTCTAACAATGTTCTCTGCTGCTCATAAATTAAGGCAAAATATTTAGAGAAGCATGTGAAATACAATTAATAATAATATTTTATGGGGAAAAAGGGGGGGAAGAGAATTACACACAGATTCTTTGTAGTCCTTGAAATCCACTATAGAAAATTTATTAAACTAAAAATTATATAACCATCTTGAAAGAAAGCACAGAATTTTAAGCTTCATTTTGTAGTTAACAAGTTTGAGCACTAATTTAAGCTGGAACTTCTATTAGATGCTAATCATTAAAACTGTGCTCTTGATTTTAAGGGAAATATTTATTTAATGACTTTTTTTAAAAATGTTGATATTACAGTAATGAGCTGAGCACATAAAAAGATTATGTTCATCACAAATACATTATTAGATCAAGTACTGGATGATCCTTTTATTTGCTTACTGGATGTATAGCTGAATGGTAGGTTTAATGCTTATGAGAATAATATGCAACAAGTGCATATATGCAGGGTCATTAGGGTCTCCCTTATTTTTTGAAATTAAAAAAACCTAAAAATTTTTGTGCACACATCTGCTAGTTATGTTTCAATGTGCCTAGAATGTATCAATAAATTTCTTGGCGGTTGAAGCATGTAAACTGACTGACTTAGGCTTGAAAATTCAAAAAACAAGTCAGAATGCATTATTTAAATTGAATCTGTCGTCTTAACACTCTTCATGCTTCACTAACCTTAAATATATCCAAATCGGTTTCAAAGATATGTTATCTCCATCTTCGGCCGTGGACGACTGGTGTGAACGGTTGTTGTTGCGTAGTATCAGAAGCAATGTTCCGCTCTGGTGAAACTTTTATGAACTTAAAATTTATATTTTCTTCTTTCGGAATGTCAAAATTCATCAAATGATCCTTATGTTTGTAGATGTAAATCTTTTCCCAAATATCCAATTCTACTGGTCCCTGTACAGCTCTCAATAATTCAACCTTTTTCTTTATATCATGATTTTCGGTCCAAAAGTGATATGCCACGGCTGATTTTTCTATTTGTTTGTATTTTAAATTCCTCATATGTTCTTTAAGATGTATCCCCACATTCCTCTTGGTTTTTCCAATGTAGATCTTATCACATTCAGCACATGAAATCTTGTAAATTCCTGATTTTTTCTCCTTTGGAGTATTATCTGTAGTATTGTCTTTCAAAACGTTGTTTAGACTAAATTTATTAGTGGGAGCCAATTTTATATCAACATCTTTAAATATTTTTTGAAATTTATACATCACTGTTGGGTTATATGTGAATTTTTTAAAGGACATTTTTTTCTTTAACTGTTGATAATGTAGTGCAATTTTCAATTCTTTTCTTCTTCTGGAATTTTTTAATCTTATTACGTAATAATAAGTCCACCAGTCGTCCATGGCCGAAGATGGAGATAACATATCTTTGAAACCGGTTCCGTATATAGTTAAGGTTAGTGAAGCATGAAGAGTGTTAAGACGACAGATTCAATTCACATGAGCTTCACTGTGTTAGTTCCATATGAAAACTTTTTTAAAGATTTACAATTTTTAAAAAATTTTGATCAGAATGCATTATGCTTGCAGTCAGGCCTGGACCTATTAGCACATGTGTTTAGCAGTTAGTTCCTTTCTTATTTCTTGCCATAGTTGCACATTATTACATTTACATAACATCACATGAACTACACAGTGCCAAGGAATGTATGTTGGTGGGAGAATTAAGCAGCAAATAATCAGACACAAGTTGTCAAATAAACACTATCATTTGATCATAGTGGTCAGCATAGTTACACTATTATACTTAAACTTAGGTATTCCTTTTTTACACTAAACTCCACTTGACGCGTTTTGGGAGAATCTCTCCCACCTTCAGTTGCTCGCTGAACCGCCGTTACTCGAAACGATGGATGTTTCTGTGGTGACCTCTGTTGGTTGAAGTAGGAAGTTGCTGAGTTCATCCATAGGAGGAAACTCAAAATTCATTAGGTTTCCTGTATTTTTTAATATGAAAAGTTTTTTCCCAAGTGGATAACTCCAATGGGTTATGAAGATGTTTCAGCAGTTTAATTCCCAGTTTTTGGTCCAAAAGTGAGCTGCTACTGCTGATTTATCCACCTGTTTAAACCGAATATTCCTCAATGTTCTTTCCTCCAAATTTCCAAACTTCTCTGTTTTGTCTATGTGCTCACAATGTGCACATTTTATTTCGTAAATTCCTGATTTCTGTTCTGTTGATATGGAGTCTTTTACTGTGCAACCTAATAAATTCTTGATGTTGTCTCTGTTCTTTGGGGCTAACATTATCCCATGTTCTTTGAAAATTTTCTTGAACTGTTGTGGTAAATTGGATGGTAGGTGAAACTTTTGAATTTGTATTCTTCTTTTGTGTTTTTCAGTGCAAAACTTCCCTTAACCTTTTTTGTCTTTTAGATTTGTTGATAATTTTTTTATCACTGTGTCTTTGTTGAAACCATTGATTATAGCTGTCTTTATTATTTGTTTGTATTCTATTTTGTACTCTACTTCTGTGAGTGGAATATTCATCAATCTGTATGTCAAACTGTGATATACTGCATATTTATGTGGAATGGGGTTATAACTCTCACTTTTTATGTAGTTTTCTTTTCTGTAAATTTCAAAATACGACTATTATACTTGTTTAAAATCCAGAACTGGTCTCCAGTTCATGATAAAAGCAAATGCTCTTGAAATTTGTTCTTGATTTTAAACAAGTGAGGTATAATAATTTTACTATGCTGGCTACTATAATAAAGAAATTTTTTTTTGAATGGTGCTTAATGCCCATTTTTACTACTGAGGCACCACAGGCGGTGAACACTGGTAATACATGAGATGAAATAATATACTAGGATTTTTTTTTTTTTTTTAAGGAAACGTTCCAGGCCAAAGTTTAGGGTACTTCCCTGGCATTTGCCAGTTATGAAGACTGAGGAAAACCTGGAAAAAACCTCAGTCAGGGAGGATGGTCCTGGTGGGATTCGAACCCCAGACCTCCCGCTCATGAATCCATACCTTAACGACCTCGGCCACCCATGGCGGTCTATAATAAAATGACATATTGCTTCATTGTTAATAATAAATTATAAATAATAATAAATTTTCATTAAACAAACACTAATTGCTTTAAATGATATTATATGGGAGGTTAAATTAATTGTCAGTGAAAGTGCAAATCTTGTAATTTGTGAGTGTGTAATATTTTTGTGAAAAAGCAAGAATGATGAGTACTTCCAGACTGTACAAAAAAAAACCTGGAAGAACACAAAATCTTTTTACTGTGACAGAGAGAACCAGGATGAAGAGGATATCTTGAAGACATACACAGAAATTTGCCAAAACAGTAGGAAAAAAATTAGCAGAAGAGAAAAGACAAAAAGAATACCAAATTGCAGCATCTAACTCTCAAACTGCACTTCATTTCTCATCATTTGAAGAATGAAACAAAGCATGTTTCAATGCAGATGAAAGAACTTTGAGTGAATTTTTGCCCCATTTTACAAACAGTTTATTAATGTAGGATACAACAAAACATTGTAGCAAAAACTTATTACTGCAAAATTACATAAATTACATGTAATTACATTACATAAATGTTAGCCGAGTATAAGAAACTATATTACAATGTATTAAAACAGCTCACAATAATTCCACTTATTTATACAACATTAGAACAAGTTCCAAAGGACAATCGCTCCCATCATTAGCTGTTGACCAACTACTAATAGGATATATTACCATTCCATTGTCTATAGCTTCCTAAGTACAATTTAAATAACAGACTCTGTTTATGTCATTCAGGCAATAGCAGGAAGCACTTGGCCACAATGTACAAGAGCTACCTATTAAGAGATCTTCTATTCACTGAATGCAACTAATATAAAAAAGGAACATGTTAAATCCATCAAATTTGAATTTATGAATAATATTCCTACAATTGTTTATAGGAGTATTACCTGTATTACATGTCAGGGAACCAAAAGAAGAAAGACTCCCAAAAGTTATTACATCTGGAAACAAGCAACTATGGTGTCCAAAATTATAAATTGCTAAAGAACAAGCGGAAGCTCTCTGGAGTAGATTAAGGTATTTAAATCTGGAAGAGAATGTCAAATTCTCTGCAGTGACAATTGCTTCAAACATAAGCCAAATATGTCCTCCTGGAACAAAAACTGGAGAGCAATGTTTTTCCATGCAGTTATGTATATATAAACTAGTTTGTGAATTGTATTTAAAGCAAAATATGTGAGACTAAGTAGTTTTGACATATCTCTTTTCCAAATACATCAAAAAGCTGGAAAGTTGTCAAGGCTAATAACAACCAAAGTAGTAAAAAAAATAAATAGAAGAGCTTTTTAATGAGTTACAAACGATGAATTTTAAACTTTTATAAAAGTGGACTAAAAAAAGCACAAGACAAAAACACTCCTAGAGCTGTCAGTAATATTTTTGGAAAGACATATTGAAAAACAAACTAATAATTCATTCTCCAGGGCAGTGGTTTACACTAGATGGATGGTAAGAGCAATTTATTCCCTGAAAATGTTTTGCTAAAGATCATAACTGAAACTATCTGTCAGGCATGAGAATGCTTTAAATGACTTTCATTAAAACACTTTATGTTAAACCTCTGCTTCTTAAAATCAAGAAATCATACAAAATGTAGATAGAACAGCTTTGAAGAAATTTAGTCAGACTTATAGCATTTATCAGCACAGTCAATTTTTGATGTGGTGTGATGATGTACTGGTGAAAATTAAAATGGCAGCATATATGGACAATGAAAATCTACATATAAAGAGGTATTATGGTCTATGTGGTAAAACGAATGGTAAATCAATTGACAAGTTAAATATTTTAAATATTATACAATGCTTTTGCCTACTATTATATATTCTAATTCAATTGTTTCATTTTAGAGAAAACGATGGAAGACTTCATACCAGTAAAAAGAGATTTGTTCTTTTGCCTATGAATGAACAAAAATTTCTGCAAGAGTGCCTTTCAATGTGGAGGAACAATATTTATTTCAGAAGCCAAAAGTATAGTTAGCATGTTACAAGTTGTAAATAGCTCAGCTGAAACATTGTTATTGCAGGACTGTTGGTTATAAATTGAAGAACAAAAGCAGTTTCTGTTATACAGTGTGTGATCATTAAATGGTCCACCCAGATTGGAAAAAGGGCAGAAAAAACATTAAAAAGAAATTATGCACATTAGTTTTCAAAATTAATATACTATTTATAGAACAAATATATACAAAATTCAATAACATTTAAATACAATATTAACCAATAACTCCTAGTTTCATGTTTGTTCAATAAGCATCTTGCCAATTATTCCTACAGTCTGTTCATTATAAAGCTGTTGTCAACAAAAGCACATTGCAGAAATAATTTTGATTGACTGACCAGCCTCTTTATTCCCAAAATTAGCTTACAAAGTAGTGCTGCTTGTTAAATGAATGTGTTTGATTATTTGTTATTTATAGCATGAAGCAAGCAACTAGATATCAGAAATTTTGGTTTACATTTTTGCCAAGAATGAAAATGTTTTTATAAGAGACTTAGCACACATACACAATAGATAAAATCATGAAAATTACACCATCTTTATGTGGCAGTGAATTCAAGAGTCAATAAGTAACACCGAGAAGAGGCAAAATGGTAAATGCAGAGTAATATATTATTATAAAATTACAATGGAGAGATTATGGTATTTAAATTTAGGGCTCAAGTTGGCACGGAGTAATGTAATTTGCATGTGACAAAACTTCACATATGAGCAATGATGCTCAAATGGAACAAAGGAAGGGTAAGCGCAAAAATTTTGGAGAAAAAAAATTTTGCCACTCAAATAAGGGACACCCTAAGGGTCATGCAGCTTTTATTTAAAACACAAATATGTGAAACAAATATTTTAGGCATTTATCTTTCGTCCACTACCAGTCACCTGAGATTCTGTAAAAACAATGTCAAAAACCACCGTAGAAAACATATATTATACATGTTTTTTCTAATTTTATGAAATTTCAATGGTCATAAAAAGCTGACAATGATATATCTCGAAGTCTACTTCTGCATTTGCTGACAATGTGAAGGAACTCTGTACGTATCTCGCCTGGTTAAGCATGGAATAACTTTAACATTCTGAAAGGTAACACTGGATTATACAGCCTTAATTATTTTGTGTTGCAAAAAGCACATAAATATAACCACTGTGAGAATAATTGTGAAATTATGGGTTTCACTGTATGATACCTTGAGGAGAAAATTAATTTACTAATTTCAGATTCAAGAAAAACATGTTTCTGTTAAGAAGTACTTATTGCACAGGTCAAATTTTACAGGTATACAATTCTACTTCTCCACTGTGTGTATGCAGATCCTGTATTTTAGGTACCTGTGGTCTATTTCACAATACTTTAACATCAAGGAGAACATTCTGGAACTGTCGCACCTTCTTCATCCCAAAATTCTCCTTCCTCTGCATCTTCATTGTCACTGTCTTCTGCAGAGGAATTATTTGCAGAATCACTGGGCTCACTGCTGCTACTGCTGCTATATGAAGAATGTTCCACATCATCAGGATCATAATAAACCTCAGCTCCAGGGAAGATGTAACGATTAGGAGTTAGGTGATAGAATGTATTCTCTGTAATCAAAATGAAAAGATAATTCTTGTGAACAATCGCATATAGCTTAATAAACTCAATGACTTGCAACATTACTAAGAATAGCATACTATTGCATTTAAACTATCTTCAACTCATTACAGTTGCTAACCTTATACTTTAACCTTTTGGCATAGGGAAAGCCTTGGTTAGCAGCAGGAACTTAATTAACAATACTGATGATGAGAGAGAGAGAGTCAGTCTGCCAGTCAAGTACCAGTCGTTTATCCACATTTGTTGTTCTAAATCATGATCACCTCTAGTATTCTAGTACTGCTAATTAAAGTCAGTTGTGTTATCAGCTGATTTATCTACATTTGTTATTCTATTTAAAGAATAAAAATAAAGTAGTTTATATGGATAGACATTTTAAAAATATCAGTTAGCAAGTTAACCAGCCAGTGGCACACTCCCATACAAATGTTCCCCCCCTGCCAAGTTGCAAGCTATCAAGTGTCGATAGAACAGTCTTGAGTCAACAGCACCTTTGTACTGTGTTGAGCAATGGCTAGATAGTCACTGCATCAACATAATACAGCTTGAAGATTGTGAATAACCACAGAAAATGATATACCTGGTCTGCCATACTGTAATATTCTTTTGCCTTGTACTGTATAACTGGTTGTCAAGGTCATAAACATGCTTGTGTTGAAGCTCACTTCTGCTCATTGTTCACGTATGAAAGAGGAGGCCTGCATTTCCTCCTTGTTAGCACATGGGGCAAATAGAGTAGCCTTAATTGCTCTGCATAGGTATGGAAAGTCACCTACTCAGAATTTCCAGACCCTAAAAGATCAGCAGAAGGTTTGTGTAACAGACAGTTCAAATCACTGAGACTGAGAGCTTGAAAGATTGCCTTAAGAGTTCATCAACCTTGTATTGTATGAACAGCAGTGGCAGCTCACATTCATCAAAGCCCATCTGGAAGCAGTTAATTATGCCACAGGGAATGAATTTTTCAAAATGATCAATGTCCAGTATTTCATGAAGACATTGGACTTATGCCTACCAATGGAGTACTGGACATTTCCTGATGCCACAATTGAAGAAGCAAAAGAAATTGAAATTGAGATGGCCCCTGCAGCAGTGTGGCAACAATGGACAGTATAAGATTCTTATCACTGACGAGAAAGTGTTCACCAATAAAGAGAATTTTAACTGCCAAAATGATAGGGAGCCACCACTTCTCTTCAGTCATGGTTTGGTGATAGGTAAGCTACTAGGTTTCACTAGGCTTCATTTTTATGAAAAAGACAAAAATCAGTGCCAAGACCCTCTTGGGATGCCATTGAATCAAACAATGTGTGAAAATAATCCCTGGAGCTTCCAGCAAGATTCTGCTCCAGTTCATAAGGCAAAGATGACATAACAGTGGCTGGAGGCCATTGTACCCAACTTGCTGACCATCTGCTAATCCAGATCTTAATCCTTTGGACTATAAACTGTGCTAACTGCTAGAGGAGATAGTCTGCAAGAAGGGACATCCTAGGATTGAAAGTTTAAAGTGCTCCTTGCAGTGCCTGATTTTCCAAATAGACCATTTGTGCTGCAGTAGATGACTGCTAGAGAGACTTCAAGTCTGGGTGAAAGCAAATACAGGCATTTTGAAATCTGCCTGCTATCATTTCTGCATAATATATTAAAAGGAAATTGAAACTTTTCAAAACATATTTAATACCATATTAACAAAATATTATACGACAGTGCTTATGGCTAGAGTAGTATTGGCTTTTCTCCCTCGGGTTTCACCAACTGAAGAGCCAGTAAACAACTTGCACTATGCAAGAAATAAAGCAATGAGAGGAGCTATTTTATAGTACTTCTTAATATTAAAGCTATACCATCTTTGTATATCTGCTTCTAGAGACCTGTTTTGTTACGTTCCATACATGGTAAGTTACTGTGAACATAATGAATCCAAGCTGTACTGGTAAGATAAAGCTGCTCTTACCACTGAATTAATATTGTTTCACAGCAGCATCTATGCTTGTTCATTCGATTCCAGTCAAGGACAACAGAATTTATAATGTATCATATCAAAATGTGAAAGCATAATATAAGCACATAATAAAGGCTCTCAATAGATTCAAAATATCTCAGTCTATTTATTATACTCTGATGAATGTGGTTGTCAGTCACATAATATATAAGCTACAAAACATTAAAAACATTAAAAATGCAAAAGCATCTAAATGTTGCCCCAGGAAGCAAAACAGCAGCTACAATTCCACTATTTTTCCAAAAAGTAAAATAAATGTTAAATAGAATGCTATCATTCATGTTTACTTTTATGGAAAATATACAGGTAGAAATTAAATTGAGCATTGCATTGACTTTTTCACCTCATGGATTTTACTTTGCTTTATTTCCAGGTTTCCTTCTTTATTTTAAATGAGAGAAATATGCAATTCTAGGAATTGCATATTATCAGAATCTAAACCACAAACATGTGATTTTATATATATATATCATTTGTTCTAAAGGCAAGTGCAATACAAATTTACATTATTGTATTAGTTGTAGCTTTTCACTATCTTATGCCACTCCATCAAAGCAGTGAAACAACATGACTCAAGAAGTCAGCAGATGACTTGCAACTTGGAAAAAGAATAGACATGCCCTTGAAAATACCGGATGCAATTCTGGCAAAATGTTAGAATCCCAACAATCTGCTAGATCATGGCCTGCAAACTTGAAAAATACATTAATCCATTCTCAAGACACCAGATGTGAAAGTCTGTTACCATGTCCCAACCTTGGGAATGTGCAGATGACAGAGCTAGATGGAGAGACTAATTTTATTTTTCCAGAGTCAAAATGCATTTCTGATTACTAGGGAGCCTGGTTGCAATAAAAGTAAAAATAAAAAAATTCTGTATGGACATCAGCACTAGAGAATTGAATGAGCCAAACTACCAACAGAAAGATCTCAAGACTAAGTTCTTGTGGAACATGGTAGAAACAATTCCTTCACAGTTCCTTTTGCTGGATAAAGCTATGGGTGTGATTGTTTCCATTAAATCATAAAATGGAAAGTGAATAAAACATAGCATAAACCTTAAAATAACTTTTCTCATTGAGGCTCATCAGGTAAGAAAAACTGAGAAGACATTTTGTTGATTTGGTTTATTTATGAACACTCTTTAACATCTCAGGTCACAGTGTTCCATTCAATTCAGGGAGTGAAATGGATGATTTTGCTCTGAGGTCTCTTCTTTCAGGCTTGAGGTTCTTTAACATGCCATAAATCTATGACATGAACCATGGCTTCACTTTCCTTCTGAAGGAAGCCATACTTAGGATTTTTATGCCCAAAAAAATCAATCGATCCTGGCTGGGACTGAATAGGCATGGTAGATTATTGAACTTCCTCAGGCATAATGGAATGGTAGTATGAGCCGGTGAGATGATCTTATCAGATTATCAAGGAAGACTGCCTTTATGGCCTTATAAGCATAGATAAGTGCATGAGATATGAAACATTTGATTCAACATGCTCTACGGATTGAGCATCCAAAAGAGTTGCAGCACACTTTGACAACTAGTCTAGAAGAATACTGGAGAGAATGACCACTAGAAAACACCTGCTAATACATCTCATTACAATTTTCCAGAAAAGGAGTTTATAAAAGTTCATTCAATACACAGGTTGTTAATGAACTAAACCAAAATAATTTCAGATAGTGTAGAGACGTTGTATACAATTTGATATAGGCAATGTATGGATCCACAACTAAATATAACGCAGTTTTATGGTGTTACAACGTTTTTGCATCAGATGCTGATAAGTCGGTGTTAGAGCCAAGCTGGGTGGAAAATTGGTTTATAACGTCTTTAAAACTGCCTTGCGAGCATAGAAATATTGATTTTCCCACAACTCATCATCATTTTTCAAGATTTAATGCCATAAAAATTGCTCAAACCTCGAACTAATCATGTGACAGTGTAACACTGACATCTATTAACTGCCTTCTTGCATTACATAGCCTACTCTTTAGGGAGCTCTTTAAATGTTTGTATGACGTAATACATAACACAAAAGCTCACCATTCTTTGCTACACATTCAATTTTTGTCACATCGTTTATTTTTTTTTTATTTAATATGAAGTGCTGCAATATGCATACTAAAGAATTACGAATGAAATTTATTTAACGCTTTCAAGCTTTACTCTCTCAACAATGAATGTACTACTAACATGATGCCTAAAACTTAATTTACATAACACATACTTAAATGCCTTCCTAAATTTTTGTAGCCTACTCTAGAGCGAGCTTAAACTGCTTGTGGCATAATGCTAACACAAAAACTGATGATTCGCATACCGCTGTTTCAATTCTAGCCATGCTGTTCAATTTTTTTATGCAATATGAAGTGGTGCATTATGCTGCCAAAGAATTATGAATGAAATTTAGGTAAATTTTGAATATACGACACCGAACTTATTAAGATTACCCATTATTCTACCTTCTGTAAGCAAGGGTTGTAATTATATGAATTGATATGTTAAGATTCAAGTGCATAAAATGAAATACCTACTTAAAACGTATGCTAAAAGGTGTATTATTAGGCCCTAGTCAGAAGATGGAAAAAAATATTCAGTTCATTAACACCCTGTATAAGTTTCTCTATGTTGTATTATTTTTATTTTGTTACTTACACATGAAAATTATACAGTGTGGATAGGTGCATCCTTCACTACTTTTCTACATAATTGCCACAAACATTGAGGCAATTGTCCCAACACTGCACCAGCTTATTGAACCCTTCTGCAACTTTGGGCCTCAGGGTAGTCAAACCTCTTTTCATGGTGGTCTTGACCTTTGCATTTATTTAAAAATGCCACTACTGCATCTCCTCCTTAATTGGTGCCAAACAGTGCCATACTGCATGCAGCAACTATTCCTACCCTCATACTACAAGGGTGGTCTGTGTTTGTGCATCCAAATGGTAGGCTGACAGCAGCCTAGAGTTCTTGTGTTGAATTGCTTATTTCAGTCTCTTCAAAATCTGATAATATTGGTGGTTGTTATGTGTTTTCATTTCAGAAAGTCAATGAGAAAGGTAGCCTTGCACCCCAGAAAACAGTTACATGCACATTTCCTGCTGATGGCAATGTTTTGAATTTCTTTCTCATATGGCAACTTGAATGCTTTTTCTATTGCTGTTTTCTTCCATTTGGGAGTGAAGTGATGCACAAAGCTCTAACCCCTTGTAACAATGCACATTAAGGCATGTTTGTCATTATGATAATGCATTAGGCCATCAAAGCTACAGTTCATTCACATTTGACATGGTCAGGAGTGAGTGAACAAGGAACCATTTTGCACTGCCTCATGAACTTGATTCTTCTGTTCAGTGCACCCACTTTGGCCATAGTGACAGTTGAGGGAAGATTGGATTGGATTTCATCAAACCTACTCAGCCTTCAGTGAATATGCACCTTCTTTGAACCATCTGAAAAGATATTAGTTTTTTTTTTCTTTGATTTATTTAAGGATGCTCTTTAACATCTCAGGATCAGTGTCCCATTCTATTCAGGCATGAAACGGCCGACAAATTTTGCTCAGAGGCCTCTTCTTTCAGGCTTGAGGTCCTTTTTCGTGCCGTAAATGTACGACATGGGACCCATGGCTTTACTTCCCTTCCAAAGGAAACCATACTTAGAATTTTTATGCCCAAAAATATCCATCGATCCTGGCCGGGTTTGAACCCGCGATCTTGGGTTTAGAAGGCAAGTATGGTTACCACTACACCACCAGGACCGACAGACATTACAATATCCTCATACACAGTAACAAGCTTCCTGTGGATGTTAGAGGGTACCAAGCCATTGGCCTATTTGTACTGAATCACTTCAGCATTTCTGACACAACACACGTGCATCTGCCATGCTACAATGCTCATGTAGCATGAGTCTACTGTTTCATACCAGGTTTCTATTCTGTGCCTTTATGTCTGCAGGATGAATAACTACTATTCCATTAGGCAATTATGTGCATTACATTATGGAAGTACTTCTATAAAAACTTATATAGCCCAGGGAAACTTACATTTTGAACAACCATTACCAGTAGTACTTTGTACACATCCAGGAAAACCAAGGCCAGTAATAAAAACCCAGAAATCGCATACAAACATTGATATTCGTGTCTTCTAATCTGAACCCAAGGTTGTCATTGTTGCCACCATGCAGAAGATGCATGTCTCTGAAACTTGAGGACGTGCTTCTATTTGTTTCTACATAAAAGTCTGTTTACATCTCTCATTTATAATTTTCTAGAATCAGAAAGAGATTTTGTTTTGTTTTTTTATTTCTTCATCATTTCCATTCAAGAATTTTTAATTAGTTATCCTAACACCAACAATTGTAATTAAGCATTCTTTTGTTCACTTTTCCAAGCATTTTATTTTTTACACTATATATTTGGTAAATTTCCTGAAATGGTGCAAAGATTCTTTAATTGACAATTGTTAGCAAGCATAATTCTTATAATGACCTATGACAAAATTTCAGCCGCTTGCATTGTATAATTAATGTTTGTCAGCCACCTGAACCAAACACCATCACATCTGCCATAAAATTGGAAAGAAAAAATAAAATAAAAAAAATTTGAAAAAAACATAGAGTAATCATTTTTATTTGAAGATGTGGATGGCTATGCAGATCAAACACAAGTCAAAGTTCTAAAGGATTCTGCACCATATATGAATAACATTTATTTCTGGATAAATAAGTTTAAATGTGTCCAGGAATGCACTATTAATATTAAAAAAAAGAAATGTTAGTTTGTTTTTACCCAACTTTTTAATTGCTTAAATATTCCATGCTGTCAACATTTTAATTTGATTTGGCCTCCTTTCTCTTAATACTGTTCTATGTACAATCATTTTTCTTACGTCAAAGTAAATGAAATAATTTAATACTATACTGATCTTCAGATACTTCTGAAATTGATTCTGTAATACGCATTTTATATTTGGCGGAAAAAAATAAAGTAGTCGAAATAGTTTCAGTGATTTCAAATACAGCTTGAAGAGAATTTTAGATAACAAAGGTGGCCAAAGCTGATAAGTCATGGACTGGTGAACAGGATATCTGCATTTTGAATCCTGCCAGGAACATCCTTCATGAGGATTTTTTTTCGAAGTTTTTCTTAATTCTTATCAATGGCAAATGCTGGGGAGATAAGAGAGACATTGTAAAAGTTCTCAGCCTGACCAAGAAATCATAAGATTCAAGGGAAATGCTTTTTTTTTTATTATTTTTTTATTTTTAACATAGTAAATGTAAATCAATACAGTTAGTCCAACAAGATTTGTCCAACTGTGAAAACATCTTATCAGCTTTAATATATTCACTTAATGTGAATCTTTGTTCCACCCAGCCATTTCTTCAGGTTTGGGAACAAAAAGTAATCGCTAGGAGCCAAATCTGGCAAATATGGCAGATGTGGAAGTACTTGGAAGTGAAGATCATGCAGTTTTGCAGCAACAATCTCAGACATATGTGAAGGCGCGTTATCGTGATGAAAGATAACTTTCTTATTTGCAAAGTATGGGCATGTAAACTGAATAGTATTCTTCATTTGGTCCAGTAGTGAAACGTAATACTCCTGATGATGGTTTTACCCTTCTGGAGGTAATCTGCAAGCACATCGTGAGAATCCCAGAAAACCATAGCCATGATTTTTCCTGCAGATGCAACCATTTTGCTTTCTTTGGTGCACTTTCATATGTTGCTATCCACTGTTTGGACTTCTCCATCTGTGGCATGTATTGATGAATTCATGTTTCTTATACTTTTATGAAACATCAGAGAAACTCTCTGGAATTGCACTGAAACAAGTCTAAACATTCTTGCAAAATGTTCATTTGAATGCTTTTTGGTCCATGGTTACAAAATGTGGCACGCATCCAGAGGACATCTTTCTCATACCCAAAACTTCATGTAAAATATAATGGACATGGCCTATCAAAAGCTTTGCAATGTCAGCCAATTTGCATACCTTCAATCGGTGATCAGTGATCACTCAGTAAGTCATTGAATTTTTGTCACAATCTCATTAATTGTATGAGTTATGGGAGGCCCTGAGCACTTTATCATCTTGAATGGATGTACGACTATGCTTAAATACAGCAGCCCACTCTTTAACCATCAAAAACAAAGGGGAAGAATCCTTTAAAGTGGAATATAAATCCTTTTGCATTTCTGTTGGAATTAAAACCTTCAAATTGAAGTACTTTATCACAGCTTGTATTTACTTTTATCCATTTTCTAGAAAATATTAACACTAGTTTGTTTACATCACAAAAAAAAAGGATTACACTTACATATCTGAAACTTTACAGCATCATCTAAAGGATGATATTTAACTATCATACTGATTTGACCATCTTCAACACATCTCTGAATAAGCTGAGAACTTTTAGAGCACCCTTCATACAAAACTTAGGCATGGAATACTTCCTCCCCAAAATTCCTTTATCTATTTGCCATTTCATCTCATGTATTGTCAATGTGCATTATCTATACACCACAGTTGTAGTTTTATTTCACATATGCATCATACATACAACATACAAATCATTATAATATTTTATTTCTCAATAATTCAATTCAAATTTTTTTCAAATTTGATTAACTCAGACCCCAGTTCATCAGCAGCTACCTAAGACAGAAGTTCATCCAACCACCACCAGAGACAAACCAAACCACCACAAAGAACAAGGCCAGCAGTCGATCTGGAACTGATGATGGGAGCGATTAGCTCCAGAAACTTAAGTCTTCCTTTATTAAATACTAGTGATGTGTTACAAATTTGACTCAATCATTTTAAATTCTTATCCATAGCTTTGTTATGGCTGCCATTTTTGAACTGTTACAAGTTGTTAAACTTTTAACACAAGGGAAAGGTGATGTTACTTCAATACAAAGACTAACATGTAGTTAAAGTTAATATTGCTTGATAAAACATAGTTTTTGTAAATTTGAATGTTAAAGCAGTCCAACAGATGTTAACTTTTAATATCTGTTGATGAAACCAGCTCTTAATGTCTTATGCATATGCCATTTCTCCCTGAACCAATGAGCCAGCCAATACTACCCAAAAAACTAGGCACTGGACCAATAGCATTCACATTGAAAACCTTGATCTTAAATTTCTGTTTCAAAAATGTAATAAATGTAAAAATGCTTAAACCCATACTTATGGCTATACCAACTTCTGAACTCTTTTCTCAACTTTGGAGAATTTTTTTTTTTTCCACAAGAAATTTTCATTCCCCCCTTCCCATAGATAACATTAGAAGATCATGCACCACATTATGCAACATTATGAATTTTCTACTTTCAAATCTTTCTATGAAATTGTAAGGATGATCAGTTGGTTTCAAATGATACTCAACTAAATGTGTTTTCTTAGATTTTAGCTTTTAGCAACATGTCTGAGACTAGAAATATATGCACATTAATGAAAGAACTAATGGATATTCAACAGCTATCATGTCATTGCACTGTTATTTATAAAAACTATTTTATAAATAAAGTGTATATTTTGATAAAAAATGTAAAGACTTTAACATGTAAAACATTGGTAATTTTGCAGGGCCAAAAAAATGTTAAATTGAAACCATTATTTTAATATTCATTATATAAACATTTTACTGTACATTCTTTTCATATTTTGTTGTTAACTGCTACTAATTCCTTCAGATATGAGCATTTTACCCTGTTTTATAATTTTTACTATGCATTTTATCAAAAACAAATGTCGAGTAAATTCACAGGATAAGAAACTGATTACAGCTGTTCAGTGAACTTGATAATAGATTTAGTTCTCATACTCTCCAAAAAAGTAAGTCTAAAAAATGAATTTCCTGCACTTGTTTGTAAGGCAAAACTAGATCATCATGTTCTTACAAGATATCACTTTCCACAGTAATAGAATATCATATTATTTTAAAAAGTTTCACTTTTACATTTCAATGTGCCCATGGTAATATTTAGTTTTATTTGATAGAATTTATAACCTGCATGAGCATTAAACTGAACAGATCATATGTTATAGTGATGTTCTTCATGAGTTAGACATTTTGCAGCCTGTAACATTGTACCTGTGGTATATTCTTTGCATTATCAGCTAAGCTGTGTAATTAAAAAAACCTCAATAAAAGGTAGCATACAAGATCAGAGAAACGGGTTGGTTCATGACATTGCATCCTGTTTGTTCAGTAAGTTCCCTCAGTGACTACATTTTAAAGTCCATTTAAAAAACAGGAGTATTGCAGAAATTGCAAAGCACTGTTCATAGATTTTAACTTGTGAACAAAAAATACCAGTTATTTTTTTAATGGCTCCTGTAGCCTTATTAGAAATCTCATATTACATCCAAATGCTTTAAGAAATTCTGAGAATAAAATGTTCTCTCTATTTTGGTTATACTTCTTTAAGAAACTCTATGAAAATGAAGAAGTTTCTATTGTATTTTGGTTTTACTTTCTAAAATTTTCACCAAGTATTTTAAAAGGGTCTCCTTCAATTTCTATCTTACGTACTCCTTATATTCTATATGTTAGAAATATAAAATAGACTAACCTGGAAGCCTTGATGCCAAGCTCTCTCGTATCTTCGGCTGCCAACAGGCTCTCAAGAGTTCTAGATCATCCTCTGACTTGGGGTGGTCATCACTAGAATCAACAGATAAATGTCGTTCTTTTGTGGCTACACCATGGCTACTGTTGCCAATTCTGTTACAAGTGTCACCTATGTCCTGCAAGGAATCTGTTGACATATGCCTGTGTGTGCTTGTATCACAGTTTCTATTCAATGACATTTTCATGCTTTTCTCTGCCAAAACATCTGATGTGTCTTGCCTAACCGATGCAGAGTCCACAACCATGTTTGAATTTTTGTTAGCAATAAAGTTATCTACCACAAAAGAACTTGCTGCCTCTTTTTCTTTTGATATGGAATCACTACTACTGTCGCCAGTACCTGTAACACGCTCCTTTGAGTCCACATGCATTTCACAGAGGGTAGTTTGTGAAATAAGCACCTTTGTGGAGTACCCACTGTGTATATGACCACTGCTTCTGCTACTGTCTGTTGGACTGTCTGCAGAGAGCCCTACGCCACTGTCCAATGTGGAAGAATCAACTGACATGTGTCGCTCCTTCAACACATTGCAGCTACTATCAACATTTGACATACTGACACCACTGTCTATGGACATTTGTAAAGAATCAGCTTCACCATTCTCTATGTTCATTGTTCGGTCTCCTGTACTTCTGGAAGATGCACTACGATTAACAAGACTGTCCTGGCTGCTACAGTCAGCTCCTTGCCCACTGTCACGATCACAGTCTTTCTCCTTATGCCTGTTAATTTGTGGCAGCAAATGAATTGCCTCAGTAAGAGGAGTTGATAGCCAGCACCCTTCTTTCCAATCATCACCCATCCTGCAACAAAGTATGTGTATTATTCTGAAATTTATTTTGCCATTTTCTGCGCCTTTTCACAGAATAAATTCTACTATATTTACAGTCTAAAGTAATATAGTGATGTACTTTTCAGAATATTACAGCTGTCACTAAATGTCTGTTATTAGCATACTGCCATATACAGCTAATATCTTATTGCATATACACAATATCTGCCAACCACAAGATATACTTTTTTCTTTCTGAAAGCGTAATATGGACTCCTTCTCTATTTCTGGAGCTGCAGAAAACAAATTAGGCATAGGGTGTAATTATAGTGTCTAATATTTCTTTGAAAATGGAAATTTTGTGTTGACATGAATGCCATGATTGCATATTCCAAACATTTTCAGGAAAGGATAAGAGATGGTAGACAAATGAAACTGCAAAGTTCTTGCTTCAGGTACATAATATAGTTCATTTTGATTTAAAGTAAAACACTAAAAATCATGTCGTCACATTAAAACTCTCTTCACAAGTTTCACAAACACACTTATAAATGTAATTTTGGTACATGTTTCCTGAGGAATGTAATGATACATGTTCGTGAATGTGTTTGTGAAACTTAAAGAGAGTTTTAATGTGATGACGTGATTTTTAGTGTTTTACTTTAAATCAAAATAAGATTAACAAAAGTTTCACTGTGTGGATTCCGACATTCTGTAAACTGATAACAATATCTATGAAAGAGTAATTCAGTTTGATAAACCAGAGTAACAATCCTTGTGTAATGCTGGGAGCTGGAGAGATGGCTATAGAGGTATGTATGGAGGGAGCTTTATCTGCCAAGTAAAACATTATGCACTGTATGTGTATTATCATCTATTCAAATACTTAACAGTCGGTTCATCTCTTTGCATTAACAAAATAAGAACATTAATGGTGAACAGTTGGATGTTATCAACATTCCTCTGACTAGCCATCTCTCCAGCTCCCAGCTGTACCAGACATGCCAATTAACTTATCTTTTTTGTCCAACAAAGAATCTTAGATAAGATATATATATTTTTCCAAGAGTTTTCACTGTTTATTCATCCTATACTCTTTCCATCTG
Source organism: Metallyticus violacea (assembly GCA_030762175.1). Taxonomy (NCBI): domain Eukaryota; kingdom Metazoa; phylum Arthropoda; class Insecta; order Mantodea; family Metallyticidae; genus Metallyticus; species Metallyticus violacea. Next base: position 65,538,763 of record CM060838.1, on the reverse strand, counting down.
TGGCCACAGCCTTTGCAACAGCTCTCCATCTCTTTATTTTTAAATATGCAACTTGGTAGAAAGGCTCCAAGATCAGAAATATCTCACCTCCCTTTTAAACACCTATATCATTCCAAAGAACAAAAAATTCCATAGCAGACATTAAACTTCAGACAGGAAATTTCTTAATCTCATTACCACATATATTCCAGGCATTGGAGTATCAGCCCTCTCTTAAAAGAATATTACAGCATTACTGTCATAACCTTCCATGGGAGATTTGTCAATGCTCATGCCCTGCTTCACCTTCAGAATAATTCCCACCTTAGGAATACATTTTGTCTAATTTGTTCCGAAACCAGCCTTTTGTTTGCCCAATCATTTATTTCTTTACCAACATCCCAAATGTAAGACCTATACACTCATCACACTGTATCAGTCCTTCCAAATTAGGCAGAAATTAAAAAGGTGTGGTACACTTAAAAATATCAGCTAGAAATAGATATCATTGTATGATTCAGTTGAACTACACACTCTTAAAGCTTCACTTACTTTTCATAAATGTATGGAACCGGTTTCGAGAACATTTAGTTCCCATCTTCAGCCAGGCTAAAGTTCAACTGTCAGATCATTTGTTGAGCTGTGGGAATGTATATTCTGCTCTGGTGGCGGTGTGATAAAACTTGTAAGAGTGTGTAGTTCAACTGAATCATACAATGATATCAATTAATATAATTAGCTTCACTGTGCAAGTTCCAATTTACATTTAAGTATCAGCTAGAAGCTCTTTTTTAAAACAAAAATCAGAGTATCAAAATTCTTATAAGAAAGAAATAGAAATTTATAAGAAATGGAGATTGTTTGAATTTTGGAATTTACAGAAAAGAAACACATGCGGAAAACTACATAAAAAATGAGAGTTATAACCCCATTCCACGTAAATATGCAGTATATCACAGTTTGGCATACAGATTGATGAATATTCCACTTACAGAAGCAAAGTACAAAACAGAATACAAACAAATAATAAAGACACCTATAATCAATGGTTTCAACAAAGACACAGTGATAAAAATTATCAATAAATCTAAAAGACAAAAAGGGATAAGGGAAGTTTCCACACTGAAAAACACAAAAGAAGAATACAAATTCAAAAGTTTCACCTACCATCCAATTTACCACAAGTTCAAGAAAATTTTCAAAGAGCATGGGATAATGTTAGCCCCAAAGAACAGATACAACATCAAGAATTTATTAGGTTGCACAGTAAAAGACTCCATATCAACAGAACAGAAATCAGGAATTTATGAAATAAAATGTGCAGATTGTGAGCAGAGCTACATAGGCAAAACAAAGAGAAGTTTGGAAATTTAGAGGAAAGAACATTTTAGGAATATTCGGTTTAAGCAGGTGTATAAATAAGCAGTAGCAGCTCACTTTTGAACCAAAAACCATGAAATAAAACCTGAAATTAAACTGCTGAAACATCTTCATAACCCATTGGAGTTATCCACTTGGGAAAAAATTTGTATATTAAAAAATAGAAAAAACCTAATGAATTTCCAGTTTCCTCCTACAGATGAACTTAGCAATTTCCTACTTCAACCAACAGAGGCCACCACAGAAACATCCGGGTGTCCAACCATCATTTCGAGTAACGGCAGTTCGGTGAGCAACTGAAGATGGGAGAGATTCTCCGAAACGCATCTTACTTTTATGTACCTAAATGGAGTTTAGTGTAAAAAAATGAATACCTAAGTTTAGGATATATCAAAATTCCTGTTATCAATATGCCATTTACACACACACATATGTATATAACCTGCCTGTATGTTTTTACACACACATCATTGCTATGGTTCAGTATTAAACTGCTTCCTGACTGTGGTGTCTCAAGGGTGCTAACCACTATTTTAAAAAGACATATTTTTGCATTACTTGCTCTCTATTATTGTGACCCAAGTTCAAGCCTAACTACAGTAAGTCAAATTCAACCTGGTAAAAGCAGCATTGGATAGGTTTTGTCCTAATAACCCATTATTCATTCTGCCAACTGCTTCACCATTACCCTCATTTTCCTGATCATCTCAAGCATTATGCTCCTACTGAACTCTGGTGCACAACGTACCCTCCATCACCCGAATATAATGCCTTGCTTGACCAGTGAGTTGGCATTAGCATCCCTGTCATATTTACAAACATAATTTAAAGCCTATATATGATTTTTCTAGCAACTAACAACTCAATATTGCATCAATAAGTTGAAAATAATGAAGCCCACTCTCAATTATTCCACATTTCTTTCTCTTACTGTCAGTGTTTCTCAAACTGCATTCTATGATCCTCCCAACATTTGTCAAGAGTACACGACATTCCTAGTACTGCAATGCATTCTACAAAGCTTAATTTTTTGCAGTAATTTTGTAGTCACTTAGTCTAGCAGAGTTTCAAAATTAACATAACATTAATAATTTTTAACTAAAATTAACATAACATTAATAATTTTAAATAAAATTAACATAACATTAATAATTTTTAACTATGTGGCATCCTTCTGAATAAAGAATTAAATTAATTGTTTATGATTTTGAAAGTTTTCACTTTCTAAGAAGATTCATATAATGAAGTATATTGATTTTATATACATGGAATGAGGAATTAAAATGACTAATTTCTAACTTACATGTGGCATAACTGATTAATTATCATATCACTGTCTCCCAGCAATTCGACATCAAAATTAAAATGTGGAAGTGGTTCTCGGTTGATCAGAATCTGTGGAACTTCAGATGGTATAGAGCCTGGAAATAAAATAAATTAATAGTTTTTCAAGTTACTACATTATTTCAAATTAGAAACAATAATCATTTATATTTTTACTAAGTTTATTAAAAAATGGGCATAAGTTTATGCAGCTTACTTGGAATGAGTGCAACAGGCCTAACTTTCAGTGATGAGCCTATTACAATAAGGAGATCACATTCATCTTTATCCTTTGCCATGGACTCATGGAAGATTTCTGGCAGACCTTCCCCAAAGAACACTATATCAGGCTTCATTATTCCCTGAGAAACAAGATCTGCAAACAAAGCATAAAAATACATAAAGATGAAAATATAAATGCATCATTTAATCTAGGCAATCAATAGTGATGTACATTATCTTCAAAGAAAAAGTTCAAAGGATGGGCAGACTTATATGTAAATGGATTTGCAATCATGCAATGTGCTGAGAGCTTTATTATTGTACACTTACTTCTATAATTTTCATATTTATCTTCATTTTCATTCATATGGGGCAGGAGCACTTTTGGGCACAAGGGACACAATGGAATTCTTTGTTCAAAAATATCTTCTCGGATTTCATCAGCTGTTACTTTATGCTTACATCGAGTACAGGAAGCCGTTGCAAATGATCCTGAAATGAAAAAATAAAAGGTAAGATTCCTTTCAGTCTGCACTAATACCAAAGAACGTGAAAGACAGGTCAGGTACTATTTATGCACAGCAAGAATTTTGGTGAGCATTCTCTCAGCTAATTCCTATATACAACACTGTCTATAATTGCTATGGTGCTTGCCCTTAGTAAACATATATTTAAATTAATGTTTTGTTATAACAAATTATTTGTGAGGAAATTACTCAAATTTCACTAATTCTGTTCCACTAACTTGGACGTTTCAAAGGCTGTTGCCTTCATCATCAGCACAGTGATTTCCTCATAAATAATTTATTATATTACACTATATTTCACAGTGAAAATTCCTGCTATTTAAATATACATTAGAATGTTTTGCCATTTATTTTTCAAAATATCTTATCAAAATCAACATTTTATTATTTTACTCCATACATTTTGACAATTCTTCATTCATAACTTAAGAGTTGTATGTTCATTTTTTAACCTTAAATTTACGATTTTCCCAATTTTCCCTTTTCTCAATCTTAAGACTTTTAGACTTTCTTTTTAAGGGACTTCTCTAATTACCATAACTTAAAAGAAATTTCATTCAAATAATTTACTCTCCACATAAAAGACATATGCCCTAATTTACCATTTATTTCCTTCAATCATCAAATACTCACTATAACTCACTCATCATCATTGTTAAAATTAACGTTGTTATTATTGCTATTATTATTATTATTATTATTATTATTATTATTATTATTATTATTATTATTATTGTTATGGGTATTTCTGCCATTCCTTTTCCTTAAAAGGAAAATTAAATTCTCTTGAAGTAATCAGGTATAAAAAGAAACATTAGAAGTGAATTGTGCAAGAAATACTAGAGATTATCTAATTATGAATTGTAATGGATTCTAATGCAGTAAAGCAAAAGTTAATAATGTATACTGAATATGCTTAAAAATGCTCTTATTTGTTTTACTTACTAAAATTGGTTAGAAAATGCTTTGAAGATTGCCATCCAAATCATCAGCTACTTGTCAACTGGTGAAGTAATTCAAGCACTCTTCAGATGATGTCTGAGGTAATTCATTGACAGGCCACCAAATTTACCTCAGACTTGTACCAGAATATGCTCAAATTCCTCCATCAATTGACAAACAGCTGATGATGCCAACAATTTAGTACCATTGTCCTAAAGCAAGTAAGAGTGTTTTTGAATATGTCCATTCATTTTACATAGTTAATATTATAGAATATATACACCATGTTTAATGTTCAACTATCTATACTGATAGAGAAAATGTTTGTATCAAAATATCAACAACCTTTATCAAAGTAAATAATGCTCTAATTATTACCTCTCATTTTATCAACAACTCTGATTACAACATCAATTAATGCCTACAAATATCCTTTAAGACACATTACTTACCATGACATTCAATTACATTTTCAATTCCTGCAACTTGTTCCAAGGTATCAATATTCTGAGAGTAGTTTCTTAGGAGCTTTTTATGTTTTTCTAAGATCTTTATGAACCTGCAAGTAGATGAGAATAAAGCATATACATCTTATTTTATATATTTAATATAACAGAAATAGTAAAAACATATAATAATTTCAACTGAAAATTATGAAACAATATTTAGTAGAATAGCAAATATTTCCTTTGAGCATATATAAATCAATGTATTTCATTTCTCAAAAAAAAAAAAAAAATAAGAAAAAATCACTTTTCTCAAGACAGAATTTGAGGTTTGGTGAAGCAGCAGGATGCATGTCTCATTGCCCAGAGTGATCTTTACTCTTAAGATGGTACCTCATTTTTATTTCTTAAATATTGCTGTTCTGTCTATGCTTACTTTATAATTTCATTCTACTATTTTAGATTAATAAATGGCCCAAAACAGGTTTCAATCATTCCTCATAAAAGTAGATATATTGTTTTACTTTAAATCTGATTTATCTCCATTATTAATCAGTATGTAAGCCATAGATACCTTCTTTTTCTTCTTAGTATATAGAAAATGAAGAGGTGACGAGCATCCTTACTGCAACATACACATTCCATTTAAACTGCTCAACCTGGAGGTAGTGATCTTAATGTTGCAGAGACAATTGTATCACACTTGACATGAGCTATGACAGCGCAAGAAATATGTCTAACAGATCTGATGCAGTTGCTGAACATTAAAACGCTTTTTAACTAGAAATTTTTTTTTATTTTTTATTTATGGACGCTCTTTAACATCTCAGGTCATCAGCGTCCCATTCTATTCAGGGCGTGAAACGGCCAACAAATTTTGCTCAGAGGCCTCTTCTTTCAGGCTTGAGGTTCTTTATCATGCCATAAATGTATGACACGGGACCCACAGCTTTACTTCGCTTCTGAAGGAAGCCATACTTACGATTTTTACGCCCGAAAAAATCCATTGATCCTGGCCAGTTTTGAACCCACAGCCTTGGGTTTAGAAGGTAAGTATAGTTACCACTACACCACCAGGACCGACTTTTTTTTTTTTAAACTACAGAAACATATCACAGGTGAAATATGTGAGCTATGTTGCCTTCCAAAAAATTTGTTCTGAAGGTGATAGTTTAAATGGATACATATGCACATGTCATGCAACAACGCAAAAATATAGCATAACAATGATATATACTGTTGCAGCTAAGGTTTGTCTTATAAAAGTTTTTGGCTTATGCTGCATAAAACTTAATAAAGCACCATCCAATGTTTTGAGGATCTTGTAGTCCTCCTCAGAGAGTTATGAATTGAAAATACAACATTATAAGCACATCATGCAATATATGCTATAAGGATAAGCAATTAGGTATATAGATAAGTAGGTAGGTATAAAATGTAAAGAATTGCCATTTTCAGTATGGGCTTTGTATGGTTATTCAGTCATCCACTAACATGCACACTGTATACAGGCATTTATGTTTAACTGGCTTTTAGATTTCATGCACACATATGCGCTACAATGAATACAGCTATGTAGCTGGAAAAAACTTCAAGTAACTCTCCTTAGAACTAAAACATTTATCAGGAAAAGTGAATTTCCATTCATTTTAAATCCATATGGCACTAAATATAGGCCATTTTTTTCATTTCATATATAATATATTAACATTACTATTATTTTAAGTAGATTAAAAGTCAAACTACTCTCACGAAACATGTCCCAGTTTTTTTAAAAAAATGCTTTAAGAATGGAATGTCAAGAGTGTTTTAATGTGTTGACATGATTTTCAGTAGTTTTACTTTTAATTCACCTAAGATTTTAAGATTGTTTCACTGTGTTGATTCCTACTTTCATCATTAATTATTATTTATTACTATTAAATTATAAGCTTAAACACATACCTATGACAGGGGGATGGTTTAAACAGACCAGGATAAATCTCACGCGCAAATTTAAAGAAAGGCCTTGGATCCTGGCTAAAATATTGTATATCGAACATTGCCTGTGGATCAGGAAGATCTGGAAAATCCATTGCCAATCTTGAATATATTCCATCTCGACTCCTGAAGTCTGGAATACCACAAGATACTGATACCTGTAAAGAAATATGTCAAGCTCTAAATCATATAAGGACAAATTGGATTTCATGTAAAGCCCTATAATTCTTAGTTCATGTGCATACATTTTTAAAGTATGCATTAGAACAGTGAAAAATATATGACAACTCAGGGCAGCAAAAGTATGAGTTAGAAAGGAGTATGGGGACATTACAAAGGAATTATATGAAATAATCAATTAGGTAGTTGCAGCAAAACATCAGGATGCAAACTTCCTAAAGAAATTCTGAGCTTCAGCATGATTACCATCAAGATAACAGTGCTAACTTATTGTGGAAGATAATTCCTTCTCACTTAGCCAAAATCACTGTTTGATGTTGATAATGATAAACATGCTCCTAAAAGGTCCATACTTTACTATTACATTTCAATAGTCTTTAATAATAATGTGTTTTGTCTGGGGATTGATTGTATGAAAATCAACAACTCAGAATAGATGAAACAGAAGATCTGATTTAATTTATAATTACTGTTGCCTATGTAAAATGTTTGCAAGCTAAACCTCTACACAGAATTTATACAACTCACAACCTGAAGAAATATCAAGCAAGATGAACAAGAACATTTATCTAAGTTGGTCTTAAATTTAGTATCTTTAAAGTTTATTTTTCCCTAGAAAGATATTGATTTTTCAGTTTTCCCCGTATTCTACTATGTATTTTATTGAAAAAGTGGATGATAACGTTACACCTCTCAATAATTGTTTCATCAGCAGTAATGTCGTAAGATATGGTAGTATGATCTTACTACCTTAATTTTTAAAAAAAGTTCTTTCCAAACAGGTTGTTCTCAAAATCGGTCTACAATAATGACAAGTAAGTGAAGCATAAGAGTGTGTAGTTCGACTGTGTCATAAAATGTTTTCAATTATATGATTGGCTTCATTGTGAATGTTCCAATTAACATTTTAGTTAATACCCAAGAAGTTTATCAGGCTCTGGGAAAAGTAAAATCACTTGGCAAGGACTGGATTATAAGAGAGTATATGTTGCTTGCAAACAGTTCAAGAAATTGGTTGGAATAAAAGACATGAAGAGGGTAGTTTGGAAGAGCTGTCAGGTAGATGGGAGACTCCTTGTCAAAGTAAAGATAGAGCCAACATATGAATGGGGAGGATGTACAATGCTAATAAAATAACTGACCAAGTTTATCAATCTTCTGTCAATTGTAAATTAAGAGCACTATTAGATGCAAAGAAGGCTGACATCAATAACCTACTCATAACTAGATTTGGAAATAACTGGCAGGAGAATGACAATTTGCAGATGTATCATTCAGCTTTGAATATTGATGGAGGATCTAAACTTAAACATGAAACTGAGAATTGTGATGTTTACATGAGGAGGCAGTATTTGAAAGTAAAATGTTTGCCCTTTCAGTATTGTTTCACTTTCCATTTAAAAAAAAAAAATCACAATTTCTGATAAAAGAAATATTATATATACTCTTTGAAATAGCATGTGATAATTAAAACTGTTATAAAATTATATCTAATTAGACCCCCCTAGAAGCTACATGACATTGAAGTTGGTAGCAGGGCTTCCTTATGTCAGTGATCCTGTAGGCTATAGTTGATTATATCACTGGAACAGTTACTACAATGGAGATATCAAACAAACACTTACCTTGAATAAACTCAACCCTAAAATGTACAACCTATGCTGAGGAAGTATATAGCACAGGGCAAATATGTCTCAAATGGGGACTATAGATATCGGGCAACCTCCAAAGTAGTAGAAGTAGTAGAATTTCTTCTTGAATTCTAAAGATACAAAATAGCCCATGTACAAGAGTTTTCAGAATATTGCTTATCCTAAACTAGATGCTATTTTTTAAAACCCCAATCACACACATGTGAAATTGACATACATACAATAATTCTGATATTCATAAGTTTTCTAATTATTTAGTACAATTTTATAGAAATTTCTTGTCCCTAAAAATCTCCAGTATAAGCCTTACTATTTCTGAGGACCAACCAAACAAGTGAGGCCTCAGTAACTGCTCCCTCAATGAGGAAGCTCTTTTGGAGCAAGCCTCAGACATGGAAGCAGATACTAATCTCTTCTGAGGGTGATATATTAACCTCTGCTGAGGAAATGAACCTAAGAGCCTGACAGAAGCCTTGGAAAAAAGGGACATGCTTAAGGTGCAATAAAAAAGACCTTCAGGGTAACAAAGAAAACAAACCCTAAAAGCAAAACTTAAGGAGAAAGGCATTGCCTGGATCCCAAAAAAAATGGGGGATAGGCAAATCCAAACCTCAAACCGCAAAATACCAAAAGGAGAGGGTAAGATCAGGCAGTAAACATAGCCATTTTGAAGGATCTACCCCTTCTCCCTGTGGAATTATTAAAAAGAGTAATCAGGGTAAGGATATGGAAGGGGAAAGAGCTTTCACCACAACCAAAGAAACCTACAGAGAATCACTAACCAACTTTAACATAGCAGTGATCTTAACATTTTAAAAAAATTGAGTCGAAATACACACCACTAAAATTCAATAAAATGGAAGACTAGTTTCGGGAGCCATCGCTCCTATCATCAGTTCCTGGTCGACTGCCTCGTTGTTTGTAGTAGGTCGATTCATCTCTGGTGGAGGTTTAATGAACTTTTGTATTAGTACATCACTTGGCGGGATTTTGAAATTAAAAACTTTCTCTTTATTCTTCCAAATATAGATGTTTTCCCAGACTGTAAGTTCAGTTTTTCCTTTAATATTTTTAAGTAATTTAGGGTTTTTATTAATGTTATGTTATGTTTCCAAAAGTGCCAAGCTAACGCCGATTTTTCTTCTTGTTTTTGGTTTATAGAACACATTAGGAATATAAACCAAAAACAAGAAGAAAAATTGGCAGTAGCTTGGCACTTTTGGAAAGAACAACATAACATTCATAAAAACCCCAGATTACTTAAAAATATTAAAGGAAAAACTGAACTTACAGTCTGGGAAAACATCTATATTTGGAAGAATAAAGAGAAAGTTTTTACTTTCGAAATCCCGCCAAGTGATGTACTAATACAAAAGTTCATTAAACCTTCACCAGAGATGAATCGACCTATCACAAACGAGACCGGCAGTCGACCAGGAAATGATGATAGGAGCGATGGCTCCCGAAATTAGCCTTCCATTTTATTGAATTTTAGTGGTGTGTATGTTACAATTTCGACTCAATTTTTTTAAAATGTTAATATTTGACACCACTGTTGCAAAAGTTCACTATATTTTATACAATAGCAAATATCCCTGACAATTTTCCCATCTCCCATTGAAAAACTCCAAAAAGTAATTTTGAAACTCTCGAAGATGGAAATTTTCCAGTTTGCTGGAGCTTATGGGGAGAGTGCTCTCATTTTCTCCTGCACAAATGATGTCACCAAAGAATGGTTGATAATAAAGGTTCCTCAACTGGAGCCATATGAAGGTATTAAACTTACCGTAGGATCCAGAGTGGATATACTAAGAACATTTAAATTGCTTTTCAAGACACCAAAGATGTTTTTTACAAAGACTGACCCTAAAATTATCATAAGATGCTTAAGAATCAGAACAAAGCCCTAAGCATAGGAGATTGGAAAGGTATAGTTCCAATCCAATATGTTTCAGCAGATACTCATCTGCTTAGTAGAACCACAAGACCATTAAAGATCTGGGCAATAGAGTCTTTCTGGGCCTCATTAGAATTACAATTGTGGTTCTGGCCAAGGATAGCTCTAAAGGTTCTTTAGATCAGCCTAAAACCTTCAATGAAGAAGGAATAGATTAAGTTCTGATTCTGATATGCTGGAGGTCAATAAAATTTCAATAAAACCTCCCGTTATCTAATCTAATGCCAAATTATGATGCTAATTCCTAAATGTGATGTAAAATTGTAATTCATATATGTTTATTTATCTATTCATAATTTTTATATTCAATTATAAACATTAACCTAAAGTCACAAATTAAATCAAAATTTCTTTGTACCTGAACTCGTATTTTAAATTGCAGTCAGTTGGCTCAAAACATATTAAGTAACAATTATAAATTAAAATATATTTCCTATTTATGAATTCATTTCAGTGTTCAATGATTATAAAACATCATCTTAACACCTAATATTTGGCAGATGTATTTTATGGTTGGGAAGTATAACATTTTTCCTAATTTCTGACAAGTTTGCATTCGTGCATGTTTTGAAATGATGCTCTTCAAATCTTAAAAAATAAGTTTCCTTAAACATATGATTTTTTATAGATTGGCTTGATAAACTTACCCCTGCTCCCGTAAGAACAATTACTTTTCTTGCTCCTTTTAAGAGTCGCACTACATCAAAGAGAGTGTTAATATGTCGAAGCTTCTGTCTGCGAGGTGGTTCACTCATCATGTTTACAATTATCTTCCAAAGAGTGAGATCATCCATCTGTGGGGGAATTTGTGTGCCATCAGTCACTAACTGGTTCAGCAAACTGCGTGGATTTACTCCTGTAATCATCTGTCGTTGTATCCAGCTCATTGGCCCTATAAACAAGTAAGGATACATGTAATACATCAAATGGTGCATCATTTTCTGCATTTGAAGAAGTAGCTTCCCACAAATGCAGTAATAAGTGATTTCAAAAAAATAAAGATGATCGTTCTGCCTGCAAATCATACAAACTTAACAAAACTAAAAATGACTTCATGTGCAATTTAGTAGTGCAATTTAACACACAGATTACAATGTAATAATTAGGGCCCAGATGTTAATGTCCAAAAAATGTTAGAAATATGCAATCGTTTTTTTTTACCTAAAAATTGTGAAAATAGACCAAAACAAAATTTTCTGATACATTTTTCATAATCTTTCTTTAAATTAAAATCTTACTGAATACTTTAAAAATACAACACATTAAAAAATATAACTATTAATATTAATTTTTGAATTTATTTATTCAAAAGATAACATTCAATACTAACTACAAAGAAAGAAATATTACAACATTATGGATGATCACAGAGAATTACAGTAACGAATCATGTAAATTTTAAAATTTTCAAATAAAAGTGATCTTCTAAGCACGGAAAAAACTCTACTCATCATCGCAGGATGTTATTGGAAAATATTTTAAATAAATCAAGTCATTTCATTGAATTTTATTGAATGTTGCTGGCTTACCATTTAGAATGCCATCAATTTTGCGGAATACCCTTCATTCTGACACATACACACTGTAGTGTTGCATTAACACATTCATCAATTTTTATATGTGCAGCCTTTAACTTACTTTCCACATCTTTCATTAGACAATTTAACATCAGTTTCTTCAAACTGTGCAACTGTTACTGATAATGTGTTAAAATTTGACTTTATAGTCAACATAGTATTTGAAAACAGCATATTATACTTTTGATGAAGGAGGAAAAAGAAATTCTGAGAAATTACCAGTAACAATACAGAGGTATGCAAAATTTGTCTCTGAAATGGCCATAAGCAAGTGAATGAAAAAGGAATAAAACATAATAAAATATGACCAAAATATAGAAAATGACAAAAAACTAAAACAGGCCAAAATATGACATATGACCAATGAAAACCTCATAATTTTAATCAGATTGGGTGAAAGCATGACTATTATAACTGTAATGGAAATAACAAAAAGGTAAAAAATATAATGTGTCATAACATCTGGGCACAAAGTGGATATTGTTCCATTGCATTTACATTCTAATCCAAATCACAAAACTTAGTTGCCTCTCTGAGGAATAATCAAATGGTTAATTTGTAATAATCCTTGCATACCTGCCATAGGTTTCCATTCTTGACCACTGAGCTCGGACAAGCCACTGATGTCTGATAAATAGCTAACAGTTGATGACACTTCATCTCTGTCATCATCTCTTGTACTGTAAGGTGAATGAACCATTATTTAGCATATCCAGGCAGTAGCAGAAATATAGTTAGGTGGAAAATAAGAGAAAATTAACAAAAAAAAATTTATGATTGAATATGTTGAAGTTCCTTATTTACTTTTCATATAGAAATGCACTTGAAATATGAATGAAACGATCACATTTAGCATAAAATAATGTGTAAAACTAACTTGTGTATTTGAGTGATATTCAGCTAAATACACAAGTTAATACTATATTTCATTGTGAAAACACTCAAATTAAAAACTATATGTAACACTTTTAAGTGACTTTGCTTTACATGTTCTTCATTTCTTCCCTTATTGTTTTTCTCCTCTCTCTCTCTTTCATGTATATATATCTATCCACTGCTGTGGCTCAGATGATATATTTGCTTTCAGTTCGTGATCCTAGTTTTGATTCTGAGTCACAGTTTTTTCTTACCTGAATCTGTAAGTGGTAACAGACTCCAGGCTTGTTCGCATCAAATTTCATTAGTTCCATTCATCATCTTAACTTAGCACTCCAAACCAACAAATTTTTCTTTCAAGAAAAAAATAAACGAGCATCACAGAGACAAATCAACTCTGTACAGAAGAGATTAAATGTACATCTCAATAACAAAATTTCTCTGATTGGTTATATTTTAGAATGGCATAATAGCACAAGTCATCCTGTATAAATACTTACCAGAAATTTAAAAGTTTGCAACCATCATTGGATACCATTAGTTAATAAAATACAGTATAGTTGAGCAGTAAAAAAAACATACCCTCCATCATTATCAGATTTTTTACTGCTGTTGCCAGAAGTGTCCATTGATGGGGTGCTTGGCTGGCTCTTTCCATTACCTGACCCCATTTCATTGAAGCCAGAGTCTCCGCTGTTCATTATCTCTGCATTCACAGAGTATTCACCTAGAACAATTTGAAGTTTATTAACATTAACTTCAGTTAAGGAATTATAAATTTGCAAAAATTAAGTGTCACTTAATTAATTTATTTAACTAATTACCAAGCCCTTGTTTTCAGCTCATCAGCAGTTTCCTATTGAAGACTTGGGTTCAGCTATTCTAAATAAACATACCTATAATCCAATTAAATACACATATTTTGCAATTGAATCTGACACAGTTATTCTCCCGAGTCCCACCATGTCATGATTCCCTGATCTTTGACAAGATTTAGAGCCCTAAAAAAAGTACAAACTTACTTTCTGGTTTTCTCCTCAGATCTTTCCCTCTTTTTTCACCTTGCTTATCCATTTCTCTATAGCTCTTCCCAATATTCACCCATAATCCTATTTTTTCCCCATCCTCTCAGTATCTTAATTGTTGCAATATTATGTTCCATTTTGGATCCCAAATAACTTATGCCCAATTACTTGTTTCCCTGCAATCTATCATACAATGAAATATTCCTTCTGCTTTCCCACATAACACACATTTCCTTACTACTCTACCTAAATCCTCAGGTATAATGCTGCTGTCCACATCCATGCATATCCTTCTTATCCATGTTGATTTATCTATCAACATAATTCTCCCTTCCAAAATCTTTCTTTATTACCTTGTACAACCTCAAGAAGCTTTTATTTTCAAAACATGACCATATCTCTTGCCTCTCTATATTTTCTATCCTCCTCTTTACTTCCTTCTAAAAATCCTTTTAAATTATATTTTAAAATTTTTTAAAAACTTCTTTTTAAAAAATATATGGAACTAAAACAGTAAAGCTAGTTATATGATTAAAATCATTTGAGATATGTAGACCTAAACACTCTTATTGCTCCACTCTTGTTGTAAAGTATGGTACCGATTTTAAAGACATTCGTCTTCATCCTCAGCCTCCGAATGACTGGCTGGAGACTCTAACAGCTATGTGGAAGTGAAGTTCTGCCCTGGTGGTATTTTGATGAACTTAAAGTTGGTGTTTTCTTCCCTCAGAAAATCGAAGTTCATTAACCGATCTCTGTATTTATAAATGTAAATTTCTTCTCATATATCCAGTTCTTTAGGCCCTTGTGCTCTTTTAACAATTCCACCTTTTTTATTAATATCATGATTTTCAGACCAAAAATGATAAGCCACCGCTGAGTTATTCAACTACTTATATTTTATGTTCCTAAAATGTTCTTCTAAACCTTTGCCTATATTTCTCTTTGTTTTTCCAATATAAATCTTTCCACACTCTGCACTAGCTATTTTGTAAATGCTTGTGCTTTTTTCTCCCGTGACGTCCTTTCAACTGCATTGTCATTCAGAATATTTTTCCAATTAAATCTATTGATAGGTGCCAGTTTTATATTAAAATCTGTATGAAATCTTTTTACCTTTTTTCATACCAAACTTCTATTAAAACCATTTAAAATTGCAATATCTTCCTCTTTTTGTATTCTTAACTAAACTCTTCTTTATTAATTGGTAAGTTTAGCCAATCAATATGTCAAAATGTTAAAAACTGCATTTTTATGCATTATAGGGTTAAAACTATCTGCTTTGATGTGATTATCTGTATCTATATATTTTTCCTGTATATACCAAAGCTCATGATTTTAATGCCTAAAAAAGCCAGCATATTATCTGTTTCTGTTTCATAAGTAAAAGAGATGTTTCTATCTTATATATTCAGGAGTTTTAAGGCATCATCAACCAATTTTTTGTTTACTATTGAGAAAATCTTGCTGACATATCTATACCAACTTTTAAAAAATTATGGGAAGGCAGAGGTGATATGCATTTCAAAATAACTCACGAAGAGGTTAGCTAAAAAGGGTGATAAAGGAATACCCATAGCAAGCCCAGTTTGTTGCTTGTAAAATTTTCCTTTGAACGTAAAATAAGATAGATTTATGCAAATTTTAGTGAGTTTTATATATTCTTTTTTTATGTACCTCATTGATTCCAATCTCATTTAATCACCCACCTAAGTGAGATAGAAGTTTTTCTTTTGGTATACTTGGAAATAGTGAAACTACATTGAAGGATACTAATATATCAGAAAGTAATAACTTAATGTTCTTAATCTTTTCTATAAGTTGAAACGAGCTCCTTTAACGTCTACTTGGAAATTTTGGTAACATATTAAATCTATCAGTTAACCATTTTGCTAAAAAATATGGTGGGGTGTTAACATTAATATGGGTTGCATACTTTTTCCAGGTTTGTGAATAACTAGTGCAGAGGGTGGAAAGATTTATATTGGAAAAACAAAGAGAAATATAGGCAAAGGTTTAGAAGAACATTTTAGGAACATAAAATATAAGTTGATGGATAAGTTGGCTTATCATTTTTGGACTGAAAATCATGATATTATAAAAAGGTGGAATTGTTAAAAGCAGCACAAGGGCCTATAGAACGGGATATATGGGAAAAAATTTACATTTATAAATACATACAGAAATCGGTTAATGAACTTTGATATTCTAAGGGAAGAAAACACCAACTTTAAGTTCATCAAAACACCACCAGGGCAAAACTTCACTTCCACATAGCCACTGGAGTCTCCAGTCACTAGTCCCGAGGCCGATGAAGATGAATGTCTTTGAAACCAGTACCATACTTTACAACAAGTATATGGAGCAATAAGAGTGTTTAGGTCGACATATCTCAATTGATTTTAATCATCCTTTTAAATTATTTTCCCCTTCAGCTGTCATACATCCCCCATACCAACTTTTCTATAATTTCTTTCAATCTCTTCCACCAACTATCATTGTGCAAAAATTGCGTTTTGGTAACTCATATAAATGTTAATTATATTATCATCTGGTTTCAGATTCCCATACCAATATTTAAAAATCCTTTCAACCACCACTCCTTTCTTCCTGTTCTCCATAGAACAACACAGATACTAATGTTGACAGCAATTACAAAAGAACCAAGTTTAACAATAGTGAGAAAACTGAAAACTTCTACTGTCCTACCCATTCATTATCCAAATGAAAACCATTAAAATCGGGCAACATGCCACTGGTTGGTTTAAAAAATAGATTGAATTCTCAGGATACAAAAATGTGTCAACTACAAGAACAATTAGTAATAATAAGGAAAGATGCAATAAGACCCTTACTTTTGAGCTCTGTAGATCAGACAAATAATATGAACAAATTATTCAAGTCTACGATGGCACACCTATTAATAAATTATGCTAGACCACCATTATAAGTACTGTGAAGATACTCGCCTTCTGTAGGTGGGCCATTAAGAAGTAATGTTCAGTGGTCATTCTCAATATGGCCAGGCCATCGATTTCTCCCTTGATTTTTATTTTTTTTTTTGGGGGGATGCATGTTCCTATACTTCCTCACACTGTTCTTTTAACTATCAGGCATCTTCTAAAAAATTGCATCTTATCTTTTTTATGTATTTTTGCAAATTTGATGTTTAATAGCGATTTTTCAGGGAAAATATTTCTTCTTCTCTTGCTAACATGTCAGTCTTCTCATTTCCTTATAATTCTACATGTGAGGGTAGCCACTGGAAGTGAATCTGTTTACTCTAAACTGGTTAGGTATCTTAATAATGTCCTAGTTTCTTTTATTATTTCTAAATTTGAGTGGTTATTTGCTACCATTGCTTGTATTTTGGATTTTGAAACTATTAATAGGACCGATTTACTAAATACCTGCTTTCTATATATTAGTTTTAAGTCTATTTATATTGCTTTGATTTCAGCATCAAAATTGGTTTTGCTTTCTCCAGTGTCCGGGAGAAGAGTGGGGAATAAATGCCCATGCTTGCTCTACCTTCTCTATCAATGAATGACCCATATGTGTATATCTTGAGCCTTTCCAAAGAAGCTTCAACTGTTGCTAACGATAGATTAATATGATTGTTAGGTTTGTTTTTTATGATGAAAATGTATGTATCCAATTTCAAAAATCACAATTAAGTCATCTCAGTTGCCGTGGGATTCCTTGGTAGCAACAACTGGTCAGCCCGCATTAACTCTTCAGAGCTGAACTGTTCCAAAATATTATATTATTATTTCAGAGGATCTAAATGAGTTTACATGTACTAAGCCACTCCTATTCTGCAGATCTTATTTTTATTTTTAATCTTGAATTTGAACGATATTTATAAATTGAATTAAAGAGTTCTAGTTGTCTGATCTTTGACACACAGTTCTTCCAAAGAGTTTCATGTTTCTGAAACAGATCATTCAACTGATTCAACCCATTATTACCATTCACTCCAGGTTTCTCTACCAAGTTTTATTGGTATAAACAAAGCTTTTTCCAATCTCTCCTACAGTTGCATCAGTCTACAATTCAGTGCAGTTCTTAAAATTTCCTTAGTAGAATTATAAACACCACTAGAGTTACAAGTACTAAGCATT
The DNA here is from genome assembly GCA_030762175.1 of Metallyticus violacea. Lineage (NCBI taxonomy): Eukaryota > Metazoa > Arthropoda > Insecta > Mantodea > Metallyticidae > Metallyticus > Metallyticus violacea. Next base: position 65,520,573 of record CM060838.1, on the reverse strand, counting down.
TCCAGAAACAATTTGTTTGTTGGAGATAAAGGTTCATTCTGCAGGAAGTAAGCAAGTTTAATTTGCTCAGCAAATGTATTTATGTCATGCTAAATGGCAAGAGCATACTAAAAGATCTTATTCCTACAAACTATTATAAATTATGATAGTTGAAGATCAAGGATCACACACCAAGAGTGAAATTTTACATGGCAAAAATCCTATAGGAATTCAAAGTGCTTTTTGTTAAGTTTGTGATGAACAAACAGTAGAAAGTAGTACAGTTGTCCATTGGGTTATGCATTTTTTTAAAGATGTGCTAGCAAAAGTAATGAAAGGAGGAAGACTTCAACAAATGCATGAGATATAAAAATTGTAGAAGACTTTCTCAAAGCAAACTGAGTGATTAGCAGGAAAATTGCACTAGTTACTGAGATTTAAATGTCAGTACTTCATATTTTGATATACAATTTGCAAAAAGGAAAGTTTGTATCCAATTATTCTTGCAGTTTTTTATTAGTGAAAAGAAGCAGAAATGCCTAAATGTTCCATTATTACTAAAACAAAAGATTTACACTGAAGATCGGTCATTCTTGTGTCTAACTATTGCTTTTAGACTTTGAGCCAGAGCAGAAACTGCAGTCAACAAACTAATGAAGAAGTCCATCATCCTTGCAACCCAAAAATTTTGAAGAGCATAATCAAATGTCATTACTTACAATCACTGAGGAATCATCATGCCAGACAAGAACTTCATTTGGAGCAAGTGTGACAGCAATGTGTTTTCACAACTGGATGCAAGACTTACCAAAAAAAAAAAAAAAAACTTATCTGACTTGCTCAGGGATGAATTGCTTGTTGCACAAAAATTCATGCCTGCAATTGTGGATGGTTGTGACATTGATTTACTGAGTAAGCATGAGTGGGAAATGTTGTCTTAATACAGTTGAGATATAAATCCACCAGACTTAAGCCGTTATCCCAATATTGAAAAGAGTTCTTACATTAACACCATTTTTCTTCACTGGAAGTGCTTTTTGCTGCAGTTATGCAAGTTATGTAAACTGAACAAAATGCTGCTTTCAATACTGGGACGTAGTCATTGAGGAGGGAAACTAGACAGAATTGTAAAGACATACTGTCTAAAATAAAATACAAATAAACAAAATTGCATGAATTATTTATAGGACGATCCTCATGTTGATGTGAATGCATGCATTTGCAATTTTTTTAAATGTGTGATGGTATTTAATGATGACGCAGACACACTGGGGGCCAAATTTATGATGGTATTAAAATGACACAATGCCTTAGATGTGGGTGCATTTGCAATGGTATCTAGGAGTGCCATTGTAAACATTGTTCCCAACTACCACCACAATATGCATGGCTAACTCACAGTTTATTACAGCTGGATTTTTCAGATTGACTCTTCTGGGATGAAAGGAGTATGAATTTAAGTAGGTCCATAAGTTTCTGGACAAACCATTTTGTACATACGATAAAGACAAAAACTATATTTCACTTTTCAATATAGTTACCCTTTATTGCAATACACTTCTCATATCTTTGAATTAACATTTCAATCCCACCCCCTCCCCCAAAATAGAAGTCTTGTCTGGAAAATGGGCATATCCATCACTTCTTTTGTCACACTTAAATTTCCTTCCTTGAAGATCCTTCTTGAGTTTCAAGAAGAGGAAATAGTCAGTGAGAGCTAGATCTGGGCTTTAGGATGCATGGTGCATTTCCTTGAAGCCACATTTCTTCACAGTTTACCTTGCCTTTTTTCTTTGATGGAAACACGCAGTCTGTGCAATAGGCCAACATAGCACTTCCCATAATACTGGAAGTCAATGAAGAGTATTCCTTCACAGTCCCAAAAGATTGTGGCCATGATTTTCTTGGTGGATGAGTGACCTTGGCCCTTAGAGGCGGTGCTTCGCCAGATTTTCGCCACTCCACTAATTTTCTTTTGGATAAGGAATCATAGTAGAGGACCATAGTTTCATCTCCTGTAACAATGGTTTGCAGAACTTCTCTCTTGTTGCCACAGCCCGACAACAGATGATTGTTGTTACTTTTGGGTTGAGGAAAGAAGTTTAGGCACCCATCTTGCGATAACCTTATTCATGTTTAAATGTTCATGAATAATTCAGAGGACTTTATTTAGAAAGGCCCAACCTTGCTGCTATTTCTGTAACTTTGAGCCGCCGGTCTTCCATAAGTTCTCCTTCCACAAGAGCGATGATTTCAGTAGTGAGCACATGCAAGGGCCGACCTACACGCTCTTCGTCTTCAATGCTTTGTCGACCCATTCGAAAAAGTTTGGCCCACTCTTTTACGGTAGAATGTGAGGGGGATGCTTTTCCATATGTACCGTTAATCGCTGTTTAATTTCATTTGGAGTAAGTTCTTGTGTGAAGAACTTAATAACAGCTCGAAACTCCATTTTGAACATGTCACAATCTTCTGCGCATAGCCTTCTTTATGCAACTATATCTCAACAACTGAACACAGCGGAGCCGAAGTTAGAGCTGCAATTACTTAACAGATAAGGTATGACACCAGATAAGGGTTTTGTGAAGGCGATAATGCTTATCGGCGAGGCCGGAAACTTATGAACCTATATCAAACTCCCACTGGAAAGTAATCTACAAAGTTCATTAATGTTTTGTCATTAACACACAACTGTACACTTTTCTGATAAAATGTATTCTGCAAATATTATTAGATGCAGACAACACGAGACAGGCATGACGGAATTTATATTTCTCTTCCGACAAATGTACTTTAGTGGCAATGTTCTTTTCGTGGTTGGTAATACCGACGATAATCTGTTTGATTTTACTCTACACTCGTGTACATTCTCTTTCTATCGCTAATAGATATTTAACACGCCTTGCGTCGGTCCTGGTGGTGTAGTGGTTACCATACTTGCCTCCTAAACCCAAGATCGCGGGATCGAACCCGGCCAGGACCGATGGATTTTTCCGGGGCGTAAAAATCCTAAGTATGGCTTCCTTCGGAAGGGAAGTAAAGCCGTGGGTCCCGTGTCGTACATTTACGGCACGAAAAAGAACCTCAAGCCTGAAAGAGAGGCCTCTGAGCAAAATTTGTCGGCCATTTCACGCCCTGAGTTGAATGGGACGCTAATGACCTGAGCTGTTAAAGAGCGTCCATAAATAAATCAATCAAAAAAAAAAAAAAAAAAAAAAAAAAACACGCCTTATTTTATCATTGTCCTCGTATAACTCGTATAATATATTCCTATATGGATACTAATTCGAACTTGTGACTTATTATTCTCACAACTAATAACATAACTTCTTTTCACTCTTTACGGAGTACGAATTACGACTTCTCATGAAATATAAAGCACATCCTCTCTCTACGGAATACAAAGGATAACCAATTAAATTTTGAAATATAAACCGTTACTAATTACAATGGATTATAATAATACTATTCGTTACAAAGCATTATTTTCAACATAAGTATACTAAAGAATGAAAATTTAGTCTCAACAAAGCCGTCTGTTTTGTGTTTTCATTATTGGTATACATTATTCATGTTGTTACGCTTGCCTATTCTTGGCTATGTACGTGGTTCTTTGAACCGTTACATTTGTATTATTAAGTATTGTCATAAAAACCAAAACAACATTAAGACATACATTGTAATAGCCCTTATCTGAAATCTATACAAATGAGCTTACCAAATTTATACGATTTAAAACATGTTACCAACGAATATTTGATATTTGAATTGAAAATTAAAGCTCTTACCTAACATAAAAACATTTACAAATGAACTTACTAAATTTATATGATTAAAAACATATTATCAATGAATGTTTGGAGCTTTAAATCAAATATTATAGCCTTTATCTTAAGTAATAACATAGGTAAATGAATTTCTTAAATTAACATAGCTAAATAGCTATTACCATTAGGTGTTTGTGGCTTTATATTGAGCATTATACCCTTTACCTAATATAAAAACATGTGCAAATGAACTTAATAAATGTATATGATTAAATCATATTATCAATGAATGTTTTAATTCAGATATTATAGCCTTTATCTTACGTAATAACATGCGTATATGAACTTCTTAAATTAATATAAATAACTAATACCATTAAATGTTTGTGACTTTATATTGAGGATTATAGCCAAAAACATGTGCAAATGAACTTATTAATTTTATATGATTAAAAACAAATTATGAATGAATGTTTTGAGTTTTAAAGCAAATATTATAGCCTTTATCTCACTAACATTCGTAAATGAATTTATTTAATTACCATAGCTAAATTGCTAATACCATTAAATGTTTGTGGTTTTATATTGAGCATTATAGCCTTTAACTAATATAAAAAATATGAAAATGAAATTATTAAATTAGTATAATTAAACATTTGCTATCATTGAGTGTTTGGGATATTTTAAATTGGTTTAAATTGGATATTTTCCACTTCAAATATTTAACAATTATAGCTTTATAAGCTTTTAATTTTTATTTTTTATCCTCTGATGTGGTATGAAATACTTTCCAATAAGAGGATAGTGCTTAAGATGCTGAAGAAGGAATGAATGCTGCTGATGAAAAAATGATATGAACTGAAGATAATCAATGCCCTGTTATAAGAAACAAAATAGCATGCATTATTCACATGAGATAAAGGAAAGAAAAGTGACAAGTATATTACACAGGCAAGTCAGAGAAATAGTGTATAAAGTGTACCTTGTTTCATAAATGTGCATCAACAAATGACAAGACTGCTATGGAAGAGAAGTGTGATGTTGCCATATCTCTGAAGCAGACACATACGATGAGAGATTTCGGAATATGCAAACAATTGCAAGTTATGGAAATAAAAGTAGCATGCATTTAAATCTATCAAATATAGTTTAATTTAAAACATTATAAACAATATGTATCATTAAACTGTTATAGCTTCTGAAATTTGCATAGGGATAAAATGCACATGGCAACATAGCTTAGTTTTGCTGTCTCTTTTTGTACAGTAGTGGTAATGACCCTCCTTCCTAGGTGATGCTAAAAGTTCAACTTTAAATGTTTTTACTACATAATCTGAGCAATAACACTTTTAATTATAATCACTTTTTTAATAGTGTTTAACGCCCGTTTTTACTACTGAGGCACCACAGGCGGCGGACACTGATGATACAATGGCACGAAATGATATATTGGGAAAGGATTTATTTAAGGAAGGAAACGTTCCAGGCATTTGCCTGGAATTTACTCTAAACGTTCAAGTTTAGAGTACCTCCCCGGCATTTGCCATTTATGAGGACCGAGGAAAATCTGGGAAAAACCTCACTCAGGGAGGACGGTCCTGGCGGGATTCGAATCCCAGACCTCCCACTCACGAGTCCACGCCTTAACAACCTCGGCCACCCGTGGCGGTATAATAACTTTAAAAATATACTTGTATGAATTTATGGCACATTGAGCATTAACTTTTATAACAATTTAGCATCAACTTCAATGCAATGACACTTTACTCTGAAAATTTAACTCAAACACTAACTGAATATTCCTTCGCTTAGGATGAGGATGATGATGATGGTGGTGATGATAATAACAACAACAACAATAATAATAATAATAATAATAATAATAATAATAATAATAATGCACAGCCTTACACTAACAATGGAGTTAAACATTCAATATTTGGTGTATTTTCTTTGGGATCTAATTTACTGCACAAAGTGTACAGCATGAAGACAAGCACTTTCATTCATGAACATGAACTGATCCCCAATAAATGAAGCAAAAGGCATTACAAAGTTGTTAAGACCACCAATGTAATGGTAAGCATTGAGGTTATGAATATTAACTTCTTTTAGCCTTCATGGAGAGGCGAGCTCACACCAAATGGTGTCATTTTGGTTATGTACACTGCAGATCACTCTGCAGGTTGTCTCCAAACTGCCTTCCATCTGGAGATCTCAGATTTAACTTGCACTGTCACAGAGCACACTGCTCCACTGCACCGCAGTTTATTCTGCATGCTAACAACTGCACTGAACATGCATGGTTTGTCTTTGATAACAGGGTAATTTCTTGAAGGTATCACTGAACAGCTGTAGTTCATACTGACACCCTGCCTTGATTCTGGGTTTGAACTGCTGTAGTAAAGTGAGCCCTTAAGATCACACTGATCAGAAACCTGTCATTTTGGGTTTTTATTTTCTGAGTTCTGCCAGATCTTCTGGAGTAACTTTGTCTCTCTCAGAACCAATTTGCAGGAAGCAGAAAAAGTACAATGAGCATGCATACATCCATCATCAGGACAACAGCTCTGGCAACAACATATTCAGATTTCAGATGCATTATTGCATTTAAACATCATTAAGTGAGATAAAATAACCATCCAAAAGTTATTAATTTTCTATAGGAGTCATAGCCATAAACCAATGAAAATATTAAATATATTGCATTGTTGATGATTGCTTGGTACGAATATTCCATGCGCTAACCACACCTCCATCACAGAAATCCATTGTTATGTGAGAATGTGAAGATAAGAAGGGATCATGAAGCTAATGAGTTCAGGAAAACAACTAACTTACAATTCCAGTAATCAGCATACATTAATCCATTCAAAATTATTCAACTTGACTTGCAGTATCTATTTGTGATTTTTTTTTGCCCTTTCTTTTGCTTTTTTGCTGGTCAGTACAGAGTATATGTAAAATGCCACCAATAACACAGGCCATGATAAAGAGGACAGGATGAACCAATTCTCTAACTCATAATGTTCATCCGGAGTCAAATGGGTCAAGGAATATAATGCATTTTATGGTGAGTCCAAGGCCTAAATATACCTTGAAAGTCCCCCTGACATATTGTATCGCAAGTATGTTATGTACATCACATGATGACAGAGAGTTTATTGGCTTATGCTTTACATTGTGGGAACCATAAATAATAAAGCACATTAAGTTAAAATGAGTAAGTAAAAGGGAGGTTCAACTCAACTTACTGGTAGCTTTATTCATTTTAAAACCTCTGTGCTGGTGGTACGCCATGCCATTTGAACAGTAGTGTTATGGAGTCACACAGAGTGTGCATTTTATCCTACATAAGAGTAGTAATCATTTGTATGTGGCTACAGAAGGTAAGATATCTGTATGCTGTCATTTGAGTTGCCTTATATTTGAACTACAGGAGAGACGCACAAGGAACATGTGCATGATCACCTATCCATCAATATCAGATCACAGTCCTCCAGCTGTTCTTCGTATATTTTAATTGTATGAGACGGTGCTGGTAATGATCACAGAGGTCTATACTTTGAGCATATACTAAATTGCACCAACACTTCAAGTGTATTCCTGTTTCATCCATGTAGACAATCTGTAACCATACAGCCATACGAATGCCCATCTTATAGAGATGATCATCTGCATTGCACACAATATTGTAATTCGCTGTTAGAGGCGCACAGCAGAAAACAGTCCTTACGAGAATGTGGTTGAATGAGGGAACATTAATGTTGTGGGGCCATAGGTGGGTCCAGCAAACCTGCATGCGGGAAAGGGAGGATAAATGTGTGGACAAGACTCCTGGATGGTAACATTATAGGTCTCTTCAATCTTAATGGCAGAGTTATGCCCTTTTTCTTGGAAAAAATCTGTCCATCCTTCTAGAAAACTTCCCTTACGCGGTACGACGAAATATGCAGCTCCAGTAAGATGGTGCACCGCCTCATTACTCTCATGAGGCCTGCCAGAAATAGAATAGGCAATACCCATGACGATGGATATGCCGCGATTGTACCTTGGCCTCCTAGGTAGCCTGAATCAGGAGGGGGTTCACCTCCAGCAGCTGGTGTGCATGGGGATCCCGGAGGACGAACCCCTCGTCGTTCGCCTGCTTACGGCTCTTGCTACTATAAGAGATGAGAAGGTGCGCGGAGCAACCCATGGTATGCGTTGAGTGAGGCGATGTCTTGAGTTGGGTAATGGGCATTTTTAGAGACTATCAGAGTAAAACCCTGCTATTGCCATAGGTCTCATACAGTAGATAACATAGAAAATGTAACACTTGTAAATAAAATCATTAACGCTTCTTTCATTATTTCGTTGGTTTTGCAATGCGCCATTTGACCTTAGTCATCCTGGATCTTTAATTGTAGACAATCACATCTATAACGTCATTGTAATAGTATACGCCTTTATTATAATTTTCTTTATAATTATACCGGATTCGTTAAGATACTGCCCCCATTACGGCTCGTGGAGTTTACTTCCTGTACTTAAATTATGTGGTATAATGTCGTATATCCTACAGCGCTGTTTTGGATGGCATTTTCGTGCATCCTGTATACGTATTAGGCATCGGAATTCCACTTAATATCAAGTTAGGTTACACTCAAACAAAGGCTATGAGCCAATGCACTGCAGGTAAAGAACCGAGTGACAGGCATAAGGGAAGAATGTTGTTTATAGCAACCTATTGTAACCCCATCACCTGTTGTTTACAGTCCAATGCTAACATAACTTCATTAATATTTTTAGAGCTTAGAAATTCCGGTCCCGATCACAGTGTTTAATGCCTGTTTTACCACTGAAGTCACTGGCGATGTTACATCAGATTAAATTATTAACTGGGAAAGGGTTTGGGGGAAGGAATTGTTTCAGTATTAAGTTTAGGGTACCTCCGTGGCATTTGCCAATGATGAATACTGAAAAAAATCTCGTTAGGAAGGAAGGTAGGTGTTGGTGGGATTCGAATGTAGCGACCTTCGCCACCCTTGGTGGTCATCAGTTATAACTTAAGTGTAATTCATTTAGTTATCATTAACTATGCAACGATAACATAATCTGTAATTGATTACTTGAAATTATGGCATGATGAAATTAAATAAGTATTATTGAGCACCTTTATTCCTCACCGATGCATCCATTGCTAATAAACTCATTAAAGGATGTTTTTCCTATTATGAACGAAAGTTTTACACAACCCCCTAGAGCATTTCTCAACACATGCGCCAAATTATCAAATTACTTTTTGGTATGTCAATTACTGGCTGCTAAAAAAAGTTTCTATTAAATCCTGTAGTTCAGTCATTCAAATTTGTAGCATCTAATACGGCACTTACACATGTCACATGGCGGGGAACCTGGCTTTATGTTGTCCTTTAGTAAGCACGTTCCTGCAGTGAAGATGATGGTTAACTCCTTGGCCGCTATTACCGACACAGTTCAAAATATACTTTATAGCAATGAACTGAAAAGTAATCTTGTTTTTTTATTAGCTCACTTTATGTATTACCTGAAGCACTTTCCTTCTTGGAGACCCTAGGCAATTCCTCAAAGCTACTACTAAAAGTATTTGATGGAAAAAAATTCTGCGGTAAGTTCTACTTAAGAAAACGCTGAAAACAAATAACACAATATTTAACTTCTGGATACGAACAAATGTGCATAACTGCGAATAATTTAAACGGAAATCTTTCCATAGATCGAAGTGAACTATCTTTTATTTTAAAACACCATTCAAATATTCTCAGTAATGTCCTGAGACGAGAGAAATGTTTAATAGTTAAAATACAACTTGAGACAACCGATGTTGCTTCTCAACTGAAAATCTCCAACACATAACCACTGTGAACGGAACTACTCCCTTCTTTTATTTCGTACGCTTCCATGCAGCAGTAAATTTAAGGTTACATTTTTAAATATTACATTTATTGTTCTATGTCAAAGCTTGATATGACATTCTACTACTACATTTATGTAAAAGAAAAAAACATAAAAGGGACAAGTGTGTTTTCCGCTTTCAAAAATCACAAATGTGTGTAAAAATAAAACAAGGCGACGAAGGTTTGTTTTTGCTCTGTAGCATGCCCTCGGACTTGAAATTTCAAGCTCTGCCTCTGATATTTCTTATTTGTGCCTATTTTAAATGTTCTAAGGACATAAATGCATGCATACTTATACATTTTTAAGACGTGAACCTCCGGGGATTCTCATGTATAAACCTTTTCTGATCCTATGTTTATATTGACAAAACATCAATGTTGCTTTTCGATTTATGTATCATATCGACAAATAACATGGTAAATTCTATAGGTCCTAAAATATCTATATTGACCGCCATAACCTAAAAGAATTACAGTACTTGTAACACCTTTACACTGAAATCAAAGCTCTTTAGTAGACAATCAGCGCATACTTTTATATTTGTCTCCAATACTCCGATATGAAACTAGATGATGAAGAGATTCACTGCCCTAATCTAACAGTAGCACTTGCGTTCCCACAGGGCGAACCCTGTTCGATTTCCGATTGTTAGTTTTAACTGAAATATTCTGCATACAACTATTATGTACTTTTAATATCATGTGACCCATAACATAATATTTCGTCAGGCTATCCTCTCTGCAGCTGTCTCAAATTGCTTGATGGCCACACTCCTTTAATCTGTGATATATGATACATATGATCTGTGGATCTGTTATTGCCGCTACAAAAAGAATGAGTAACTGACGATTATTGAAATCCCTAGAGAGAACACTCTCAACAATACGTTGCGGCAAATAAATAATGGGCAACATTTGGCAGAAAATTTTATCTCGTTGTCAAATCAGATTTTTAGAAACATTTTGGCGATTCGTAACAATCACGCAAATGGAAACAGCCATTATTTTCTATACTTGAGACGTGAACAATTCGGAAGCATTATGGTTCAATGGTAGTATAGGGTTTGAAAGCTGTACATTCTCGAATGATCTGTCAACTGTCTTGCTCATGGGCTTCACATGGTAGCTGAATAAATTCGGGGAAACTTCACACAATTAACGAAACCATTTCTTCAGTAAATATGTTCTTAAAAACACCAAGATGAGTCGTTACCTGCAGGGAGAAGTTTCCATCAATACCTCTCCCTTCACAGCCTATAGCGACACTGCGAAGGACTTGGCCTTCAGCCGCAATGCAGAAAATATAAGAGCGTCATCGCTGTATTGAACGAACGTGAGGCTGTTTCAATTGTAAATGCAATGAAAGTGCTGCACTCGAGTTCTGCTATACAGGAGTCGATCTACATAAAAGCTCATTTTCCCATCTTGAGCTTCCAAACAAACAAACAAACAAAAAATAGAACAACCAATTCTATCAATTACAGAAACGCTTAAATCATCCGGAAGTGAACAAACCGCTCCTGGGCCAGTTGAGAGACCCCATTACTAAGAAATTGGAGGCTGTTTTGGCAATATATCCAGCTTTCAAGAGAAGAAACAATTGGGTCGTGTTCTTTGTGATCAGAAGGTACAAGAAGAGGTACTTTGGAATCCCAAGAAATCTCCGTCATGAAGTTTGCACCTCTTATGTATAGTAACGAGGAGCGCAGTTTTTCCTTATTCAAGCAGATTTTAACGGGGCACAGAAGAGGGTTTATTCCTGAAAATATGTTTAAGTACTTTATTGTTCAGTATCATGTTAAAATCATCACAGGTAGTACAATACAGACACAGGAATATCATAGTAACCTATGTTGCGTGTTTTAATATTTTCGCATGAAAATCTACAATTTCCTAAATGAAAAATGTAAAACGTATAAAAATATAAAATATGGATTTAAAAAAAACTGCTTTTAGTTTTTTAGAACCCAAAAATTCGGGGATTATCAATTACAGAGCTATAGTTCTAAGATTCATGTTTCTTTCCACGCATATTGAGTGACACTAACTAGCGCGCTCATGTGAAACCCAAGCAACAGGCTCGTACGGGCATAACCACATGTTTAATACTGAATAAATGCAGTTGGCAATATGGATGATCGACACTGGATGAAGTGGACCGATGCTTTCGGCCCCGTTAAATTAAAATATATTATTATTTAATTGCCACATTGTACAAATACGCTTCATGATCAATTTGTTTAATAGGCATAAGGATGTAACAACACATAGAATATTACAATCTACACAAACATTTCTCGTTTGCAGTTCCAATTTTAGTTTGAGAATTACAGTAGTTGCAACACCTTTACACTGAAATCAAAGCTCTTCAGTAGACAATCAGCGCATACTTTTATATTTGTCTCCAATACTCCGATATGAAACTAGATGATGAAGAGATTCACTGCCCTAGTGAAGAGATTCACTGCCCTAGTCTTACGGTAGCATTTGCCTTCCCACAGGGCGAACGCTGTTCGATTTCCGATTGTTAGTTTTTAACTGAAATATTTTGCATACAACTACTGTGTACTTTTAATATCATTTAACCCATAACATAATATTTCGTCAGTCTATCCTCTCTGCAGCTGTCTCAAATTGCTTGATGGCCACATTCTTTTCTGTAATAATTACTACTTCAAAATTTAAAACAATGTACAAAAGGAAAACAAAAATAAAGTGCAGTGCAATGAAAGCAGATCCAGTATTCTAAAACTCAGAGGCTTCCAATTTTCTTTAAATTACCTCCAACTTATCACATTCCTAGGCAACGTGGGATATTTAAAGTTTTGAAAGAAGGTGTTTACCTCAACCTGCCTATCTAGAATAGTTATTTCAAAAGTTCATCATGGTACTGTTTCTGGGTTTTATTACTCTGGTTTAGTTGAAAGTTACGTTAACAAAACAGAAAAACGTTTGGAATTGCAGTAAACGAGTGTGTGCCTATATATTTCTTCCTATTTTAAATCTTCCCCTTTTATTATTTTTTCTATCCACTGATATTTAAACTGTGGCTGAAATGTATGGAAGCCGAAACTCTGTTTCTCTATCCTTAAGTAGCTGTCCTATTTATTCCTCTTCAACAAACATAATTTCAAATCATTTTCCCACATTTTCTACTAAGTTGCATTTTGCCCCTAACACTTCCATTAGAACAAATTACTTTATTATACACCTATCTTGCCCTCCACAAACTATCTATATACTGCCACGGGTGGCCGAGGTCGTTAAGGCGCGGAGTCGTGAGCGGGAGGTCAGGGGTTCGAATCCCTCCAGGATCGTCCTTCCTGAATGAGGTTTTTCCCAGGTTTTCCCCAGTCTTCATAACTGGTAAATGCCTAGAACGTTTGCTTCCTTAAAAAAAAATCCTTTCCCAATATATCGTTTCATGTATCACCAGTGTTCACCGCATATGGCGCCTGTAAAACGGGCGTTCAACAGCATTCAAAAAAAAAAAAAAAAAAAAAAAAAACAAACAAACAAACAAACAAACATCTATACAGTTATATCCTTTCACTGCCCCATTTGTCATTTTGCACACCTTACTTTCACTTTATTAAATTCCTGCAAATGCTATGCAACCTAAAACATGTTTTCTTATGCACGTCACCTTTACACAGTAACTCATTCTCTCCGTACTCGTGAGCAGGAGGTCTGGGGTTCGATTCCTACAAGAACCGTCCTCCCTGACAGATTTTCTCCAAGTTTTCCTCAGTCCTCGGAATGGCAAATGGCCGGGAGGTATTCTTAACTAAGGCCTGAAACGCTTCCTTCCTTAAAAATAAAAATCCTTTCCCAGTTTTATCATTTCATCTCATCATCAGTGTCCACCGCCTGTGATGCCTCAGTAGTTAAAACGGGCGTTAAACACTATTTAAAAAAAAACTGCCTATTCAGCTTTCCTTTCACTGCTTTAAAATCTTGCCCTGATTATTTGTAGCAACTGCTCTCAAATGCATCTTTATTTTACTTCAGCACGTAACTAAGCAATTGTTTTGTCTACAACGAAGCAAAACAACGTTTCTAGTCACGACTGCAAGAATACGTTGAAAACAAGGGATGCCATCTCATTGGTCCAATGTTGGTGAAGTGATAGGTCATCGACAAGTTCCCCTGCACTCGGGTGATGTGCACCGCACGGAGAAAGTTGGTACTCCTACATTTTTGACATTCACTCCTTCGAAACCGGTTAATAATCCGCTCACTGTTGCTAAGGTTTGGTCTTGGATTGTGTGCTTGCCTTGGTGATTAAGTGAAGACAATAACTGCACGCACAGCGTGCGGTCAGTGCTGCAGCGAATTCGCTTCCCTAGTGAAAGCTCGATCGTACAATAGTTGCGGAGCGACTTCTCAATGGTCCTTTAGTTTCAAAAGTGACAACTTTGCCTCTGTTCGACCTTGTATTTATGGACAGACCTTGAACGTGAGTGCCTGAACAAACCCATTAGTCCACAACATTTTAGTTTTCAGGTTTCTTTTAGATAGAGTAAGGAATATTTACCATTTCTCTTTATAGTCGTGCAGACAAAAAGACTATTTGTACTAGCAAAATAATAATAATAATAATAATTTTTAAAAAATAAGGGGAAGGGGCGGTAGCATTAGTGTAGGGCCTTTGTTATAGAATTCCCAATAATTGTGACAAAGACTTGTTGGTTAACCTGGATACTAATGATAGACAAGGATACAACAAAAACATCTTAAGTTAAATGACAACCTATGCAAATCTCAGATTCCAAACTTTTGACAACTTTAATACACTCACCGACATAGTTTTCAGCTTTACCAGGTCAATTCTGCTACCCATGTATTCTATTCTAATGCTAAAATTCATTTGAAGAATATATTGCTCAAGTTAGATATGACACCTTCATTGTAGCATCCTCTCACCTTCCTACCAAATGATTTACTCTGTATTAAATAATAAGCTACTCCTGAATGCAGAATGATGTAAACAAATTAACCACCCCTCCCCAAGTTGTGTTTGATCTTGCCATCCTAGCTTTCACCATCAACTCTATACTACAAACATTTCATGTCCTTTCCCCCAATTAGTGCAAACTCTTCTCACGCACTTCTCCACGACTTCCAACATTCCATAAATATGTAAGTCCCAGCTAAGATTTCAAATTAATCTTACACCACCCATTCCACTCATCTTTCCTGTGCCCTATATTTGTAACTTTCAAAAATAGTTTCAATGTGGTTAATTTGATACTGCCTGGATCACTTACAATGTTCTTTTTGAGTGTATCAGTCCAACCCCCCCTCAAACTTACCAAAACATCCATCAACTATTCCCTATAAAATAAATAGCCTTCCAGTATTTGCTTCAATTTACCTTACAATGCAGTGTTTAGTTTTACTTTATCTTCCGTCTTCACTCTCTCAAATATTATGTTCTTCCTATTCCATTAATACCTTGTTTCCTTCAAGCTGCATTTACACTTCTTATATTACTCTACTTATAAACGGTCAGAACAGACAAAAAAAATGTATAAATGATCACAGCAAGGATCAAAAATTGAAACCAGCTTGCACTACAATTTTACTTGTGTTTCCATTTCCTTTATGGAATATTTTATTTTGACATCAGGAAATGGCTGCATATACAGAAAATGCATGTCTGATCCCTATTTAAGTAAAGTACTCCGAATGAATTTTCACTTCAAATTTTTTTGTCCCTCAGGTCATATTTCAGCAAATTATCACTATGGACAGGAATTCATTTTACTCAAGAGCCTTGAGGGCATAAGCCAAATTCTTGAGAATCTCATAATCCCTCTCGAGCAAAAAAGGATTACCACTCTCTGCGCACATGTATAAATAACAATATGCCATATATATTGTTCTCTCTTAGCTCGGATCTCCAGCTGTTTTACAGGATCATAATTTTGATTAAAGTTATGTGGAAAGAAGTCCTTACCTCCAGAGTACCAAATAGGATCCTTCCTCACATTACATAAGTGCTTATTTACAAAACTAAACAAAATATTTGCAAACCCAGTTCAAAAACAAATTAGCCAATGTATGATTGCCATTACACATTTTATGACTCTTCACATGCTACATCATATCCCATGTGTTTTTGCTTTAGAAACTAATACACCAAAAACAAATGTATTTTCTTTTCTGGAAATACCGTAAAACACTCTCAGGACTATGATCTTCTCTGTGTAGCCTCATTGTCTGCTAACAATACAATGAAAGTCAATACTATATAAGCACAAGAGTGCAGATTTTTACCATTCAACATAAAGCAAAGGCTCAAGATCAAATGAAAAGACTGATTCTCTTATTTCCCAGGTTGACTGGGATAAATCAGACCCTCTACCACCTTTCTTCATGTCTATTCACGGCGCATGGAAGGCTAAAGTACACCCGACTTGTCTAGTTGGACAAGACATTACAGCATGTTATTGCTCTCAGTGTTCCACATGATGTCAAGAGAATGCTTAATCTTCTCGAGAGGCTCATGAAATGTGTTTCTTTTGAAAGGTATTTAGAAGTTCTTGAGCAACAATAAACAATTTATTTTCTTATTCATTATAGCCATAATTTTAAAAATGTTTCTATAATTTTTCTCCCTAAACAAATATAAATTATTATTTTCTTTTATTTCTGTGCATAATCCCCTCTCATCATTCCTTTTCTTCCAACTACTCTTTATAATTTATAAACATGCTGTGTCTATTTCTGTGCCCAAATTCAATTTTTGAGATATTTAATTTGGAAGTAAGAAACATATAATGAATAATAGTATCCAACGGGGCTTAAATTTATAAAAAAGTTTGTAGCTGTTTATAAGTTTGGCAATGGACAGTTTCCACCATAAGATTGGCAAGAACACAAGATTTACTAGGGCTTATTGAAACCTATCTGTGCTTTTTGTGTAAAGGGATTTATTTGGTTATGCAAAAATGGGGGGGGGGGGGAATCAATACCATTATAAGCCAAAAACTAGATTTATAATCATCTCTGCAAGTTTCATTTACCATCTACTTATAAAAATATTTGTTTGCATGGCTAGGTCAATAATTTACTGCTGTATGTCCAAGGCTGTGGTTAAAATGCAAACCTTAATAAACATTTCTGTTTCACAAAGGCATATAATTTGGTGCTTTTCTATTACTATGCCAAATGGAATATGTACTTCTGGGAGCTAGTGGAGAGGAGGGCTTTATCTGCCACATAAAACATTACACACAAATGCGTGCATATGCATCACTCATTCAAATACTTAAGAATAGATCCATTCTCGTTGCATTAAGAAAATCTATTTCAGTCAACTTGCTTTTTGATCGAACTTTGGATGCTTTGCATTCCATGTTAAGGTCAGTGTACAGTTTTACATAGTTATTTATCTAATTATATATAGACTCAAATAATGAAACTATACATAATAAAGCTCGAGAAATAGTGAGAAACGTAATAGCTGCATGTGATGAGTCGGAGCAACAAAATCTAGAACACAATACAGTCAAACTTACCTGTATCCCAATATATTAGTGTTTCTAGTGAAAACATTTACCAGGATATAAAGAGAAGGGGTTAAAGCCAGCAAGTCTTCTCTGCCTACTCCAGGAAAATGCTGGAGCATATATAAGGAATATGAATGATTTTCAAAAGAATGTAATACCTGTTATGTAGATATGAATTTTGTTTGGTGATAAAAAAAGTTCCTAAAAGTCCTAAATGTTTATGTGCAATTTGAAAAGGAAATGAATTTCCTTGGGGGTTCACTCTCTGAGAAAAGATCTTAAAGAAATGGGTTACAATGGAAAAGTGCCAAAATTAAATGAAAAAATTAACTGAAAAGCCAAACATAAATAGAATGGGGCTGCCAGTATTTGAAAGCAATATGCCAATTTAGGGAAAAGAGTTGTTCTTTTGTACATATTGATGAAACTTGGGTAGACAATAATTTAAGAACTGCTGGCAAAGTTAAAGTCAGCAGCTAAGTCAAATTTCGGTAACCATCTCATTGTTATCCATGCAGGATCCAAAATGAGGTTTGTGAAGAATTCATTATTAATTTTTCAAGCTGGCAAAACCTCAGCAGATTATCATGCTCAAGTGCATTTCAGAAATTGTCAGCTTTGGATAAACAATCAGCATCTTCCGAACCTCCAGAGAGAGTGTTGTTATGGATATGCTTCGCAATATTCAGGGGAAAAAAAAAAAAAAAAAACCTTCAAAATAGCCATAAAAGTAGAAATATTATGGTTGCAAAATAACAGCATTCCTTGTTCAACAGACATAAGAAAATCTAAACTCTCCCTATTGATAGATATTCATAAATTGCAAGAAAGTGTTTTGCATTGACGAAATATTAAATTACATAGCCACGAAGCATTACGTTTGCCACATATGTAAACCTGAACCCATTGAATTGCATGGTCCAAAGTAAACTTCTTGCAAAGAGAGAAAAATGTGAAATTTGTAAATATGCGAGTCAGTCATATTAACCAAAACACAAAGTTTGCAAATATTTAACCCCTGTAATTAAAAATTAAATCTCCCATAATATCACGCTTTAATAAGCAGACAAATTAAAATAAAGTGTAATAAGATCATGATATGTAATGAATTGAAATAAAGTCTATGTATTTGTTCAATTTCTATTTGATTTTGCTTAAATACACTCTATAAACTGAAAATAAGCAAATCAATAAAAACATTTAGAGAAACAAAAAAATTAAGAATTATCAATTTTAAGAAAAGTTAGGTGGAAGTTACTCCCGCAAGTCATTTCTATTGAACTGGTTGGCTTTATCATCAAGATGCAAAGAGCAGATTGTACTTCCGTGGCAGTTTAAAATGGCAATAACATTAAAACTACTCTGTCCCTCTGATGATCTAAATAGTTTTTTAGGCTTCTAAGACTCAACAATTATCTTACAGCTATACAAGTTGACAGAACATTTTAAACCAATCTTACAAATTTGATTAATCCAGAAGAATTTAGTACATCCAAACTAAATATTATACATATTATCATAATCCTTCAATATTGGAAGAGCTCAGCCCTCTCTGCAAAATTTTTGGGAGGGTCCAGGAACCTATGCTTCTGAAGACTTGGGTTAATATAATCATGTGATTAGAGTAAAACAATTTTGGAAAAAGAACGAATTACTGGATGTCATTGACAATTTAAGTATGTTTTTGGAAGGAGAAACCAGTGAAACAAATGACTCAAGTTAGGAAAATGAAGACTTCTGATTTTGCTGCTCCTTTACCTGACAGGAATTAAATAGAGCAGATATAAATTTTAGAAGGTGAATACCCAATTATACGAATTGATTGATTGATAGTGGCTGATATTTATAATTTTTCCCCTAGCTTCCCAATAAAGAGCTTCCAAATTATTTTTCACTTGTTTGTTGCTATCTAGTTAACTGCATTTCAGTAAATGTTCTTTGTTTGAGATAGCATTCACATTCTTACATAGTGGACATTGGCTGTCCTTGATAAATTTCATTCTGAAGAGGTGTTCTGACAGGCAACCATGCCCAAAAATTAAGCGGAATTGGGCAACTACAATTTTTCTTCGTTTGAATAAAAGATGCTGTTTGAAAATATTTACATCTTTATATGATTTTCCTTTAAGTTTTTACATGAATTTTAATTCATTATTAAGTTAGGACATGTTAATTATATTAACTTAAAATCCGTAAGTGCATTCTAAGCACAGGTACTGTTAAGTTTATGTTTATGATGTGTGCTACCCATGAACAATGCACTACTCTGACATCATTGCATTATCATATTCCTTTGACTAGCAATCTCTCCAGCTCCTAGCAGTACTTATCTAAATCTGCCTCACAGACTTGCTCTGATGTCCTCAGCTATGTCATTTGTAAGTCATGGTTCTTTCATCAAGTTGGTCCTGGCAGTACAGTGGTAGCCATATTTGCTTCATAGACCCAAGATTGCTGGTTTAATCCCGGCCAGGGTAAATGGATTTTTTTTCGAATATAAAATCTTTTAAGTATGGCTTCCTTCAGAAGGGAAGTAAAGCTGTGGGTCCCGTATCATATATTTACAGCAAGAAAAAGAACCTCAAGTCTGAAAGAAGAGGCACCTGAGCAAAACTTGTCGACCATTTCATGCACTGAATTGAATGGGATGCTGATGACTGAGGTATTAAAGAGTGTCTGTATATAAAACAAATCAACAATGAAAAAATCTTTCATCACACTACTTTAAAATGCATCCATTGGTTTAAGGGATCATGGACTTTTTTAATTTAAAAATAAGTTCATTAGCCTTTGAATCAGAAGTGCAAATTGGCTTTAATTTTAAGTATAGGAAGTGTTAAGGCTATGACATATTGCTCTCATATTTTCTCCATCACATTCATATCATCCATGATATAAGTATTACAAGTAAAGTTGTGATGTAATCAATTACATAATTTTATATGTCAAAACTATTTTTTCTTACAGCCTTAGGTCTTATGGCCTCTTTCTAGAAGGCTGAATGTTGTGTTTTTGTAAAAGCATGGTATTTTGTGCTCTGAGAAGAATTTTCCTGAAAGACATGACATTACATGGTTCTAAGCTTTGGTTCTTGAACATGCTGGCAACTATTGCTAAGGAATGTTACAAGGAAAGTGTAATTCATGAAGGAAATAGGTTTAAAAGATAGAAAATTATAGAGTTTGCTACAATTCTCTGATGTATTTTTCCTGATACTGCAAATTAAATTGCAACGATGGATAATTAGGCCAGCAAGCAAATGTTTAATTGATATCATAGTATGATTCAGTTGAACTACACACTCTTAAAGCTTCACTTACTTTTCATAAATGTTCTCGAAACCGGTTCCATACATTTATGAAAAGTAAGTGAAGCTTTAAGAGTGTGTAGTTCAACTGAATATACTATGATATCAATTATTATGATTGGCTTCACTGTGCAAGTTCCAATTTACATTTAAGTAAGCAAATGTTTGTTAATAATGGACTACTGGATTACAAGTATAGCCTTTAATAATGTTCTATCTTAAAACCTCCACTATTTTATATCAGTCAAATTCTATAATAGTCATAACATCATAAGCAGTAGGGTGGATGTAAGTGCATATTTTGTCTGACATTTAATGGAAAATTTCCTATAATATTTAACTAATAAGGTATTATACTAGATGCAAAGCTTGATGGCACATGAAAGTCAGCCTATTCCTGCATATAATGGAATTGCCACACTAAGCGTGTGTGTACGTACAAACAGGAACTCTATACATCAGAGCAAGCCTCAGTGACCAATTATTCAGTTTGAGAATGAGATACTTGCTCTAGACTTGAGACATTTTTTTTTTTATTTTTTTTTTTTTTTATTTTTTTTTTATTTTTTTTTTTAAATTTTTACTTATATATAATTTTCTTCCTTTGACTAAGTAACATTTTATGATGTGTAAAGAAATCATGTGTACTAGCTTCTTGTAACATTTTAAGCACAAGTGAACAAAGGCAAACAGCAACACAAACTTATCTAAACTCTATCATAATGCAGGACTGTTTTGTTTACACATGCATTTCGAAAGTGCATAATATCATCCCCATTGCTTATGTTGAGATATCTGTGTTCCTGAGTTGCAAGAATCCAGTGACAGTGAACAATAAATATCTCACTAACTATAACCATACAAACCAGAGACTTGCACAGACATGTTCAGAATTTTAAGCCCTTTAATCATAATATTTCTGCAATTTTATTTTAAATATTTTTGCAGCATAAAATAGAAATGCAGTCACTTGTTTATAGGTAACAAGTATGCACTGACAACACAGTTGGGCAGAAATTATGCATGTTTGGGACAGTCTGTAGAATGCTCAATCTTCATATGCCATTAAGTTTTGCATCTAATTAGTGGATGTTTAAAGATGGATTATAGCAAATGCCGAAATGCATCAACTATCATTTAAACTCAATAATGCAGTTGTACAACAACAATCTAAATTTTTTACTTTTTTTTAGGAATTTGTTTCATGAACATTTTATCAGCTGCTAATTCTTTTCACTAATTTTTCTACTAATTCCAAAATTTTGAAATATTAGTGAAAATAAAAACTATTAATTTTCTTTTTATACTGGTGGTGTAGTAGTACCCATACTTGCCTCCTAAACCCAAGATCGCGGGTTTGATCCCAGCCAGGAGCGATGGATTTTTTCGGGCGTAAAACTCCTAACTATGGCTTCCTTTGGAAATGAAGTAAAGCCATGGGTCCTGTGTCATACATTTACAGCATGAAAAGAACCTCAAGCCTGAAAAAAGAGGCCTCTGAGCAAAATTTGCCAGCCATTTCACGCCCTGATTTGAACAGGACGCTGATGACCTGAGATGTTAAAGAGCATTCATAAATAAATCTAATCAAAAAAATAACAAGGAAAAGTAATTGTTCACCAGTTTCTAAAGTGCAAGGCCACCTGATGAATTTTATATTGACTATGCAGGATGTAGTGCATGTTGCAGGTATTGCTGTAATTCAGTTTGCATCATTAGCTCCTAGTCCCTTAGTTGTTACTAGAGATAGGAATTTTGTCTCATGCAAGTGTCTTGAGGCCAGCAGACAAAATCTCAAGAATCTCATTATTCCTTTTGAGCAAAAGTGAATCAGACTGCACTCTATGCCCACATGTGTGAATCACAGTGTGCTGTAAACACACACAGTGTGCTCTCTTGAAATATTGCTTTGAGCTGTTTCACAGTTTTGGTTAATCTGTGTGTGAAACATCTTTTTAAAAGGCTTACCTTCAGAGCAATGTATAGGATCTTCCCTAACATGGAATTTATATTAATAACAAAAATGCTTGTTTGCAAAATGAAATGAAATAGACAAAATCCAGTTCAAAAACAAATGGAATATTTCCAATTGGCCATTGCTTGATTGCCTTGACATATCTCATGTTTCTTCAAGTGCCACACACCATATGCTATACATTTTTGTTTTCAAAACTAATAGACCAGGAACAAACACTACATTGCACTTTGTTCTCTGGGAATTCCATAAAATACTCCCAGGACAGTGATCTTCTGTCAGTAGCCTCACTGTATGCTAACATTACAATGAAAGTCAATACTTTACAAGCACAAGAGCACAGATTTTTTCCATTCAACATAAAGCAAAAGCTAAGTAAAATGACTTATTCCACTGTTTCCTCGATTGACTGGGGTAAATCGGAGGGGGTAAATTCTTACCATCTTTCTTCCTTCTTGCATGCATGTCTGTGCTATTCAATGAACATGGAAAGCTAAGCATCTTCCAACTTGTCCAAGATGTCACAGCATGTTATTGCTCTGAGTGTACCACTGACAACAGAAGTGTGCTTAGTCTTCTCAAGAGGCTCATGAAATGTATTTATTCTGCAAGGTATTAAGATGTTCCTGAGCTTTTTGAGGTATACACTCTATTTCCCATCCCTAGTTGTTACCACAATGCTTCGTCAACACAAATCTCTTACTGATCAAATTCTGTGAAGTAAAAATTTTTCTACAAGGGGATATGATTCACTGTGTGCAATTCAGAGCACAACACTGTACAAAATGTCCTTTTCAATCACATTACAAATAAGATTGCTTTGCTTGTACAAGAGGGCAAAAAGGATGTATTAAGCTAGAATTATCAAGCCTGGGTAATGCGCCTGGCTAGAATACAAAAGAACAACAAAATATTCAACAAAAACTTAAAGGAAAACCATATTAAGATCCAAAGACTTTCAAAAATTCTTTATTGCAACCAAGAAAAATCGTAGTTGCTCAATTCTGTGTAATTGTTGGGCATGACTGCCTATCAAATATCTCTTCAGGATAGAATTAATCAAGGATAGCTACTGCCCATTGTGTACGGACATGAATACTATCCTAAACAATGAACATCTACTGAAATGCAGCCAACTTGATAGCAACAAACAAATGAAGAATAATTTAGAAGTTCTTATTGGGAAGCTAGGGAAAATGGTAAATATCAGCATCCCCAATGGCCACTACCCACCCACCTACCAATCAACCAGCCAACCTACCTGTATTTGCAAAACAAAGAGAACTCATCAATCCATAATCATGACTTAGACCCTAAGTGACTGCTCATTAAATAACAGATGACTTAATTCCAGTTTTTTTTTTTTTTTTTTTTTTTGAGTAGTGTTTAACGCCCGTTTTTACTACTGAGGCACCACAGGCGGTGGACACTGATGATACATGAGATGAAATGATATATTGGGAAAGGATTTTTTTTTTTTTTTTTAAGGAAGGAAGCGTTCCAGGCCTAAGTTTAGGTATCTCCCCGGCATTTGCCAGTTATGAAGACTGAGGAAAACCTGGAAAAAACCCCAGTCAGGGAGGACGGTCCTGGCGGGATTCGAACCGCAGACCTCCCACTCACGAGTCCGTGCCTTAACGACCTCGGCCACCCGTGGCGGTAATTCCAGTTTGAACAGGTTTTCTTAGCATTTCCTCTCCTTCTGAAAAAAAAAAAAAATATAGGCAAAAGCTAACATTAGGGGCAATAGCCTCTGAATTAGTTTTTTCCATAGTTTTGTTTGTTTTAATTGCGTAAGTAAAAACAATTATGTGTAGGAAATGACAGCCTACTCCGTGAGAAGCTCAAGAGTCTCTTAATATCTTGCAGAAGTACATATCATGAGCCTCTTGAGAAAACTAATCACATTTCTGACATCACAAGGTACACTTAAGAGTGATAATATGCAATGATTTCTCGACCAATGGGATGAGTCAGTAGATACGTTAGCCTTCCATGCACAGAGAATAGCATAGACGTGCAAGCAGGTGGTAGGAGGTCAATTTACCCCAGTCAACCCACATTAACAGATAGCAGAATCTTGAGCTTTCACTTTACATTGGATGGGAAAGATCTGCGCCCATGTACTCATAACGTATTGAATTTCATTGTATTTTATTGCACATTGATGGCTACCAAGAGAAAATAATGGTCCTGGGAGTATTTTACAGAAATCTCAGAAAAGAAAGTGCAATGTAATATTTGCTCCCAATGTATTAGTTTTGAAAGCAAAAATTCATCTGATATGATGTGGTATTTGAAGAGACATGGGATATGTCAAAGCAATCAAGTATCAGCTAAGTGGAAATATCACATTTGTTTTTGAACTGTGTTTTGTTCTTTTCCACTTCCTTTTAAAAATAAGCAGTTATAATAATATTAACATAAACTTGTAAAGGAAGATCCTGTATGGTATTCTGAAGGAAAGGACCATTTTAGAAAAATAAACCAACGTTAAGGTGAGGGTACAATGAACTGTTTTGTTCAAATAATCTAAGTGAAATGTCACAATTGTATGCCTGCCTTACAGCAAAGACATTCCAAATTGCTTGCTACTGCTAGCCACATGGAGTGAATTGTCTAAATTGGCTAATGCAGCAAATATTTAAATATTATCCTGATGGAATACATGTGGATCTATAGACTTCAACTTAGCACACTTTATCTAATTGAAGGATAGCAACAGGTTCTGGGCATTAGAATTAGAATTTTGTTAATCCACATACGGGCATATCCACATATCATTGGAACATGCGTACATAGGATAATGCAAATGGTTCAGCAAGGTATTACCTGGATATTTAATTTTTGTGGCATTCTATGTTACAAAAACATGATCAGTTTATTTGCTTGTTGACAGACAATTACTACATTTCTTTATCACAGTTATGTTATCCATTATTAATCCACCTAAAACAAATAGCCTGTAAAGGTTTAAACTACAACACAAAATGTTGTGGTTCTCATCAATATGTTTATTTTTACACTGTTGTGAACCATGCACTGCAAAATGTGCAGTTGTATGATTGAATTCACAGTTTGTATTTTTCCACTCCTCAGATGACATGATCTCTGTAGAATGGAATTTTGTCAGTATTTTCCTCTTCTTCCATGGTGTAAAGAACAATGCAACGCATATCATGGATTCACAAAAAGGTCAATGGTAATTAAATAGCTTAGAAAAATTTAAATTACCAGTTATATTGTTTATTATTAAAATGCTATGGTTCTATCAATTTATTTCACTCTTTTTTTTAATTAAAGTATATAATTGCTGTAACAATGTATTTTTATTTGTAATAAAATTTTTAAAATGCCATAATCTAAGTACACAAATTATAAACTAATGGTAAGTTAAAATAAATTTAAATCAGCAACAGAAAAAATTTTGTACTTTAATTCTAGGTCCCTGATTGGTTCATCAACATAAATTCACCATGTAACAGTTTATTTCCCCTTGCAAGCAGAGAAATCTATAATGAATGTGTTTCTATGAAATGTATTGTAATTCATAATTAATAACCTGCATTATTTTCTTAAATTTAAAAAAATACAAGAATCCACAGGTCTTAGTCCTTTTTTGAAAGCTCTTAAACATAAAAACTTACTTTCTATGTAGCTCTTTTGTATGTACATCACTGGAGCAGTTTATTGCTAGCATTTAAAACTGGTATAGCATGTTTTTTTTTTTTATAATTATTTATTTATTCAACCAATTCCAGATTACAGGGAAGTGTTTGTTAAAGTTTACATAAATTTCATAATAAAGCTCTTATAATATACGAATACATGCAAACTCAAAGAGTACATGTATAATTCAAGATATGCTGAATATGGTTGAAATCAGTACAAGATTGAAAAGTACCTCAAATATATTCTATTATTATTAAACAGAATTACCTTCCAAATCAATCAAATTATTGTATGAAACTCAGGCTATAATTCTACACTCTGCAAATGTTTTAGAAACATCACATAGAAGGCTATTATTCTGCACTTTGATAGAAACAGAATTGATTTCCTTTTAAAATATCTCTTGCTTACTTTATGGAGGTCAGAAAGAGAGACTGATCATTCAAAAAATAAAATGGAATGTTCGATTACCGTAAAGAATGTCACTTTGACAGAAACCACCAAGGGTGGCCAAGGTCGTTAAGGCGCGGACTCGTGAACGGGAGGTCTGGGGTTCGAATCCCGCCATGACCATCCTCCCTGACTGAGGTTTTTCCAGGTTTTCCTCAGTCCTCATAAATGGCAAATACCGGAGAAGTACCCTAAACTTAGGCCTGGAACGTTTCCTTCCTTAAAAAAAAAAATTTCCAATACATAATTTCACCTCATGTATCATTAGTATTCATCGCTTGTGGTGTCTCAGTAGTAAAAAGGGCGTTAAACACCATTCAAAAAAAATGACAGAAACAGAATTCTAAGATACTTTTATCTCTCTTGCTTACTTTAGGAGGAAAAAAAACTCACTTAAATTTAAGGTAAAGAATGTCATTGTGCAATAAACACTTAACATGATAGCAAGCCCGTAGAAAAATAAAAAAATAAGCACCTTCATAGTAATTGCATCTTTGTTCAATGCACTGCAATTACTTTTCGAACATGTCACATTTCTCTATTCCAAACAGCACATGTCAAAACTGTCAATGAATCTTACAAGCATTCACATAAATATCAAATAGCGATATTTATTTAAGCTGAAGATAACTGATTTGGCCTGCTTAAAATTTAAAGAGCAGCAGCACTTGCTGAACGTTCAATGCACTCTACACGTATACCGCGCCCTTTACGCTGTCATGGCAGCCCCGCCCCCACAATGGAGATGATTGAGCATAGAACCTTTAAGCTCAAGTCCGCCATCTTTGCACCGAAAAGTACAATGATAAAACACAGCATATTTTCCGTAAACTTACCTTTCACACCTTCATGAACATTCTTCAAAGGTGCAGAAAAAGTTCCGAAATCCAGCTCCACATTTGAATTTGATAGATGTTGAGTCTGGTCGAGTTTGATTCGTTTTGAAGGAGAAGAATATTCTTGTCCCTCAGAAATCAACGCCATTTTCAACAGCTATGACGTAGTTCACGGAAGCGGATGTAGATGGCGTGATCTTCCTTGTAGTGTGTGTGAATTGAAGGGGAGCAAATCGTACGCAATGGTGAGATCTGAGTAAAATTATATTAATCCGGAATTATTGGAATCATCTCTCATATTATGCCGTAATCTTAAATCTCAGATTTTTCTTGCATTAGGAATAAGTAGGAATGTAATAACTGATAACAATTGTAGAACTTCTGGATTATTTACACTAGAAGACGCACATGATACTATATAACCTTAGCAAAGCAAGTGAAAAGTAAGACAGGTATATACAACCGAATGAGTTGTGGGACCATTATGATTGTATTTGTTTAACATTCAGCTTTTGCTTTACAGTCGGAAGGTACAGCAACTATCAAGACCAGAAAGTTTATGACAAATCGCCTGCTATGTCGGAAGCAAATGGTAAGCTTTTTTTCTCTCTCTCTCAAAGGACATAGAAAAGAGGAACTTTTATGGAACTTGTAAAGGAGTGCGTATTGCCTCCAGTATTTACTGCATTATTTTCTTTATAAATAATATGTTAATTTTCAGTTGGAAAATATTTGTATAATGTTTGTTTTAATAGCTCTGCAAACCATTTTCTTTGGCTAATGCAGTATAAAATACTTTATTTTTAAACCATGTTTTGAAAAATTTCAAGGACAGTGACAAAGAATTGTGGAGTGTCCAGATATGCACCAGAAATAATACAATATAAGCATCATGTAGAGTGTTATTAATATTATTCATCATACCAGCTCATTTTTAATCAGAATTTTAAAAAGCATCAGATCAAGTAGGTAGAAATAATATTTAGTACAGAAACCATAATAAATTTAATGTTTAAAGAATAAATAATGGCAACATTTCAGAATAGATCACCATATTCATTTGCTATTGCTCAGAAGGCATTAGGGATACAGAAGAGCAAAACTGGACATTGTTGAGAATCGGTTGCCCTAATTTTTTTTAATTTTTTTTTTTAATTTTTTTTTTTTTTTTTTTTTTTTTTTTTTTCCTCCCACGTCTCACCCCAAAAGGCACGAGGGTTTGTAAGAATAAAATTGCTGGATTCAAATTAGAGTTTGTCATGTCAGGAGATATTCTAAAGAGGAACAAACCACCAGGAGATATTCTAAAGAGGTACAAACCACAAAAAGATTGTTCCTGAATAGAGTATTTGAACAGTAAAACACTGATAAATTCTTATGCTGCTGTGGGTAATGGAGTTTGTAGTTTCCCATAGCTGCCACTAGGGGGATGTCAATTGTATATAGAGAACTCCTGAGTCCAAAAGCAAATTATTTTCATTCTATACCAGAAGTGGATTTCATAAAATAGTGGAAACAGAATGCAAAATGCTAAGCAATATAGTGGAATTTAAATGACACCAACATGGGGGCCAAATTTGTAATGGAATTTAGTGGCATGATGCCGTAGACGTTTGGTACCAAATGTGTCTTGTTATTAACACACAACAGTACAGTTTACTGATTAAAATGCGCTCAATATTATTGGATGTGAGCTGAATACAAGAGACGTGACAGAATTTATATACAATTGTGCTTTAATGGCAATGTTCCTTTCGTTGTTGGTGATACCGATGACAATCTATTTGATACTCTGCGTAAATTCTCTTTATCACTGATATATCTTTAATAAGCCTTATTTTGTCATCGTTTTGATATAACTTGTATAATATTTTCCTATATGGATACCAATTCAAATTTGTGATACTTATTACTCACCGCAACTAATAATCTGTTAGCTTCTTCCCATGAGATATTAATCGCCACTTATCTGTATTTAATGTTAAATGCAGCTTCTCTCTAAGGAGTACGAACCACAATATCTTCTAATGAAATATAAAGCACAACTTCTCCCTATGGAATACAAAGTATAACTAAACCTTTTGAAATACAAACCAACACTTATTACAATGGGATTATAATAATACTATTCATTGCAATGAATTACTATCAACATAAGTATACTAAGCAAATGAAATTTGTTAATTTCTGTTTAGTCGCAACAAAGCTGACTGTCTCGTGTTTCATTCTTGGTACACATTATTAATGTCGTTATGCTTGCTACTGGTTGATTCTCTTAATATTACAATTTTCTTTATCTGTAGTTAATCTTTTCATATTTTTGGAAACGTATGTGGTTCTTTGAATTGTTACATTTATATTATTAAATATTGTCATAAAAACTAAAACAACATTAAGACATACATTGTAATAGCCCTTATCTGAAACCTATACAAATGAGCTTACCAAATTTATACAATTTAAAATATGTTACCAACTAATATTTGTTATTTGAATTGAAAATTAAAACCTTTACCTAACATAAAAACATGTGCAAATGAACTTATTAAATTTGTATGATTAAAAACATATTATCAATGAATGTTTGGAACTTTAAATCGAATATTATAGCCTTTATCTTACATAACATACAAATGAATTTCTTAAATTAACATAGCTAATTAGCTATTACCATTAGATGTTTGTGGCTTTATATTGAGCATTATAGCCTTTACATAATATAAAACATATGAAAATGAACTTATTAAAATATTATTAAACAACTATCAATGAGTGTTTAGGGCCTTAAATTGGATATTTTCTACTTCAGTGAGAACTGTGGCTTAATACATATTCATTAATACTGCAATTGCAGTGCATAGCACCCTTAAAAAATACATGAGCACCTTTGGTGAATTAATTGTGGGTCATATTCCATTTTGTGATATATTTGGCATAATGCTGCATTCACAGTGAATAGGTTCCCTTGATGGTAGCTTGCTAGAGTGCATGGAATGGTAGCCATGATTTTTTTAATTTCCTTCAAACCAAATGGAAATTATGTTTCATCAAGACTAGAATTTAATTGATATTTTAGATTCTCCTAAATGCATTTATAAATGATGGAAACACATCTCTTCAGGACGAAATTAACCAAGAAGAATGGCTCATTGTGTAAGGTGAACATTGCATTAATCCACCAAGTTCATATTTATTTTTTTTTTTTTATTTGTATATCAGTTCTGTTTTTCATAATTGGCATATGAAAATGTGATTTCAAATATTGTGTTCAGAACTTAATGTGGTACATGCTTTATATAAATAATATTCAGGCATGAGGTTAAATAGTGATTATAACTTCCGTATGGTCTGCAGGAAAATGGAACATTTTGCAAATGATTTCTTTATATTTTTAAATGCACATACTTCAATAATTTTCTTATTCACAACTAAAGTTATTTTCAGTCATGGAAGAAACAGGTTCCTTAGCAGGGTAGGAAGGAATTGTCCCCTAAAAGATTAATTGGAACATTGCAAAAGTGAAGGTAATAATATATTAAAATCACTCCACTTGTTTAAAGATGTAGAACCGGTTTCACAGACACTTTGTTTGCATCGTTCACCCCATTGTCGACAAGTCCATGCCATAACCCTAGTTAACCTTGGGGTGTGGAACTTCAGAAGCTCTTCACATCATGACTTTCAAAAATTCCTGTGGAGAATTTGCATCATTTATGTTATATTTGAAGTATCTACAGAGTCAACTAAGTTCTCTCGATAAATTTTATAAATTATGTTTTGGTTTGAAAGAAATTAAAAAAATGATGGCCAGCATTCTATGCACTCCAGCAAGATATTACGCTGCAACAAATCATCCTTAATAAGGGCATCTGCAGCTATACAGAACAATCCCAGCTTCAAAATAGAACAGAAGAGATGTAGTATCTGTGACCCATTGTTTATTTACCTTTAGTGTTTACGT
The DNA here is from genome assembly GCA_030762175.1 of Metallyticus violacea. NCBI lineage: Eukaryota > Metazoa > Arthropoda > Insecta > Mantodea > Metallyticidae > Metallyticus > Metallyticus violacea. Next base: position 65,489,191 of record CM060838.1, on the reverse strand, counting down.
GTTAGCAGTATTGGCACTTGTGCATTTTTATAAGGGTTTGTAGTATCCGCCACAAGCACAGCTTCAATGCCTCCTATAGGAACCACTAGATAAAGAATAGTACCATATGACTGCACAGAATTATCTACTATCAATGTTTGTGTGCTAGTGATTTCCATGGTTGATGTTTTCGCCATAGACTCTCATAGTGCTCTCTGACTACATGAATATAAATGGCATTTCTACTAAAATAATTTCTGCCATAATATGAAAATTTAAAGTTTTTGTTTTGACTCTGATGGTGCTCCACATGTAATCCACATATAACTTTGTCATTGCTCTGGGAAATAAACAAATGAATAAGATGATCTATTCTCATAGTGTACCTTAAAAAGTTCCCATAACACTTCAGACTTTGAACTTTAGCCTGGCTGAAGATGGGAACTAAATATTCTCGAAACCGGTTCCATACATTTATGAAAAGTAAGTGAAGCTTTAAGAGTGTGTAGTTCAACTAAATCATACAATGATATCAATTAATATGATTAGCTTCGCTTTGCAAGTTCCAATTTACATTTAAATAAAAACTTCAGACTTTGTTGATTTTTATGTGAGTTGACATATTCAGATACTGGTAATCATCAATAAGCCAACTTATAGGTAGTATATAGACGATTGCTTGGTTCTTATGGCAGTTTATTGAGATTTCATCATCATCTTTCTGGCATCCAATAAAGTAAGTTTTTGAAATGCTGCCGAGTCTTGAACTCACAAGATGATTCTTATTCATCAGTGAACCAGGTATTCGCGAATTGTACATGCAGCTGAATCTTACAATCTTATTTTTTGGAGATCCAAATTGTCATAACCTGTAACTAGTTGGAATTGTGCTGTTGCCTTCTTTCTTCATTTATTTTTGCTTCTGGGCCACTCTTTATGACTGTCTTTCTTACTTTTGGTTGATTTTGAATCTATGTCTTGTATATGTAGCCTTAATGCATTTTTTATGATTGTTTTTTAATGTGTGTAAACTGCTAATGGAGTTGTTACAGCAAGCAGTCTGACTCCCTTTTTAGCTAAACTCTGTACTTTACTTACTTTCAAGTCCAATATGTTATGGTATCCATTGTAATACTATTACTTTATTCATAGAATTTAGATCTTTGAGATACTTTCTAATCCTCTACTTTTATTTGTTTGCATTTTTACTGGAAGTCATGGCTTGTATTGCAGCTTGCAAGTCAATTAGTGTAACTGGTTTTTGTAAATTTGGAATTCTATATAACTTTTGGAGAGCAATGCAGATGGATTCTTTCTCTCCACTAGTTGGTCTTGTTTCTTCCTGCTGGTTTAGAGAAAAGGAGTGTATAGTGTACTCCTGGCCCTGTTCATTTTCTCATCTGAGTTCCTCTTTCTGTATAAAGTCTTATTCTTCTTCAGGGTATCTTTGCTCTAAGGGTTCTGCACTAATCTGTTAGGTGGCATATAGTTCGACTTATTAAAAATGTAGACTGTTACAGATTAACTTAAATATAGTAGCATTTTTTCCCCACTTTTTCTTCCCCCCTCTCTCCTGCTTATTGGTAGCCATGTTAGTGCTACAGAAATTTTTAAGCATTCCCTGCACATTAGTTTTCATCCCTTGGTTATCATTACAGGTTGTAGATGTCCTCCATCCAGGCCAACCATCAGTAAAGAAAACTGATATTAGAGAGAAGCTTGCAAAGATGTACAAAGTAACTCCAGATTTAGTGTTCTGTTTTGGATTCAGAACTGCCTTTGGTGGTGGGAAGTCTACTGGATTTGCATTGATATATGATGCCCTGGACTATGCCACAAAGTTTGAGCCCAAACATAGATTACAAAGGGTAAGTTAATGACTAGCATTTTGTGTTTGATTTTAATAATTATTTATAAATGAAAAGTTGTTAAAAAACTTATATATAAATAACAGTAACAGAGACTTGTCTTGTTGCCAGAGAAGAACTCTAGCAGTTCGAAATATAGAGATTAAAAATCTTATGTTTTATCCTTTTCTACTTTTCTAGTTACTGTTATTTTAGTTACATTGTTAATGTTGTTACATTATTTTTCATTTATTTATTTATTTGTGTATATATAAATTAGAAATGGATCTATATCAAATTTTCTCAATGGTCTATTTTCAAACAAATAGATCTGAATTTCCTTACTCTTGTTATGATGTTCAGCAAAAACAATTTTATGTACTGAGGTGATATACTCCTTAAGGCTGCTAGTGTTGTGAGATTTCTTATTTGCAAAAAGCTATATAAATACAGCAAATGGCGGGATTGTCACTTGCAGAATCTAATTAAAAATAATTCCACACTTAACTCCTATTCAAAAAAAAAGGTAGACGGTGAAATGCACTGTCTTCAATTGCGGCAAAGTAACTAGATATTAGTGGGAAATCATTTATGCTAAAGATAATTTAGTATGATATTGATATATTATGATTAAATGGTTTAACAGATTACATATGTTTACTAAAAATATCTTATTATTCGATAGACTCACAACAGATTATTTTGTATAAAGAGCATTATTTCTCCCATATCCCTGAAAAAGTATGCTAGAAATTAATACAATAGCATATTTGAAACAATCTACATCAAACTGCAGTTAAACATGTTTTATTATCTAAATTAACATGCTGTTAGACTGTTTTAACATTCAAATTAACAAACATTTTGTTCATCAACCAATGTTTTGATAACGTGTTAAACTTTGTGGTAAGTTAACACCACCTTTCTCTTGTGTTAAAAGTTTAACAACTGGTAACATTTGAAAATGACAGCCGTAAACACACCTGTAGATGTCAAAATTCTATACTTGGATACATTAAAAGTAATTCATAACTGTGAAGGTGCTGTAAGATATAGTTACATTGACATTTTTACAAAAAGAGTAACTTTTACAAAGATATAGAATGTGAAAAAACAATTGTCATAGGATTATAGATGAAATACGAGAGAGGTTAGAACACCTTTGTGCCTCTGCTCCTTTGATACACACTGCATGTTTGTGCATATTATATGTGTGTGCGTGCACACACTTATACGCACATATTTCACTCAGGATCACTAGGTAAGTTTGAAGTCATTGTTATGTTTCTCCTTGTCCATTTTAACAATAGTGTCCTTTCCTACTATACATGAAGTTCTCTGACAGATAGAGGGGAAAAGGTGGTCAGAAGTGTTATCATATGACTATAAATGCCAGGTAAGAGGAGGGATAACCTGGTCACAAATCTATACCCTCAGGGTGTAGTGCTGATAGGCTCCTCTTTCCACCATTAAGGGGTTTTATCAACAGATGTTAATAATGTGCTTACATTTTGTTTGTTCTAATTGCTATCCTTTTTAATTCTCAGTCTTATCCCATCATTTGTTTCTTACACATGTCAGCTGATATTACCACAGAGCACATCCATTCACTGTACAGGTTGTAATAATGTATATTATGGACAGCAAGGCTAGTGAGCATATTTTGCAATTTTTGACCAGACAGTCTAACTTGTATTTATCATCAATGCCATGTGCTCTGTGATAATATAAGCTGACAATGTGTAAGAAACAAATGAGGGGATACGACTGAGAATTAAAAAGGATAGTAATGAAAACTACTTTTATACACAATGCGTGTTTGTGCATTCTTCATATATATATTCATACACTCACGTGCAAGAGTTCACAAGATCATTGTTGAATTATTGATGTTTCCATGGTAGATGGCTGAGCTCTGTTGTTTTATGTGTTATTCATTTTCATGCATTTTATGTTTTAAGTGTGAGTGTTCTTGTAAGCACAATGAAGATTCAGAAAGAACATTTTCATGCTTTGATCTTGTATGATTTGATTAAATGAAATGCAGTCACTTGAACATTTGAGGGAGTCAATTAAGTGTACTTACGAAGCTGTTGACAATGGAGTGGTATATATATAAACAATGTAATACTAACTCCATTCACTTACATAAAATTTGGAACATATGTTTCGGGAGCAATCCCTCCCATCTTCAGCCTGTTGTCAAACTGTTGTTAAATGTGGCGGTTGGGTCTCTTGATGTTCTTGTGGCAGCATCTGTTGGTTCTATTAGGAATTTGCAGAGTTCATCAATGGAGGGATATCGAAATTCATCAAATTATCCTTATTTTTTGTAATGAAAATGTTTTCCCAAGTGGAAAGTTCTATTGCATTATGAAGTTGTTTAAGTAGTTTTATCTCTGGTTTAATTTCATGATTTTTATTCCAAAATTGCGCTGCTATTGCTGATTTATCAATTTGTTTTAAGCGAATATTTCTGAAGTGTTCTTTTTTCCGGATTCCCAAATTCCTCTTCGTTTTTCCAATGTATTTTTTGTCGCACTCTGCACATTCTATTTTGTAAATACCTGACTTTTGTTCTGTTGGCATGTAGTCCTTTACTCTGCAACCTAATAAGTTCTTTATATTAAAATTGTTCTTTGGGGCTAACATAATTCCTTGTTCTTTGAATATCTTTTTGAACTTACTGTGATAAATTGGGTGGTATGTGAAACTTTTGAATTTGTACCTTTCTTTTGCACTTTTAAGAGTGGAAACATCTCTTATTGTTTTTTGTATTTTGTTCTTTTGCACTTTTAAGAGTGGAGACATCTCTTATTGTTTTTTGTTCTTTTGCACTTTTATCACAATAAGTTCAAAAAGATATTCAAAGAACAAGGAATTATGTTAGCCCCAAAGAACAATTTTAATATAAAGAACTTATTAGGTTGCAGAGTAAAGGACTACATGCCAACAGAACAAAAGTCAGGTATTTACAAAATAGAATGTGCAGAGTGCGACAAAAAATACATTGGAAAAACGAAGAGGAATTTGGGAATCCGGAAAAAAGAACACTTCAGAAATATTCGCTTAAAACAAATTGATAAATCAGCAATAGCAGCGCACTTTTGGAATAAAAACCATGAAATTAAACCAGAGATAAAACTACTTAAACAACTTCATAATGCAATAGAACTTTCCACTTGGGAAAACATTTTCATTACAAAAAATAAGGATAATTTGATGAATTTCGATATCCCTCCATTGGATGAACTCAGCAAATTCCTAATAGAACCAACAGATGCTTCCACAAGAACATCAAGAGACCCAACTGCCACGTTTAACAACAGTTTGTCAACAGGCTGAAGATGGGAGGGATCGCTCCCGAAACATATGTTCCAAATTTTATGTAAGTGAATGGAGTTAGTGTGAAAAAAACGGTATTACATTGTTTATTTGAGGGAGTGTTTCTGGGACTTTTCTCCTTTATGTGATTTTGGGTTCCTCTGGTTTGGAGAATTTAAGAAGGGGCAGTAATCTGTTAAAAGATAAAGAGAAGAGTGTCAGACCAACGACAAGTGACTGAGAAGAACTTCACCTTGATATGGAAACAATGATCAGGGAAGATCCAACACTAACCTACAGGGACTTTGAACTGACATTAGTGATTAGTTTCTAGAGTGTTTCAACCATCCTTTATGAGCACCTTCATGTAAAAAAAATTTCTTCAAGATGGGTGACCCATGGTTTGTCTGAAATGGAGAAGCCCCACAGGGTGGAATGGTGCCAAGAAATGTGTTAAGATTTAACTGTGGAAAGACTCAAAAGTCTTGCCATGTTTCCGATATTGTTACAGATGATGAAACATGGATATACCATAAATGATAGGAGGTCGGTATTAGAAAGAAGTACTTAAGATTGGCAAATGTAAATTCTTTTCAAATAGATGGGTTAAATCTCTTATAAAGTTACTACTCAGTTTACCCTTTTAAAATTTAAATTGTCCTCAGAAATATTAAGTAAAAATCTAATATTCAGAAGAAAAAAAGATACTTTCATTATTTAGAACTTTTGCTGCTGCATCAGTGCTGGTACTAAATGTTGTTTGCAAAGTAATGTGATCATAGATTTTTGTACATCCTCAGTTTCTCATTCAGTGATGACATTATACATATGCCTGAGTATTTTAAAATCCATTCTGTTTAAAGTTCTTATGAAGACTTGAGGCATTTGACTGAGAATGAAAAACTTTTTACTTCCCCCTCCCCTATATAATTGAAATTGCCTAGATGAATGCCATTTTGTAGTGTGATTTAGCACATCAATAAACACAATATACGTGGCCTATAGCAGTGATAGCTATTTATTGTTTTGTATACTTCATTACTGACCTTAAATTAAGTTGCACACATTTACTAAATTTAGTCATTGTTTCTTAATTCTAATAATAGTTTGAGTAATGATGAAGCAAGTTATATACTTATAATGAAACCGGAAATCAGCTGGATTGATTCCATTTTCATTTGTTTAGGAAATATCCAGTTTTCCACTTTAGAACAGTATGTTCTGAAAATGTCTCCTGCATAGCTCCTTTTCTTTAAAAGATTTGAATATCACCTACACATATAATAAAATTGACTAACATAGCAGTTTATAAAATCCCATAGCAATTTACAAAATCCCAAGCCTTTTCGTTAGAGACAATGTTAACTGCTACAGTGAAGACTAAAACACTACAGAAAAATGCATAAAAAGCAAAACAATTGGAGAACACTAAATAATGAAGTAAACACATTAAACATTTGTTAAACTTGAAGAAACTGATTTCTATACTGATAATTTTGTTGACTTGACCAGCTAAGCCAAAATTCAACAATGTTTGCAGCAGGGAAACAGTTTCTTTGCCTGTTTACATTTATATGATGAAAAGAACATGAGAAGCATCATTTAATGAACAATCATTAACCTTCCAGTCATATTATTTTATACAAATCAAGTGAATCATATTTTAACCACTACTGATAATTATTGTTGGTGCTTGCAAGGGCTTTTTATTTTCCCCCAACCTCTGATCACTCTGCTAAGCAACCAGACATGCATAAGGCGGCACACTACTGCTCTATTACCCCACAATAACATCTGCCAAATCCAAGTTCAACACATCAGTTGGAGCTGAGCTACAGGCACTTCAACGTGACTGGGATAATTGATTCTCTCGCCAAGTGCAATTTCCGAAGCATCATTTGTTTTCTACAGACAGAAGGGAATACTGTAGCAGAAATTCATTGCAAAATGGGCCGTGTTTGCAAACAGTATGGATGAGGGTGTTGTGAATGAATGGTGTGGGAAATTTAAAGAAGGTCCAACTGAGGTTCATGACGGTAGACAAGCAGGCAGGTCGCCAGTGAAGACCTTGTTCAGCAAGTTGATCAAGTGGTTCTAGAGGTACAGGTTACCATCAGTGAGTTGTCTGGAATTTCCTGACATTTCGAGGTCATTTCTGTATACCATTGTTACAGAACACCTAGCAATCGAAAATTTTGGGTTCCCAAAAGGATCTATCTCCAAATGTGGTGGCAACCTTCTGTGAAGAGAGTATCGGAAAGCTCTTCTATCTTTATAACAAATGTCTTAATTGGACTGACTGTGGGGAAGTAACGGTGACTGTACTTGACTCCTAGTAATAAAACTATTTTGTGATTCACATTTATCTTTTTGTTGTGCCTCATAGGTTGAAAAAAAAAATAGCTCTTATATAAACGTATTCGTCAGGAACAAGCTTTGACCACAGATTTGCAAAGATCAAATAAGCAGAATATCAGATTCTTGTATGGAAGGGAGGGAAAAGCGCTCTCCCTCCTTATGGCTAAACTTGCAGACCAACATTCCTTACTGCATAGTTTACCAGGAGGGGAAAGCTTTCTCCCTCGTGGATAAACATGCACAGACCAACATTCTTTTCGAAGTGGTGTACCCATAGTAACAACTTTCCACTTGAATGGGAGATTGTGAAAAGGGAACCTTAGTCTCATTACTCTGGCTTCAGGTAAATTAAGATAACTTCTTTTATTTCTTGTTTGCATAGACTGTGGCACTATGTTGAATTAAAACAGTACAACTAATAAAAATTGTTTTTATGAAATAAGAATTAGTGTTCTATTGGAATTTTGGAATTTGTAGAATTCTCGGCTATGAATTGCGGAGATGAGGAGATGGTATTCGGAGTGAGAGTGGCTTGGAGTGCGTCGGCCAGCGCTTCTGCCTTCTCGTCAGATTTTGCAATCGATTGGTTGTGAGAGGTGGGATTTTAATTGGTTCACGCATTAGGGTGCAAGCCACCCTCCAGACCTAGTGTCGAGGATCGAGATTTGACAGTGTGTTGTACCATTTCTGAGCTATTAGTGTCCCAGTGGCTACGCGGATTTCATTATTGAGCTTTCTAAGTTCATTTAGGGCCGCAGAATGCCTAGAGGACTGCCACTGACGGCGGGCTTTGTTGCGTTTGGCCGCAACTAGACGTATGTCAAGTGGTAGAGTCTGGCCTCCATGCCGATTGTGTTGGATGTGGACGGCTTTGGTTACGGCAAGTTCAAACCCTCTTGTGGCCGCTTCAAGGTCAACAGAGGATATGGTGTTAGTTTGTTGCACTTACAAGTTTAATTCGCTTGCGAAGATTTCCCAGTTTGCCTGATTGTAGTTATATATCGGCACTTGGGCTACCAGGGCAGCTGAGCCTTCGACAGTGATGGTCAGAGGAAAGTGCTTTCAATACTGTGAGTTAATTCTATGAGTGGGGTTTCTCGTGATGGCGATGTCAAGCACGTCAGAGTGAAAGTTACGTTGTGGGGGTACAAACGTGTGATCTTCCGCCGCGTGTATGATATAATCTGATACGTTTTCGTGCCGGAGACGTTTGATTCTTGCAAAATTGTATATGGTTAAGTTCTAGAGTGGATGCTTTGCGTTGAGGTCACCTGCTATTATCGGGAGATGGTTTTGTTATAATAAGGTGTCTATGTCGGATGCTGCTATGTCGCCTGGAGGGTTATAGGTAGTCACATTGGCTGTGCGCAGGTTGTTGAATGAGATAGTAATCGCCGTGGCCTCCATGCGTATAAGCTGTGGAAGACTAATTTGCTGGTGAGTGATTTTATTGTTGATAGCTATGGCTGTGCCGCCGTCATATTTGTCGCGGTCTGGGCGGTAGACAGTGTATTCTGGAATGGTAAAGCGGTCTGTGTTGGACAAACGTGTTTCTGTTATTAGTGCTATGTGTGTTTTGTGTGCAATTAGGAAGTCTATCAGATCAGTCTTACGTCGGCGAAGTCCGCGAGCATTCCAGTCCATTAACCTTATTTCGTTCCTAGCTTTGTACATGCTTGGAGCTACAGCGAGCATCTGGAAGAAGCCTTGATGCTTCCCTATATTGTCGGGTGCTAACGACGGCATGGTCAGTAGCTCCAGCTTGATATCCATTGCCTGGTTTGTACCATGGCAAATTGATTAGGTGGGCGATATTACGAAAAGTCTGCGCCAGTCGAACCTGGTCAACTGCAGCCCTTTGCTTGTAACAATCGGAGGAAGAAGCCGTTTGATTATGTAATATGGCCATCCTGCGAGGGACTTGTCCCAGGTTGCCCAGCTGTGGAGGCTGCTGATAGCAGCGAGGGCGCATGCATGTGTGTTGCGCGTGCGTCACTGCTGGGTTGCCAGTCGCCGGTGCCGCGCAGCCTCTCTAGGAACTGGCGGTACCTAGGGCATCCTCTGTATCTTGAACCATGCCCGACATTGTGGCACAGAACAAACATGCGCAGCTCTACTCCGACTCACATGAGAGAGTGATGCGACTCTGCGCACTTGGAGCAGGTGGGCGCATATGCCAAACATTGCTCGACAGAGTGGCCACGGTTTTGGCACTTCCGGCATTGCAGAGATACTGCTGGGCGTCGGTAGTCAACTACCAAGACCCGCAAGTGCAGTATCTCAGTCATTGCCTGTAATCGTTCCCGATCGTCGATGGTTGCAACCTCAATCATGTACATGGGGAGTAAAGTTCGTCCCCGGTTATTGCGGTGCATCTGGACCACTCGGAGAGCTGTGATCGATCTAGCCAATAAAATCTCTTTGATCTCACTCTCCACTCTGTCCAAGAAGACCCGCCTTATTACCATTCTGATGCTCCTAGAAGCGTCAATGCTGGTGATGTGACAGTTGATTCTCCTTTCTTTTAGGAACCTCGCCAATGCAGCGTAGGCAGTCTGCGTCTTGGCACGCACCTGTATATCCCCGGAGCGGGCTGCTTTGGTTAGCACATGCTCCTCGTTAGGATGGGCGCGGTCAAAATCAAACAGGTCCCTGCTAAGGTCCGCCGAGTGACTTTTGGCTATATAAATGGGTTTCATCAATTTGAGTGCTTCCGCCATTAGTAGGGCCTGCCCATTGTTGTCCACAGCAGAAGCTGCTTGGCCATCTGGGGCATTAGCGTGGGCTGTATGCTGATTGATCAGTTCTGGTGCCCTGTGCTGGTAGAGGGACAGACAGGAGCAGCAGCTGTGCTCGCTTTAGGCTGAGGAGTAGAGGAGCTGGAGCGTCCGTGGCGGTGGAAAAAGAGGCGGAAGGGATAGATATGGAAGAGGGGGTGGGCGTTGAAGGGCGGGTTCTTTGCGATGACTGCGAGCCTTTGGATCCACTGGGTTTTTAGGCTGCTTTTTCGGGATTTTCCTAACTTAAGATAATCAAATAGAAACAGAAAGAGAAGGATGCTCCAAAAAGACTATATCAGGTGATATTTTCTTCTCCCGTATCCTAGATCCCAGTAATTTACTTTTTTGTTTTGTGAGGCCTAAATCCCTCACTAAATTATTTAACTCAAATTGATTAGACTTTTGTGGTGAATTGTCAAATTCTTCTGGTTCTGAGACCAACTCACTGTTGGAAGTCATAGAGCTGCTTTCAGATTCACTAAAATTGAGGCCTGCTGCTGGTGTAAGGTATGTGTAGTCGGGTCTATGAAGAAAAGGCTGTATAGCTGAGTTCAAATTTCAATATTTAACTCCTGCCCCCCCCCTTTTTTTTTGGACCATCGACTTTGCATATGCAAAAGTAATAATCGTCATGGTGATTCTGCTGCTCTCTCCATATCATTGGTTTAGCAAATGGCATCGCCTTCAGTTTTCCTTCATACCAATAAGGTAGTCCCTCAACACAACTGTTACATGCAATATAAGGCGCGAACACTTTATCCCGATCGCCAACTTTCTCTTTGAAATATGAGTGATACAGTTTCTTTGTTTGTGAGTCCATTTAACCTTCCCATCAAACACATAATACCCACAAATATAGCGAAACTTCTGAGAAATGTTTATAGACATTTTCTCCTGCATAATCCTGATGTAGAAGTCATACTGGAACTTTTATTTTAGCACTACACATATAGAAGAAGAACATGCATATTAACACAAGTTTTCGGCGCAACTGAAGTTGAGCTCTATGATAGCTGTAAACATAAATACCTCGAAAGAAGACAAACCTGACCCATAGAACAAAGTTGATAAGGAATATAAACATCTGGGTGATAAAGAAGGATGGAAGTGAATTGATCAGGAACAAAATCAACAACAGATTTAGAATAACATAATGAAACTTAGCAGTATGGTGTATAAGCTGAAAGAATTTAGCACCATTGACATGTGTGCACATATAAAAACTAGATGTGGTAGCTGAAAATGGACTTCATTTTAAATCAGGGCACTGATTTCCATTAAAATCGCACATTTTCCTTTATACCACAGAATCAGTGTTATTTTTAAGTATTCCTACAAAAAGACTGTGTAAATTGTTAAAGAACTGTCTCCTGTACATATATCCACCTACTGAAGTAATAGATGATTTTATCAGTTTGGCAGAACTACAGATCAATAAACATTATTTTAGTTTTAATGGAAAATTTTACCAACAAAGTTCTGAAAGAGTTATAAATATTTGATAATCCCTATTGGTGTGCAAAACAAATATAAGGATTTTTTTCTATACCTATTTGCCTTGGAGCACATATCTAAAAATTATATACAGGATAATTCTAAATGATTGTCGGGTTTAGAAAACGTGGAAAGCACATCATTTTTGTTATGTGCAGTAACAGTTAGGCAAACTGTCAAAGTTTTGTTTTGCATCAACTGTAGTGCCATCAGTTACCATCAGATGGCAGTAACAGCAGTGTTTATCAAAATGGCAGTTAGTGGTAAGGATAAAGCTTTTTGTACTCTTGAATATCATCAACACCGATCTGTTATCATTGTCCAGCACCATTTTCGGACAAAATACCGGAAGGAGCCTCATTCCGAGAACTCTATTTGCAGATGGTATGTACAGTTTGTGGATACAGTTGTTTGTGCAAGGGGAAAAGCAGTGGGCATCCCGCTGTTTCAGAAGTGGATGTGAATCGGATTAGGGACATTTATCTCTGTAGTCTTAAGAAATCAACTACGAGATATCGCAGGAAACTGCAAGTTCCTCAAACCACAGTATGACGTGTGTTACGAAGGCACCTAAAGGTAAAGCCATATCGCCTAGAATTGCGTCAAGCTCTGACAGATAATGACAAAGTCCTACGTTTCAACTTTTGCATGGCACTGCAGGAACGTTTTGAAGAAGATTGGTTTTCTTGACAGATTAGTTTTCAGTGACAAAGCTACTTTTCATGTGAATGGAAAGATGAACAAGCAATATGTTTCCATTTAGGGTGCAATGAACCCCCATTGTTATGTGGAACATGTGCGAGGCTCCCCTAAGGTGAATGTGGGTTGTCTTTCTTCCCCCCCCCATTTCTAACATGAAGGTGTACAGCCCATTCTTCTTCATTGTGCAGACAGTGACAGGGCTCACTTACCTGGACATGCTCACAGAATGGCCGTTACCCCAGTTGAGTGACGACAGGGACGATTCCGTGCTCCAACACGATGGTGCACCACCTCAATTCCACAGGGAGGTCAGCAATTTTAAACCAAGAACTTCCACAATGATGGATGGGACGCGAAACGGAAGGTGATCTGATGCTCTTACCCTTTCCACCACATTCGCCAGATCTTACACCATGCAATTTCTTCCTGTGGGGATATGTTAAAGATCAGATATTTGTTCCTCTACCGGTGGATATTCAGGAACTGAAGCAGCACATCCGAGCCACCTTCAAAATCATCACCATTACCATGTTGACTCTTGTTTGGGAAGAGATGGACTATCGAGTAGATGTGTGTAGAGTTACAAAAGGCGCACATATCGAGAATTTGTAATGTATGTAAAAAACAACTTTATGAGTTATAGTACACAATAAAACTAGATTCATATTCCTACATCAATTGCACTGTGAGTTATGAATTTTTGTAACCCTGTATATTTGTCTTAATAATGTATTTTATAATTATATTATATTTTTATTTTTTATTGCCTAGTGGAGAAATCCTTCAGTTATGCATAAAACAAATTTTTACCTAATCTTATAAATTAAAGACTGTACTTTATAAATTATCATTTTCAGCAAAATATGAGCTTTAAAATAAGTTATTGTTCAAATTTTTATTTTAAAGCATTCCAGAGTTAATTCTTTATAAAGAAAGCAGTATTAATGTAATATAACTATGGCAAACTTTTGATAAAAACTATTAGACATTAAGATATATTTGACATAAGCATTCATCTTTATATGTTATTGTAGTATAAAAATATAACCTTTAAAAAGTGTGCGGCCAATAGTTCTAATTTTCTTATGTATTTCATATTAAACTGCTCAAATTTAAGATTGTGGTAATGAAAAAGGGCTTCCCATTAAAAAAACAAGAAAAATGGTGATGGAAGGGCACAGAAATTGAAGTTGTCAAGAAAATTGATTATTTAGGTGTTAGATTAAATGGAGTGATAATAAAGGAAAGCATTAGCAGAAGGAAATCATAGCCATGAGTGTAATCAGATTGTAAATAAAATACCAAATATGTAAAGTAAAGTAAAATGGTAAGAATATATGCCTCAATAGTGGAGAGCAGAATGATGTATGGAATAGAAATTTGGGGACCATATGGAGGATGGAAATGGATAAACATGAGGTTATTTTGTAGAATTGTCCTAGGCTTACATAGATCTTCATTTAACGAGGTTGCCCTAATGAAATTAGCAAGATTGGGCTATAAAAGCAAGGCTATAGAAATAGTATTGAAATATTGGTATAGAATATGAAGATTAGAAGATGAGAATACGAGGGTAGATCCATAAGTTCCCAGCCTAACCATTTTCAAGGTATGATAAAGACAAAAGCTATGTTTCACATTTCAATATGAGTACCCTTTATTGCAATACACTTTTCACATCTTTGAATTTAACCCCCCCCCCCCCCCAAAAAAAAAATAGCCAGAAGTCTTGTCTGCAAAATGGGCATTAACAGCATCCATCATTTCTTTGCCACACTTAAATTTCCTTCCTCAGCGGTCCTTGTTGAGTTTTGAGAATAGGAAATAGTCGCTTGGAACTAGATATGGGCTGTAGGGTGGATGGTCGATCTTCTTAAAGCTATATTTCTTCGCGGCTTTCTGCACAGGCGCATCGTGAAGAAGGCACACATCACACTCAGCTTTCCTCGCCTTTTTTCTTTGATGGAAGCCATAGTATGTGCAATAGGCCAGCACAGTACTCCCCATTTACTGTGGTGTTTTTCTCCTTGAAGTCAATGAAGAGTATTTCTTCACAGTCCCAAAAGATTGTGGCGATCATCTTGGTTGACTGAGTGACCTTGGCCTTTAGAGGCAGTGCTTCGCCAGGTTTACACCTGGCACTCCATTGATTCTCTTTTGGACAAGGATCATAGTATAAACCATATTTTCATTTGCTGTAACAATGTTCATTGTTACGGGGATGATTCATCTTCGAAACCAGTTCCAAATATCACACAAGTAAGTGAAGCAATAAGAGTGTTTATTACGACATATATCACATGAATTTATTCGTAAGAGTAATATACATAAGCAAATTAAAAAATGGATATATTAAGGGGATATGTCCTATGTGTGAAGAACCAGATAGTACTTGGCATCGTGTGTTAGACTGTAGGCAAATCAAGTTTTGGAGGGAACAGTTCCTATTATAGAAGTGAGAAAATTTACTAAATGAAATAAGAAGCAGAAGAATTTTACATTTAAAATTAGAGGAAAATCTTAAAGGGACTGGGAAAATACATAGACAATTTGAGACAGTGGTTATGGGTACAAAATTCTTATAAAAGGCATGTGAGAAATGGTATAGATTTGTTAGATTGTGATAGGAGGATATAGGGGAAGGAATAGGATTAGTTATTTAGCATTAAACAGGAAAGATTCTTATACACCAATAAACCAGGGTGTTAGTGTGTATAAAATCCTAAGAAATGAGCACTTCTCAAGGATAGAAATTTAACAAAATGGGTTTAATTAAAAGGGGAGGAAGCTTTAGTATTGTATGAAATTAAATGTATAAATCTTTAATGTTATGTTTTTCTTTTGGTTGAATCGGAGCCTGGTCCCCTGGATATTCCAGTAGGTAGCTGTTGATGAACTGGAAACTGAGCCAATCAGATTGGAATAAGTGCCTTCTGGATTTGCAGAAGGCACTGTTCCCATCTGTTATATTTAAAATTAATTATTATTTTTTTCTCGTTTTTTATATTTTTATTTTATATAATTTTGTATGTTGATGCATGAGAAATAAATACCATCACCACCGTCCTCCTCCTCCTCATATTTGGAACATAAATTTAAATAACATAATGGAATGAGAGCAAAGATGAAATGTACTTTTACTGTAGATTTTTGAGATAAAAAAATTGTATTCCTGTTCTCTGACAGTAAAGCTTGCTTGCAAACTTTTGTTAAAAGTTTTAATACCCATATATTGGAAATTGGTTTATATTTTTTATTTTAATGGATGTTTATATAAAAGCATTTATATTCTGCTTTTAGCATGGACTGTTTGAGAAACAAAAGGCAACTAGAAAGCAACGTAAAGAACGTAAGAACAGAATGAAGAAAGTTAGGGGTACAAAGAAATCTAAAGTAGGTGCTGCATCAGGCAAAAAGGTAAGAGAACATATTTCATTAATAAAATTGCTTAAATTAATTGATAATGCTGCTCTAAGTTGCGGTTTCTTTTTATCAAGAGTTGTGGTAGCATATTTGTGTTTCTTTGGGATTTATAATAAAATGTTTCTGCTCACAAAATACTTTGTTCATAATCTATATTGAAACAGCTTTTTATATGAATGTGTTTTAAAATGATTTATATATTTAATATTCTAATGAGCATTTGAAACTTCTCATTCAGTGATGAAATTCTAAATGTAACAAGAGGAGTTTAATAATCCATTCTAAATTAAACTCCTTGTGAAGACTTGAGGCATTTGACTGAGAATGAGATCTATTTGGAACACTTCTGCAGAAAGGAACTAAACCACAAAAATATATAGATACTATATCGGTAACTATTGAAATTCAAGAATTGTATTTTATTTGTGTGTGAATAATTTTTCTCTGTCTTCACCTAAAATTGTAGGTGATGTGTTACATTTTTAATATATACTTAACTTTAAAAGCAGCTTTCTCAGCTTAGATATATTGTGAATTGATTCCTTTCTGCAGAATGTGGTTCAATGGTACAATCAGAAATATGGTTTAATACATTTGCATAGTTACCTTGTTTAGCATGACTACTCTTCTGTGTTATGTGCATGTATGAGGCATTAACTTGAGAGTAAGCTTAGGTGAACTGGTAGTAATGCATGTTGATTTATATATTTAATATTCTGATGAGCATTTGAAACTTCTCATTCAGTGATGAAATTCTAAATGTAACAGAGGAGTTTAATAATCCATTCTAAATTAAACTCCTTGTGAAGACTTGAGGCATTTGACTGAGAATGAGATCAATTTGGAACACTTCTGCAGAAAGGAACCAAACCACAAAAATATATAGATACTATATCGGTAACTATTGAAATTTAAGAATTGTATTTTATTTGTATGAATAATTTTTCTCTGTCTTCACCTAAAATTGTAGGTGATGTGTTACATTTTTAACATATGCTTAACTTTAAAAGCAGCTTTCTCAGCTTAGATATATTGTGAATTGATTCCTTTCTGCAGAATGTGGTTCAATGGTATAATCAGAAATATGGTTTAATACATTTACATAGTTACCTTGTTTAGCATGACTACTACTTCTGTATTATGTGCATGTATGAGGCATTAATTTGAGAGCAAGCTTAGGTGAACTGGTAGTAATGCATGTTTTTGTTTATCTGTAGCTGTGTAACTTACCAGTGCAATAGTGGAACACAGCTCTGAAGGGGTCATCTGCATGTATTGCGCAGGAAAGAGACAGCTATAAGTTGCAATGTTGCCGTGTGCATAATATAGCGGCAAAGCAAAGTCTAGCATAGGCATTAATTAGGCAAGCGACTTGATTCCTGTGGGTACTGACTTTACAAGCTGTAGCAGTCTTTTTAGAGATATGGCAACATGTTTGTCCATATAACACTTGCTGTTTCTTTTTATTCTCTTCCATTACTGCAGTTATGCATTGTAGCCTGGTACAAAACTTGCACAAACTCACTAAAATTCAAACAAGGCTCTCCACTAATGCTTATTCAAGTCACATAACACAGAAATTGACATCAGGCACGGGCTTTCCACTGTGCATCATGCCATTTGAACTGCATCCAATTTCATACTTCAAAAACCTCTTGCCCTCCTGCTCCTCTCTGAATTTCTGCAATTTAACTTTCTTTAAACCTGTCATGAGATTAATATTTATCATGCTGCTCCCCCCTCCTTTCTCCTCCCTCCCTTTTCTCTTCTTTTCCCTTCTGTATGCTACTATTATAACCAAGGATTGCTGATTGTAAGTTTGTGGGTGTAAAAGGAGCATTTTTAATGACTTTAACTCCTCCCCTCCATACATTTTTGTAGTAGACAACTGTGGTTTACTTCATTCCAGAACAGCTATTGTTTTTATATGCATCCCTTTTGGGGAAATGGAAAACCTAGGATTGTGGCCTGCAAATTAGGTGGTGCAGTTGGGTCCGATTTAGTTACAGTTCAGTTGCACTCTAGAATGCTAAGGGTAAAGCATGTAAAAAAATATCATTTAATATTGTTGTGCAAGATATGTGGAGCTAAAAGTGGCAGCAGAGAAGAGATTCACAATACAACAGAACCAAATGTGACAAACACATACATGCTCTTGAGAATAGTGCCAAAAAAGAAAACATCAGCATAGTTATTGTTAACAAGCTATGTGTAGCAGTAAATCTTCAGCATTTTTCAAAGAACGTTTGACTTTAGTTACAATGAATATTCCTCTATGGAAATTAAGTACTGTAAAACTAAAGCACTTTGTGCAGTGCTACACTGTCCAATCAATTCCCAGTGAGACAACTTTAGAATTACATACTATCAAAGCTAACAAGATCTTTGTCTCAAATGATGAAACTAGCGACATTGAAGGCTGCTCTGTAACCTCATTTTTGTGGGGAATGGAAATCAATAGCCTAGGTTGAGTATTTCTAATTAATACCAACATATTGAAAGCAGTTAATCATTCAACAATCTGTTTGCTCTTTGTCACTGATGCAATAACGTGATAAAAGCTGCTAAAGTTATTAAACAGTTTTATTCCAAGACAGTGTGTCTAACTTGCCATGTGCACATTATGCGCAGGGTCATAGAAGTTTGTGCTCAACCTCCATTGACTTGTCCAAAAAATCCCAAGTTGTGCTCAGCAATGTGTGTTATAAAATTGAAAAAATGAAAAATGCACTAATATAAAATCCAGGATATCGCTCCATGTGCTTGATATCTGAAGTGCTAACTAGTGAAAACTTTAATATGAGATTTTGAAGAACTAACATTTAGTGACTTAAGCATACCTACTTTAAATATGCTCCAATTGTAAGTGCGATGTTGAAATGGGCATACCAAAATATAAGAATGTTCTTCCAATTTGCATTCCTTTATTTTTGAGAATCTGCACATGTATACTAATCTACATTTTTACAGTGTAATTTTTCTGTTCTTTTTTTGTTTACTGCAAATGGCTGTAAAATATAGGCTTTTAAAATAGTAACTTACATTTAACAAAAAATTGATATATGCTAACCTAAATTATGTTGATGGATTTTCAAAAATTTTAGGTCTTGGACCCTAGTTATAACATTCCTTTTTACTATTCAATAAAAGATTATTCTGCTTGCTTGTTTTTTCTTATATTATTTACAGCTATATTATTCATAAAGATAAGAATATGCTTACTGCTGGCTTCTACTCTTCATTTTCGTTCTTGTTCTATTTATTCTTTTTATTTCACATTTGTCAAGTGGAAATTTAAATGGCATTGGTACATTTCATGTACATATAATTTACATACGTATTAATCACAGAGTTGTAGTTACAATGAAAGCGTGCATCTTGCTCTTCTCATTTCCTTTTATATTCTATTTTGCTATTATTTCATATGTCAAAAGATAAAGTCTGTTTTGGTTGTGCAAGGGCTGTTTTAATTTCAGAGAGAACTGTCCATCAGTAAAGTTAAATAACACATGGAAAGATGAAGAAAACTAGTTTGTACATGGTTATACATAACAGAAATACTGTTAAGCATTTAGTGAAATACAAAAACAGATTATAATATATATAATCTCTTTATATGACCTATGTACATATCTTCTTAATACAAAGCGTGAATTACTTTGTCAAATGGCTACTCCCAGCTTTCAACAGTTCCTAGGTCTCCTGGCACTTTTCAATTGCAGAATGCATCATCTCCATTTAGAAATATGCAAGTGTCTGCATAAAGAAGCATAGTAAATTTGCAGCCGTTGCTTTCTAGCACTTCCCTTAATATAATAGACCAACAGGTACAATAAGATCTGCTGGAAGGCTAATCAACTTGAGAAATGAAATCCAGTCTATTCCTTCAAAATAATTCCTAAGTGGTCTTTGCCTGTGGGCAAGTATTGAATATTGCTGAAAGCTGCAGAGCTCATTAGAGAATACAGTGTTGCTCAAAAGCTTAGCAATAGGCTCCATCCAACACATGTCTTAGCACTTTCTGGCAACGTTTAAAGGATTCTCCAAGCTTCTTGTAAGGTTGCTTAAACTCAGTTGTTTTGGCAGTTTAAGGTTTTTCAGTTGTGAATCCCCCCCCCCCCACTCTCCCCCCTGTGAAAAGAATTCTACTGTGCTAATTGACTGTGTAATACAGAAGAAGGCATGTAGATTTTAATTCCTTGTGAAGCTTCAGTTATGGAGTGCTAAAGTGACCAATACTTTTGCCATAAAGATCACAACCCTGAATTCTGGGATATAAACGTTTTTGAAATGTTACTGACTCATAGTATTGCTAATTCAGAACATTCACCATCACTGTTCAAGGGCTTGGATCTGCCAGTTTCTGTTCAGAAACATATAAAATATGATGCAAAAGTGAGAAAATGTATAACACATAATAAGTGTACAAAGCAAAGGGGGAAATGGGAAAAAAAGTTTCGGAATGCCAAGTTTCCTGTATCCTCTATTATCCCAGGCAGATTCTTGTTATGTGAAAAGCAACATGTGTATGAAGGGTGTTCAATAATTTAGCTACCTGATGTTTAAGAAAAGGCTTAATATACTATTTTTGTTTAATTTTTTAGTATAATTCCACAGAAATTCAATACATTTCAAGCACTTTTTACAGAAACTTTAAACCCTTAGAAAATGTTTTCTAGCTGGTCTGAAAAACCAGAAACCATAAACTGCAGCAATGCATTCATGGATCTCTTTTGGCACTTTCCTTTCTTTTTGAGAAATGTTAGAACTAAACAGTATTGAGATTAAGCTCCAAATCTTACTAGTTTGCACAATGACTCTCCAAAGCATCCTGCCTCTTTCGATGTTAGAATTGCACTGTAACTGCATGCTTAATTTTATAATGTATTGTCACATGCTCAAAGCTCTGTTCAATATTCTGGAGATAAATTATTGATCACCCCTCAGAGCAAATATAACGCAATAGAACCACCCTGAAAATTGTTCTAAACATTGGTTAAAGCCTATGCACATCCTATTACTACTGAGGAACCTTAACTTACTGATTTTTTTCTTAATTATCTCCAATACTAGAAGATTTTTAGATGCTAATTTTTTTTGCATAACCTCTTCCATAAGAAAAAGAATTAAGATTGTGCATAACATCTTAACTGTTATGTATAAAATGCTACATGTTGGATCTGGTGCATAGTGGTTTCTTCTCTTGCATTAAGTGAAGTTTCAGGGCATGTATGATTGATATTTGAAAGTAAGGATTGTAGTGTTGTGCAGCATTATATGACGTGTAAATCAGCATTACCTAACTTATTTAATTATTTAATTAAATTATTTAATAATGCTAATGTGCACTTCCGTTTAATTTGTTTTGGCTGTAAATTTATTGTAGAATATTGAATATGGCTGTTGATATTAATAAAAAAAGTGGAAATATCTATTGGTGGTTTAATGAAAATATGAACCATGGTGTTAAACTGTGGTAAGAATGTCATTTTGCATGACCTATCAATGTATATTTTAATTGTGTTACCAGAATATGTTTCCTTAGCATTGCATTGGTATGGAATCACAAAGACTTTTGTTTGTCACCTTAAAGAATAATGTTGGTTTTTGTATATCTTGTTATAAAATGTTAGTGCTTTCTTATGTGGCTTATGCATACATGAGTGTAAAACCCAGGATAGAGGGGATAGAATGTGTAGGAAAATTAAATATGAGGAATATATAATTAATTTCATTCAAATTCCCTTATAAATTTTCAAAGTATTCCCCCCTCTGATAAAATACAGCTATCCAACAATTTATATATTGATATCATTGTATGATAGATGAACTGCACGCTCTTAATGCTTCACTTATTTGTCATAATGTACGGAGCGTTAATACATATTTAAGGTATGGTACAGATATGTCGATGATATATTTGCCATAGTTAACAAAAAACACATTAATAATGCCTTAAAACTTTTGAATATGCAACATAGAAACATATCATTTACATACGAAACAGATAACATGTTGCCATTCTTAGATATTAAAATAATGAAATGTCAAGGAAATCTGGAATTTGTAATATACAGAAAGAATACATATGCAGTTATCAACGGTTTAAAACACCGGCTAGTTAACCTATAAATTAGCAAAGAAGATTATTTTAATGAACACAAACAAGTTGAAGAAACAGCAGTTAAAAATGGTTTTAAAAAGAACTAGTACACAAAAGGTGCAGAAATACAAGAGACAAAAACGTATCAAAGAAAGCACAACACTTTCAGCAAGAAAAGACAAGCTAATTTTTAAAAAATTCACATATCATCCATGGGCTACAAAAAAATTTCAAAATATTCTTAAAGATTTTAATATCAGATTGTCACCACTCAACACATTTAATTTTAAAAACCTACTCATAGACCTTGTTAATGACAGTATTCGACAATAGAAAAAACCAGGTATTTACAAAATAAATTGTGAAGAATGTGGAAAAATATACATTTGAAAAACAAGGAGAAACATAGTCACACGGTTAAAGGAACATTTCTGGAACATAAAGTACAAGCAAATAAAGAAATCAGCAGTAGCATATCATTTCTGGACACAAAATCATGACATAATGAATAAAGCAAAATTTTTAAAATCAGTACAAGGACCAATGGAACTAGCAACCTGGGAGAAAATCTGCATCTACAAATACAATGACAGTCTAATGAACTTTGACACTACCGAAGATGAAAACATAAACTGCAAGTCTATCACACCACCACCAGAGCACAATACACATTCCCACAGCTCAACAAATGATCCAACAGTTGGACTTTAGCCTGGCTGAAAATGAGAACTGAATGTTCTCGAAACGGTTCCATACATTATGACAAGTGAAGGATTAAGAGTGTGTAGTTCAACTGAATCATATAATGATATCAATTATATGATTAGCTTCACTATGCAAGTTCCAATTTACATTTTAATTTATACATTGTTAAAACACTTGCTACATCCCTTTTTTGAAGGTCTGCTCAGGATACCCATGAAAGTACTATTCAGTCCCTTATTATTTACAAAATGGTGACCTTTTTCTCTTCTAGGAAGAGGTGAAAATTGCAAGATCCAAAGAACAGGGAACAGCTTTAATGTTCAATTATTTGACATGTTAAGTGTGGTGGCCTTTTGTAACAGTGGTGTTTAATACACTAACGAATTTAATATAGTTGAGTCGAATTTGTTAGTGTATTTGATAACATCTTGAGTAATGCAGATTTGATGGGTGGGTGCTTTATCCCAGTGTAAGATCAATCCCATCCTGTCAAGATTTCACTTTTCACTGATATTTCTCTTCAGTGGACCCTTCAATACTTCACAATAGTAATGCATGGTATTTGCAATCTCTGCAATTTTATCCAATGATCTTCTGGCACAATAACATCAATTGTGTTCACATTGACTTGAGCTATTGCGGTTACGGGTCTTCAAAGAAGCAGGGGATCTTTGTCTTCATGAGTGCCTTTAATCGTATATGTCACTCAAAAACTTGTGATGTGCCTAATGCATGCTCCTTATAAGCTTGTTGTATTATTTTGAAGATGGTAAGACTTTTGTCTAGTAGAACACAAAACTTAATTGCAATGCATTGCTGCAACTTCGGATTCATTTTGTGTATAGTAAACATAAATACTTATATCGACTTCTAACTCCAAACTGAATGCACTGCTGGATGAAGGATTCGTCTTATTCTTATAGGAATCATATTCCAAAGTAGATTATTTAATTTTGTTTAACACCTTCGTAAATTCATCTGCTTCTAGAAAAAGTGCGCAATGACATGGATGAGCGGCAAAACATTTTCATGATCACCAGTAAAAGTTAGTAATCATAGTCCTCTGCTCTTTTCATTTACTTTGCACAAGCCATAAAGGAAATACTTCCAACTTTTGAATACATGCTTTAAATTTAATACAATTTTGTATATTGTAAAACTGGTTTCATATTACTGATAGAAAGTGTGTTGTGCTAGAACTGTTTAGACTTAGGACATTACAAATAAGTGCGACATTTTTATATTACATAAGGTTTGAAATCTGTCTGTAAATAATGGAATGTATGAAAGATTTGTTTCTGATTTATTTAAAAATTCGAAACTTCACCTTTTGCTGTAGAGTGAAAAGTCTTTTACTGGTTGTTTTCTTAGTTTGTTCCTAGCATATGTTAAATATTTTCATAATCTCCTTTGTAAATAACAGCATGTGTAACATTTTATTTTAATCATCCTCTCCCGTTGCATAGCAAATATTAACACCATAGCTTGCAGCATTTCATGAAGTTCTTGGCGTGGAACTAACACTTTCAATTCTATACTGTACATCTTTTCATTGTTTTCTTTGCTTTCTCACTTACTTTCAGGGAAAAAAATAAATTGTGCAAACGCTTATTTATGGTTGAAGGGTGATGCTGCTTTCTTTGTGTTGACATCGAGGGACTCTGCTATGGTTTACTGGTTTCACAGGCATAATGGATTAGCATAGCCACTCTGCTTGCTTAAATGTAGTAAATTCTGTAGTTTCTCTACTTTTATTTTTTAAACAAAGTAGGAGACAATTTCTCATGCCTCATAAATTTGGGTGAAATTGGTATTTTGGTAGTTTGGTATTTTACTGTTACTATTACTCATGCTATCTTTGAACTTCTTATTAATATTAGTTAATATACATTTAATTTGTCATTATTTAAGAATTTAACATTTATCTCAACAAAAATACTAGAACATTGTTTGTGTTAATTGCAGTAAATCTCAACCATGGGACCAACAACCAGTAAAAGAACATGCATCTTCAACAACCAGTGTATACATGATTTTTTACTTGTCAATAAAAAAAAGCAAAATATTGTTGAGCTTTGTACATTTAAATTAATATTATTCCATCAAATTGCTGGAGAGAGAACTCGATCTTGATCTTTCCAGGTGAGTAATAAAGCTGATAATAAAAATGTATCTACACTTATTTGCTTTTTGAATATACAAAACCTGTATAAGCATTATCCTATAATTCCTTCCCCAGTTGAATTCTGTAATTTACATGACACAACTGAGTTTCATGTCAATCAGCCAGCAATGTCATATCAGTCATTTTTTGGAATGTAGAAAAATTTTGCTATTGGAATTAACGTCAAATAAGTCCATTATCACTGAGAAATCTATGACCATCAAGGAGAAACAGTATGAGAAAACTGGCAGCAGATATGTTGCTGTTTCCTGATAATGATTCTTGTCACAAATTCCAAAAAGCAAGAGCTGTTATCAAGAATTATGGATATTTAGAGCTTAACCATTTATCATGTAGCTTAGGCCTGGTCCCCTTCATATTCTGTTTCAAAATCTGAGGAAATTCCAATATGAAGTTCTGGAGAGAGAAAATAAGTCACTGAAGGTGAAGAGGACCAAATGTGTGCAAATCAAGAGGGGCTACTTTAAAAAATAATTGGGTGTGTTTCAGGTTTCATTTTTATACTTGGATAGGCAACTTATTGAAGCCCCTCCAACTTCATCTTCCCACTTGGTGTTAGCATAAAAATTGGGCTCTGCATGTTACTTATAATCCTTGTTCAATAGAATTAGGGGATGAAATGTTTTAAAAAAATTCACTGCCATTTGCTAGTCCAAAAGGGAAAATTTTACAGATGGCTACAATTTTTGTTGTGTGATTATTAAATAATTTTCACCAAAGAACAAGCATGAAATTGTACGCTTAGATTTTGAATCTGTAATAAGATAGTTTCCCCATGATAATTTTGAATAATTCACAAAATAAAATAGACATTTTTCATGAAACAAAATGTGAAGTTTATACTGTTCTTGGAGAATTGGAAATCTAATGATACTAAATACATTCCTGAGATATCCAGTCTTGAATTGCAGTGATTTATGCAGCAATCTAAATGATCTCATTAGACCTTTGATTTTCAAATGAAAAAGTAAACTTGTGGATACTAGACTACCATTACCAAACAGGAAGTACAACTCTCAAGGATTTCTTTATTATGTTCCATGTAAATGATTTGAATGGTCCCTTTGAAATAACAGAATAGCCCATCAGATTGGTGGCTATTAACTGACTCATTCCAACAAAGTTGAAAACAATCATTTGCACAGTGGAAATGTAAAAGCTTTCCATACCCGTTACCCTTTTTGTTCACTTTTAAGAAAGTTATGAAAACATGAAAGTAAGTCAGCACAATGTCCATCAATTGAACATTTAGAGATTTAAATCTTTATATAGGGAGGGTCTGCTGTTTTCCTGAACATACGGAATAATTACCATGCTGGAGAAGAGATGGTAACACGCGGCTACCCCATATCTTTCCATATAAAAGTATGTTAAAATCTTTGTGATAACACTTTGAGCAGACCAATTCAAAAACATTCCATATCTATGGTGGGTATTCAACTGAAACTAGTCCGGGCTCATTTATTTAATATAAACAAATGCAATGAATTAACAAATGAATTCAATCAGATGCAGCAATATTTAAAGAATAAAAATGAGGTTGTGTATTATGAGAATCCATATGCATCCGACTACCTCACCAAGCATTACACCATCCAAAAATAGGATTGTAGTCGCTGCATGAACCAATTCTGCACTGCAGCCTTGACTTCATTGTCATGGAAGCCTTTCACTTCAGAAATTTCTTGAGAGGTCCAACCAAACTAAAGTCACAGGGTGATTAGTAAAGACTATCGCCACAGGTGAGGTTGTTAAGGCATGATCTGACGGTCTGGGTTTGATTCTTGCCAGGACTGTACACCCTGACTTTTTCTCTCTCTCTCTGTCTCCAGTCTTCATAAATGGCAAATGTTGGTGAAGTACCCTAAATTAGGTCGGAACACTTCCTTTAAAAACATTCTTTCCCATTTTTATCTCAAGTATCATCAATGCCCACTGCTTGTAATGCCTCAGTAGTTAAAACAGGTGTTAAACACTATTTTAAAAAATGGTTCTAAAACCATCATGCATGGTAGTCACTGTTCTTTGTATTGACACGGGTGTTGCAGATGTTGTTCCTTATGCATCTCAATCAGCATTTATGGAACCCATTGCAAATAAACTTTTCAACAAAGAGGCTTGGCATGTTGGCCATTTGCTGATGTCCAGTCCAAAATATGTGTGCCAATCCTCTCATGTTGTATTTGATAGCATTTCTTACTATCGTGGCATTCATGTAATTAATTTCACTCTGCTTACAGCTGTCTACTGACAAAAATTAAGTCCCAGCATGTTGATCCATTGATAGGTTTGGAATTTTCTCCAAATTTGCTCAGCACACACACAGCCAACTGCACCTCCTACCAGGATATGTATGATCTGTATAGTTGTCCCTTTCCTCATCACTAATTGATATTTGAAGCTGAGCAAGCAATGGGAACCAGGCAGTTTCAGTTGATTATGCCTCATAATTGAATAATCTGCTACCTTAGCACCAAAACTATGTGTATCTTAGTGGAACTAAAGATAAAAGGCTCTTAAGGATTAAGTGTTTAAATCAACATTTAAGTGAGGCCACTGAGAACATGGAGAAACTTCAAGTGACTGCATGAATCAAGGTAAAACAAAGCCTACTGACAATAGGTCAGAAGTTTAGGAATTGCCAAATGTATGTAATGATATCCATAGTCAAATATCACTAAAATGTCATTTCTGCATTTCCATTTTGATTTTTTACTAACCAGCCTAATTATGCCAGTTACAAGATGAGTAAAAGATTTCCTAAGACATTAAGTTGATGAAAAAAAGTTTCTGGAATAATTCCATGATTAGAGACAGGGTGGCATGTTATGACAGCTTAAAAAGAGACAAATGAAAATTGTTTGCTAAGCAGTATATAATTCCTAATACATGTTAATTCTTCTTTTAAAAGAAATAATTGCATATTGAAGATACAGTTTCTGAAATATATTTTTATTGTAATCTGTATATAATTGCACAACACAAAATTCCCATTATCAGCTTGAAACATATAATAGAAGAATATATGAGTTAACATTAGTCATATTAAAACTATTTCATGTTATGGCCATTAAGACCACACTCACTTTTCCTATATTGATTTTATGCCAGATCTGCCCTTTTGCTTCCCTGTTCCTTCTAATAAGTTGGGCATCTCTTTAGTTTCTATCAGGTGTGGCGCCACTGTTCTTTCCTAAGTTTCATTTCAGTTGCTGCTGCTTCAGTTTAATGTCTTGCTTTTGGACCCTGGCTAGACATGGCTGCAGGACTATTGAGAAATTCTATTTTTCATTGTTTCATGATTGCCATCCTTCCATGTTCTAATACAATTATATATTATCTAGTTACATTGTGACAAATGTAGGACTGGGGGACTACTACATTGGCAAATAAGACAGGCTACAGCAAGTCCACGAAGGCAAGCAGGCTGGATTTACCAACTGTATGACCTTGAGTCTCATGCCACTCATTGTTTGAGAGTAGAAACACATATGTAATACTAGGGTAAAGTTTACTAAGAATATACTAGACCTAATTGTTCTATTATACAATAAGTGTTTATGATTTGTACTTCCACATAAAGCTTGATCATTTGTCAGGAGATATTTGAAGAGAAATTCCCAGATATTGAGTTCCAAATACTAATTCAAGTCATAAGTCTTTAGTATCTATGCATGCTTTAGATGAACTAAAGACAAGATTTGTCATAAGATGAATTTAATTTCACAAAGAGTATTAAGAAAGGCAATGGGTAGTTTCATAAGAGATGCCAGAAATGAAGTGGATAATTGTAATGGAGTTTTTGACTATATTCTTAAAACTTTGTAATCATAATTCTTCTGTATCGAAAGACTATAAGATGTATAGAATCTTTCATACCAAACCTGGGACTTGCTTTATCAGTTATCTTTTTACACTTATAGCTTGCTTAAATGCTAATGGAATAGTAAGACAGAATAGAAGATCTGTTTATTGCAGGGAAACAATAGAAGTTAATATTTTGTATTTTTAAAAATGGTTATACTATAAGTAGAATTATTTAAGAGAAAAATATTTGTGAACAGTTTTATTAAGATATGTAAAAAAAAATTAGGCAGCAACTATTAAATTTTTTCTAATCAATAACTGCTAATTTTCACTGTAAGGCAGCTTTCCTCAAACTATAATATTCTTATGATCCTCTAAAATTTAGGTTGAACATATATTTAATAAAAATTAAGCATTGGTTCAAGAAAGCCTCAAATCTATGTGAACTGCAGGTTATAATTTTCACTCTAAGCCAACTTTTCTCAAATTATAGCTCAAGGGCATTTATGATACTTGATTGAGCATACATTTAGCATTGGTACAAGAAAGCTGGGAGGGGATCAAGTTTATGTAAATTGCACATCATACTGTGTAATTGAGAAACATGATTTTCATGCCAAAAGTTTTCTTTCATGAAAACATATTGAACCATATCCTAAATGTAGGTATTCATTTTGTACACTAACTCCACTTAAAAGTAAGACATGTTTCGGGAGAATCTCTCCCATCTTCAGTTGCTCACTGAACCACCGTTACTCAAAATGTTGGCTAGACAATCGGATGTTCCTGTGGTGGCCTCTGTTGGTTGGAGTAGGAAGTTGCTGAGTTCATCCATAAGAGGAAACTCGAAATTCATTAGGTTTTCTCTATTTTTTAATATGAAAAATTTTTTCCCAAGTGGATGACTCAAATGGGTTGTGAAGATGTTTCAGCAATTTCATTCCCGGTTTTATTTCATGATTTTTGGTCCAAAAGTGAGCTGCTACTGCTGATTTATTCACCTGCTTAAACTGAATATTACAGGTAGATATTCTCCCAAAGCGCGTCTTACTTTTATGTAAGTGGAGTTTAGTGTAAAACATGAATACCTAAGTAATAAAAGTAATAAAAATGTTTTCAATTATATGATTGACTTCATTGTGAATGTTCCAATTAACATTTTTAGTTAATGAATAAGTTTAGGATATATTACCACTCCATTGTCAACAGCTTCGTAAGTACAATATTTATATTGAACCATGTTTGAATTTGAAAATGTATGAAGACAGCATCTTCCAGGATTGACATTTTTTTAAATTTATGACTAGAACCCTACACTCATTGACAAAGAAACAGGATCACTATTATAAGTAGTTCCTTAAAATTAAATGTGTGGTTTATATTTCAAAAGTTAAATTAATAACTTCCGATATTTTAAAAAAGACTCTTGGGTGATATACATTAGTAGTTTTGTATGTTAAATAGAACATATATGTATAAATGAAAATAGATTTGAACACAGACAGTTAAAAGAAAGTAAATAATTATGATACATTCCATTAGGCAGAAATTAAGTGAATCTGATATTGCTGTGTAATGAAAGTGAACCAAAACCTTAATGCACTGTGTTTTTAAGTACTTTTGAATAATGTAATGTAGCTGTGAAATTGAATATGACAAACTTTGAATGAACGTGAAAAAACAGGTAATTGAATAATGCAGGACTTAAAAATGAAATTCAAATGGTTTATTTCTGAATCTCAGCACAAATGTTTGGAGAGTAGTGAACAATCCAAATGCACTTTAAAAGTTACAATTCATTCTGAATATATATATATATATATATTAATTAGTGTGTGTGAGATTGGTGTTCATCAAAAATGAAAAAGTACAGAAATTGACTTGGTGTTGGTGCCATTCTCAGATTTAAGGTCACTATCATACATAGAAAATGAATAATTGTGCAAGAATCAGCAGGTTCATCCATCTCATTAATGTGAGTACTGAGCACTGACTAAATTTTTCCAATGAATAGATGGGGATGGTACAAATTGTAACTTGAAAAGTAAATTGGTTTATAGAGAGCATAGTTATAAAATAATCTTTATATCCTACAGTTCTTTAACAATAACTAATGTGTTAATTCTTCTAACTGTTAATCCTAATATGAAATGGAGGGAATAGTAATTAAAGCTGTAAAAGTTTTGTTGACTTATAATTCAAAACATTAAAAAATATAGTAAAATTAATTTTGAATAAGGCAAAAGTAGGTAGGTATCTGTAGAACTATAGGGGAGAGTGGCATTCATTGCCTCTGCAAGTCAGCTGATATGAACTTGCCTTCTGCTGTTTCAAAATGATGACTAGAGGGCATTTTGGTGCAGCATCAACCAACAGAATGAATGAAAAAGTTTAAGAGATGATTTACAGATTCTCCTTCATGTACAAGGATCAAATAAAGCAGATGTGGTAGTCAATAGTACCCCAATTCATTGATTTTTGCTATGACACTTGCGAGGACGAGTATTATCTTGATGCAAGATGACTTTTCTTCTTTGATAAACCCAGTAGGTCCAAAAGGTTAGTATAATAAATTCTAGTAAAAGATGTTCCAGTGGTAAGATAATCTATTAGCAATGCACATTTGGCATCCCATGATCTCGATCGATTTCACACATATTGATCTCCCTTAGAGGTGGAAAATCTTGATACTTCCATTATTTACACTGCCGTGTTAGATGTGTAGTACTGCACCGATGTTTCATTCACTGGTCACAAATTGACGCATAAAGTCTGCAGATTCTCGTTCAAAATGGGAGAAACTCTGCTGAGAGATGTGCACTCTTCTCGCTTTTGACCGTGAGTCAGCAGCCGCGGCACCCATTTTACCGATACTTTTTTCAAGCACAATTCTTCCCCCAAAATGTGTAATACGCGTTCCACTGAAGTGCCCAGAGCTTCAGCAATTTCAGACACTTATTCATCGATCTCCGTCGTGCAATTTATCGATAATTTCTGATGCGACAGATTTTGATCGTCCTCTGCGTGGGTCATTTTCCAAGCTTTCGTAGCAAGTGCAGTCATAGAAGAAAGCAACATTCAATTGGAAACAATGTAAAGAATAATCCAAGAGTAGCTCACAGGGAGAAAGAGTATCTTCGACCTTTTATTCACCACAGGTAACGGAAATATTGCATTAATACCTTCGCGCAAGAAAATACTTTACCGCCACGGGTGGCCGAGTTCGTTAAGGCACGGACTCGTGAGCGGGAGGTCTGCGGTTCGAATCCCGCCAGGACCGTCCTCCCTGACTGGGGTTTTTTCCAGGTTTTCCTCAGTCTTCATAACTGGCAAATGCCGGGGAGGTACCTAAACTTAGGCCTGGAACGCTTCCTTCCCTAAAAAAAAAAAAAAAAAATCCTTTCCCAATTTATCATTTCATCTCATGTATCATCAGTGTCCACCGCCTGTGGTGCCTCAGTAGTAAAAACGGGCGTTAAACACTACTCAAAACAAAAAAGAAAAGAAAATACTTTTGCAATTAAATACCCCATAATCTCACTGTGAACACAAGGGGTAAGGGTGAAATAATGACAGGAAATGGTCTGTCACCGTGACAACGGGAACTCTAGACATTAGCATGGATAACGGAAGTTATGTATATCAGTATAACTTGGAATCGAAGATGCGGCCAGCAATCTGGGTCTTCCCAAGTAAAGATTACATAATGCTAAAATGTAGATTAGAATGTGGTGTCATTTCTTCTCTACAAGTGGCCATATTGCAACCATTCCACTTGAGAGGGGGGGGGGGGGAATTCACTCGTGCACTTCAGTATGTCACCGCGAGGGGGTAGGACTCCCTCTCAGGAACCCGGTGAGAACAGTTTAGAGGAATTTTGGAGTGCGGCTTGCATTGACTTTCAGGCGATGTGTTCGTGGATCAGTATGGCATTAGAGGGCGTGCTAGCTTCTTGGGTTGATTGGAGGGGTGGGGGGGGGGGGGGAGGTAGCGTTATGGAGTGGGCAACTAATGCGTTGGTGCAGCCAGGGTCGCAATTTTGGCTGCCTGTTTCATTTGAACGTTTTCCGCAGCTCAGCTGTCGGGAGTAGATGTTTCTTCACTGCTGATGCTGCTAAGGCTGAGCAAGAGGAGGCGCTTATACTCTCTGTTTGATCCTGAAAAGGACCAAGTTCAACTGGTTGGGTCTTCAAAATAGACTTCAGAATTCTTGAAGAAAGAAGGCCAAAGACAAGACGGTGAAGATTTTTGCTTTACAATGATGTCTGGCACATTATGCCTTGAAAATAAAACAAGTTCTGCAACAACCAGAAATATATTTGGTGAATCACCTACCTTACAGTCCAAATTTGGTTCCCTGTAGCTTTTTCATTTTTTCAAAATTTTTAAAAGAACAGAAGACCCATCGTTGAGAATCGGGAAGGATGCTAGCATAGTGAAACTGCTTACATTGTTTATTTCTCAAGCATGGAAGTAACTATTTGTAAAAAAAATAGGTTTACATTCTTTTCATAGTAGAATCTGGAAAATTAAATAGGAAATGTTGGATTAAAATTAACTATTGTTACTTTATTTTATAGTATTAACATATTTTGTTGGGCATTTCTTCTACTTTTCACTTATTTAAAGTGACTACCATAATGATTAAAAAATCTGTTGATACAACATAAACTTTATTTTAATATTTTCTTTTTATGTTTAATATATACAGTACAAAAGTTCATATAATATATAAGTTCTTTGTAGTCTCCTGTGCTTATTCTTCTCTTTTTCACTTCTTTTCCTGTTTTTATTTTGTGCATGAAGTAATTTTATTTTCAATCATTGAAAAATAAAGTTCTATTACTATGCTGTTTCATGGAAAACTGAAAGCTGGGCACTGGAAAAAAAAGAAAATTGACATTTACTTAGAAAGATTGCGGCTAAAAGATAATTTGAATATTATATCAAATTTCTGTAAAAGAGGGAAAGAATAAAAACAGACTTATAGGATGTAATTAAGTATACTAGTTTAGATATCTTAATTTGGTACTTATTGTAAAAATTATCAGTAATTCCATAGAAGTGAATGAAGGCTGCTTTATGTGAAAAAATACAACATACCTCATTATTCTGTTTGGATAGACATTTCAGCAGTTTTAGTGCAGCATTGCAGCTGGTCTTACCTGGAAAAAAATATACCCAAAACAGATTGGTTGAAAGTAATGAAACATAAGATGGTAATATCAAATATACATGGGCAGTAGAGGTAATCGTATTTTATGGGTCCATGCCAAATAATGCTATAAGATTCTTTTCTGCTTAATACTAGAATCCAGGATAACCATGGTCAGGATATAATTATGGAAATCTTAATTCAATAGATATATCTACTAATCATAGTCAAGTTACAATAGATATAGTGCTAGTGCTGTAAGAGAAAAAGAAAGAATCCTGAGACATTGGTAAAGAGAAAACTAGTACAATATGGCTTTCCAAATAATACACTAACTAGCTGAAGTCACTCTTTATATAACCATTGTTATTGTTAATTTCCTTGTTTGTAAAGATTTGGGCATTAAGATATGTTTTATGACTATTTTTTGTTACACGTTTTAAGAGCTCATCAGATGCTTCTCTTTCCAAATATTTTGTGATATAACCTGCAATAGACAATTGAGTTTGAAACAGTCTCCATTCTAATCTAATCTATGTATTTAAGTAATCAAATAGTTTTCTTGTACATAGGAGAAAAATCCATGGACATTACTTAGGTTCAGTCATTTAAATATGGGATTATAGGAAACTACGGGGAATAGAAAGTTAAAATTATATATGAACCTGTTACTGACTCCCCGTCAATTACAAAGTAATTAAATAATCAATATTTTTATAATTGTAGAATCGACAACTCTGTAATCAGGTGTAGTATGTAATGCATTTTTTTTTACAGTGGAGGAACTTAAATGACATGTAGAATTAATATTCTATATTATTTAAATGCATTCATAAAGTGTAATTTTCGTAATATTTAAGGGATAGCGTGTATACAATTTAACCATATAAGGGAAAGCTCTCGTCTTTCTCCGAACACAGAAAAACTTGGCAAAGTAGGAGAATGCAAAGGTAGTCCTTTTTGGTGTGTAGCTAGAGTTGAAAAATGCCCCTGCCTCAGAACATAAACCGGCCTGTTGTTGACAAAGTTGCACGTATCCGAGTAGAAAAGTCGTTGACAGTAACGTATGAAATCTGTTTAAATTCACCTTACTGACGAATAGGGAAGGATTTGGCTGAACCGAATTGGAATTCAGGGAGGTAAGCACTCACCTATCAGATTGGTTAATACGAAGTTGGCGGGAGTATTTCGCGCCGTTACTCACGGATGGCGTCGTCTGATATAGTGCATAAAAGGGCTAGATTTTCCCCAAAACGGGCAAGTTTCAGAATTCTCCAGGCCCAGATATGTGTGCTGCCGTCCCGCGGAACAGCGGCCTAAGTACCAAGTACCGGCACCTTTTGGTCAGCGCAATAAATATACATGTTTGCCAATATTACCTTGCTGTGGTTGGACGAGAGACGTGAGTTCACCTGAATATTCACGTTAGAAGAATAAACTATTTCATCAAAATAAATAACGAAGCGTCATTTCTGGTCACTTTTGGAATCCCGTTTCACTCAGACCCGGTGGCTAGCTCACAGCCGTCAAAATACAGCGAAACAGCCTCGAGAGAGTCTCATCGAAGAAGGGTGGCGCCATTATTTATCTATCGCCTATCTACAGCATTCTGGTTTCAAATTATACTGGAAAAAAGTATTTAAATTCACCATCATGTTAGAAGAAAGAAGAAAACTGCAGCCACAAAGAGACGGGAGGCCCATGGCAAAATAAGAAATATGATAATTAAAATTAATCATTGCTAGGTTATTTTGCTGTATTTGGTTTCAATTAGCATTAACACCAAAGCTTTCTCTGGCTCTGTGGCCACTATCATTAATGAAATAAAGTGTCTGGAGAAGCAGAGGGACAGAATTATTAGATGAGAAGGGACACTGAGAATTGTGGAAAAGTTGTGATGCAGACATTGCTGACGAGTAACAGATTTCATGTCTCGCTTATTTGTAAACCTCTGTCTTTATTTGTATTTTCTGATGTTGCTATGTTTGTAAGCCCTCACTAGGGCTTTGAAAAAGAAGGGCATAAAAATCAATTTTACAATCACAACAACAATATGTCAAAAGTGCTTTCCATGAAAGACTCGAATTATATTCATTTCCATTGGAATGTATGAAGTACCATGGGAATGTGATATTAGCACTAATAATAGAGAGTAAAAACTATTTAGACAACATTAATACATAAAATCTTATTGCAAGAAGAAAGTTAATCATTAAAAGATGTTGGTAGGCTGATTGGTTTGTTGCTAATGGCCATTAGGGATGTTGATGTATATAATTTTTTCTCTAGCCTGTTAATAAAAATCTTCCAAATTATTTCTCATTTGTTTGTTGCTATCTAGATGGCTGCATTTTAGTAGATGTTCATTGTTTAGGATAGTATTCAATGGGCAGTAATGTACTCGATTAATTTCATCCTGAGATGTATGACAAGGAATTATACTCGACAATTAAGTGGAAATGGGCAACTCCAATTTTTCTTGCTTAAGTCTTTAAATCTTCATATGGTTTTCCTTTAAGCTTTTGTTGGATATTTCATTGTTCATGTTCAGATATACATCTTTTTATGAGTTTCAATGTAGAAGAAGTTCTAGTTCAATTTTAATTTTATGGTGGTTTCTTATTTTACTAAAGTATCAGCAATCTCATTCCCCTTTAATCCAACATGGTCATTATCCATTGTAAAATTATTTCTGTAGTATTTCCGATGTGGATTGTATGATATATTTTTCATATTTCATTTATAGTGTATTATGGTGGGTAACTGAAATTCATTATATAGGGTAATTCAAAATGGACACACTTTCAGGTGGCTATATTTCTTGAACTATATGTTGTATTTTAGTTCTGTAAATTATATTTGATTTCACATACATGAAGGTTTACAAATGTTCAACATGCTCCCCTCCGGCTGCATGGATAACATCTAGACGGTAGCTGAATTCATTGCACACTCGATGAAGAATATCTTGCGTCACTGAGTTCACCGCAACTATGTTACGGTTTCTTAGGTCATTCAAATTCGTGGGAAGAGGTGGTACGTAAATTGCATATTTCACGAACCCCCAGAAGTAGAAATTGCAGGGAGTGAGATCAGGAGACCTCGGTGGAGAGAACAGAAGTGCCAAGTCTTTCTTCCCCGTGCGGCCTATCCATCGTTGAGGTAGACATTCATTCAGGAAACATCGAACATTCCGATGCCAATAGGGTGAAGCTCCGTTCTGCTGGAAAATGTAATCTCAAGAAGCCTCATTCATTTGAGGAACAAACCAGCTCGACAGCATACTGAGATCTTCCTCCAGTAACCGTCTTTTCTTCCAAAAAAAAGTCCATAAATCTTTGTCAACAATACGGCGCAAAACACATTAATTTTGGGACTGTCCCGCACATGTTCCAGTGTTATATGGGGATTTTGTAGCCCCCATACCCGAATTTTGTGCCTGTTGACTGTCCCACTTAGGTGAAACTAAAAATTACACGAGACAGAAATAACTGATCTTCCATGTTCCGGAGCATATTGTCACAAAATTCTACACGCTTTACCTTATCGTTTGCGCGAAGAGCCTGTACCAATTGTAGATGGTATGTTTGTGTGCTAATCGGTGCCTCAATACACGCCAAATATTGTTTGCGGTAGTGTAAGTTCCTCACTCGCTCTACGAGCTGATTTCATTGAACTACGTGAAAAGCAGGCTTGAATGCGGTCGGCCTGGGCGTTTACCTTTACACAGAGAGCACTTATTCCAACGATAAATGCTTTTCCCCGTTGGAGGTTCAACGTTAAACTTACGCCGAAATGCACGCTGCACAGCATTCGCACACTCGCTTTTACTGAACTCACGAATGCAGAATATTTCGCATTGCATAGTAGCCATATCGCTTATAACTGATACTGTACGTATGCGGAACAGCTGACGCTACAATGCGGCGCTGGAGCGCTCTAGTGGTAGTATTCGCAAGGTTACAACATCCGCTTTCAATCATACTTGACAGCATTCAAGCACAATGCACAGTGCAGGAAATATAGCACATAGAAAGTGTGTCCATCATTTTATCATCCTGTACTTTGTAGTGCTGCTTTAGGGTCACTTAAGATAATTCTTTTGTTCATGTTAGGTCTATACAGTAGATTTTTCTAAAGATGCTCTAATGTCCATATTTTGGCTTCAAAATTGTTAGCATACTGTCACTAAAGTATATGTTGAGAGAATTCCATACAATATATTGCAAAGCCTGCTTCTCTTTTTTTTAAGTTATCCATCTGTATATACTCTACACCGTGTATCACAGACAATAGTAGCTTGGCGTACTAAGTGCTGTCAGTCTTAACTTAATACTTCAGGTAAATCATTCTTCTTGGAGACCATTGTATCCAGATTTAGTTAACGCTGATATATATATTGTAAGGGTTCAGTTGGAATGATGGCAGTTTAGTATATATTTTTAAAATTTTGTCTAAATCTTCTTTCTGTGTGTAGATTTTGAAAGTCAATTGTGTTTTTAATTGTTGTGTACTGTCAGAAATATGAATCAATTTATTCCTGTGTTGCTTATTTTTAAATTTCTGACCCAATATTGGCATTTTAATGTCTAGCTCTGTTTTAATTGACAGATTGTTCGTTATGTTCTGCATTGCAGCAACAGGTATTGCTTTTACAGCTCCTGTTATTAATCTTAATGACTTAGATTATATTACATCCAGTTTAGTTTTAAGTTGGTTGTTTATTGTGGATGTAATGTCACTTTCATATAGCAAATCAGGCTTTATGTAGTTTTGCACATGTCATGAAGGGGATCTGAACTCACGAATGCAGAAAATTTCGCGTTGCATAGGTATCCATGTCGCTTACAACTGATGCGGTACGTATGCCGAACAGCTGACGCTACAGTGCGGCACTGAGCGCTGTAGTGGTAGTATTCGGAAGGTTACAATGTCCGTTTTCAATAATATTTGACAGCATTCAAGTACAATGTATAGTGCAGGAAATATAGCAGATTGAAAGTATGTCCATAATTTTGAATCACCCTGTACTTTGTAGTGCTGCTTTAGGGTAACTCGATAATTCTTTTGTAAATCTTCCCATTTGATGTCTACTAGTCTTCTTAATATGTTGTTTAGATAAATTCTCAACCTGTTCAGAGAAGGAAAGTTTTTTGTCAAGTGTTGTTCCAAATATATTTAGTTGTTCTTGCTCATGTAGTAATTCATTATTGATTTAAGTTGCAAATCATTTGTAATGTGTTGAATACTGAAAAGTTTGAAAACATCTTAACAAAGTTGTTAAAATTCAGCTCCAGCAGTCTTAATCATGTAGCCTTAAGTGGATTGTTTTGAGGAATCAAAGCTGCTGGTTCGGAAGCATTATATAGCCATATCCTTTCTCCTGAGCCAGTAGGTATTGCCGATACTGCTTGTAGAAATTTTCATTAAAATCTCAACAAGACAAATATGTCTAAATTGAACTTGATTCCAGGAAACATTCCATTGTGTAAGAAATCAGAAATATTTAGTGATCTTATCAACAATTAACAAAATAGATTCTAAACCATAATTTTAAAATCTTAAAAACAGTAATAGCTCTCAAACAAAAACCATTATTTTAAATCTATACATTTATAACTAAAATACATATTTCAAGAGACTATGTTAAATTCCTTTGCCACTAGCAATGATTCACATAGATAATTTGGATTCTGAAGTGTACTGGAAAGTGGAAATTTAAAACACATATAGAGTATTGGAAACAGGAACTTAATGAAGAACTGCATACCTTAATGAGAAACATACTTCCATATTGTCAATAATAAGTCATTTTGCAAATATACTGGATATTCTAAAGAGGATTGAAATAGAGATCTGTTAAGCATTCACTTGATTTAACATTTATATCTAGATGCTTAAGATTTTATGAAGTGATTCGATGACCATTGTATTTGAATTAAAACCATAAATATTTCAAGAGTTGCATTGGAGTAACTGCTCATCCCCTCTCACTGTTGCTAAAGTGTAAACAGTTAATTTCACAATGTTAATGAAAATGTATTAAAGGTACTCTAGATATTTTCAGCACTTGTAAATTATAATTAAAATTAATGGGTGAACTAAAAGCATTCAACCTGCACTATGCTTATTTCACATTCTGTATTTGCATTTTAAAAATAAAATATTCATATGTTAGTGAGTAAAACTAAATACTTAGTGCTTATCAAACAATATACCAATTAAATTTTGAAATAAAAAAGGAAAAGCAGCTTAGCAATTCATATATCATTGTTAATGTAAACTAGACCAGGGGTTCTCAGTCTTTTCCAGTAACATACCATTATATTCAAAGCAGGATATGGTTGATTGGTTGCTAGTGGCCATTGGAGATGCTGATATTTATCTTATTTCCCTAGCTTCCCAATTAAAGAGCTTCCAATTATTTTTCATTTGTTTGTTACCATCTAGTTGACTGCATTCCAATAGATGTTCTTTGACAAAGCAGGATATTAGATATACCAGTAAGCAAATTTTATCAGGAAAATGCGAGATTTTGTAATGCAAGAGTCAAAAGAAGCATATCTCAACATTTATAGCAATAGTAGTGATTTTTTTAGTTATTTCTTGTATGTAGTATTTAGAATTAGATATTTATTGGAGAAAAAAACTGTTCATTCCATTCCAATTCAATGGATTTTTCTGTGAAATGTCTTAAAACTTAATTTTGTTAAGGTTAAAGCATAGTGAATGAATACATAAACAAACTTTGAAACATATATTTCTTATGCTGGTACTTGAGTACTCAGATTTACAATCAGTAAAAGCTGTTATCTTTACAAATTTAATTTCTGACTCACATTTTTCTTTCAGTGCAAATGTTGTGCCTGTTCTTTAAAGTTTGTTTCAACTGACTTAATTTTAGTCTTAAATTGGGATAATTATTCAATTTATTTTATAAATAAATTAGAGAATAAAATCCACATTCACAAAGGTAAGTAGGAGGCACAAACACCAAAAAAAATTTTACAGCTTTTTCTGAGATCACTGGATATTTCTTTGAGGTTGTTTGAGCAGGCAGTGGTTCAAAAAACAATTCTTCCTTTGCTGTTTCCTCATTTATAAATGTTACATAAGTAAGAAGATGGGCCATGTTCATATTATCCAGTTATATGGAAAAAATTGACTAGGACAATTTTTTTTTTTATTAACTACTGCTTAACATTTGCAGAGAAATCTAAAACTCTTCAGAATATGGTGTCATAGAATAATGGAATCACTTCAATTTGTTTTACTGTCTTTTCCCCAACATTATTTTAACCACATATATATAGCTGCTGGTAATATTAATGACTTCTCTGATCGTGTGAGGGTCCTTGTACCTTAGCTACACTTAAACTGACTTAATAAGATGCCTCCAGAGCCTTCATGTTAGACCCTGCAAATTTGGTTTCTTCTTGATGACAAATCTAATAATTCTCACTGAAAATTTCCAATGGTTTGCATTTCAAATCACCATGCTTGGTGTCAAAATGATGTTTAAAAAGTAAAGGTTTCATCGAATGATTTGAAAGTGTTTCATGACAAATCACACACTATGATGTTAGGATAGTTCCCTCTCCATCTCCAATACAAGGTAGTATCCACAATATTCGGGACTGGTGCTGCCACCTCAACAGTAGTTGCAGTAGAGTTTTGTACCGCTAGGTGGCAACACTAGCACATGTGATGATGAGTGTTTAAAGTTTCATGCAGCTGGGTAGATGGGTAGAGATTCTATAGTACTTTTCATGATACTCTGTGTGTAGTGTATGGCGATTTTACGATGGATCCAAGATTAGAGCAGAGAGTGTGCATCAAATTCTGTGCAAATTTCTGTAAAAATGCTATGGAGATCCTCGCAATGATGCAACAAGTATTTGGGGGACAAAGTATGAGCCGTACACATGTGTTTGAGTGGCATGCTCAGTTCAGGGCCGGCGTACAGCTATTGCAGACGATGCTCACACCGGTAGGCTCATCAGCTGCACAACGCCTGACATTACCATAGTTCAACACCTCGTTCGTGAGGATCGACGTCGAACCATTGAAGAACTTGCTCATGAAGTGGGAATTTCTTATGGGAGACATGCCAACGAATTTTAACTGATGAATTGGACATGCATCGTGTCGCCGCAAAATTTGTGCCAAAGGTTTGCATGGATCTTCGTCGGGCTGTATCCGATGACCCAACCTTCTCGTCCAGGGTCATCAACGGCGACGAGAGCTGGATGTACGCTTATGACCCGAGATAAACAACAATCCTCCCAGGGGAAGAGCCCGAAGTCAACCAAGACCAAAAAAAGCGAGACAAGTGAGGAGCAAAGTCAAGAGCATGCTCCCCGTTTTCTTTGATACCAAGGGGATTGTGCACAAAGAATTCGTCCCACCAAATCAAACAGTGAATACTGTGACGTTTTGCAACGGGTCCGTGAAAATGTGCGGAGATGACTGCCCGAACTTTGATGACAAGGGAACTGGCTGTTGCATCACGATAATGCGCCCTGTCGCAATTCCTTGTTCACCAGGAGCTTTTTGACGAAAAACAACATGGCGGTTGTCCCCCATCCACCGTACTCGCCTGATTTGGCACCCTGCGACTTTGCTCTTTTCCCCAAACTGAAACTCAAGTTGAAAGGACGTCGGTTCGACACAATTAAGAGGATTCAAGAAGAAATGCTGTCAGTGCTAAACATCCTGAAAGAATGACTTCCAAGATGCACTTGGAAAATGGCAGAATCGCTAGGACCGGTGTATACATGTGGAAGGGAACTACTTCGAGGGTGACGGCGGTCATAAGTCTCAAAGTAAGTTTTTGACCAGATGCCTGCACCAGTCCCTAATATTCTGGATACTATCTCATATATATGAAACAATAACTTATATTATACGTAGGTATTGCTTGTGTATGCAGCTTTTATTGCTTCATGTACCATTATGTACTCTTTGGATGCTTAGCATTAGAAGTAGTGGCTTCTGGCAAAGTGGGATTATTTACTCCACTTACACTTATTTTTCTCGCTTTGAGCTTTTCGAGCAGAGTCCTTTAGTTAAGCACTTATCCATGTTCTAGTTTACTTCTTCTAAATTGGCACAAACTATATATACATCTGACAATTTAACAAATAAAATGTTGCATTCAACAACAAATATGTAACTCTACTGCTTTCTTAACTGTGAATGCAACTCACAGCTAAACAAATGACAAAATGTACCGCATTGTTGTCTGATCAAATATATTTAAGTTGTGCTCTGTCATTGCCATAGAATTAACATTGAATTTTTGTATTATTTTTTAACAGTATCAACAAACGTTTGTTATGATAATGTAAAATCTATTGTTGCTGTTAGTTATAATAGAACTTTCAAATATTTGTTGTTTGTAAAAAATATGTTAATTTATCTTATTTGCTAAAATTGTTACGCACCACCCCGCAGTAGCTCATATACCATTAATGGTATGCCTACCATAGGTTGGGAACCCCTGCACTAGACAATATGTAAATAATAAATTATTGAAGCAGAAAGGTTTCAAATATGTGTTAGTGTCTTACATTCACATAGTAAACTGTAAGTTATATGTTCAGAAGCACAAAATAAATCAGATCTTTAAAGAACACTGGAAATAAGAGCTGTAAGGAAATATTCAGTGCACACACCTTTAAGTGATAGGACAAACATTAAGGCAAATAATCTGGGTTTGATTCCAGTAATAGCATAGGAATTTTTCATTATTATACATCACATATCAATATCAATCTCTGTGCAGGACTGTTTACACAACAAAACAGAGGGCTGCATTGCAAAATGTCCAGAAGAAATAACTATTGCTGCAGTGTTATGGGAAGTAGACTAGAAACCATTGATAAAATACAGGGAGGTTTTTATGCTTTACGTGAAAGATACAGTGGCCTCTTGCCTGCTGCATGTATTATCAATGGTGGCTGCTGGTTTGTATATATAGTCTTAAGATGAAATGTGCAAAATAAGATGAAATTAAAATAAATTTATTATTTTGGATGTTACTTGCTCATAAGGTAAAACCAAGCTTCACCAGAGGGAGAAAAATAAATAAATAAATAAAAAGAGGAATCAGTTTATTTTAAACTCACACTATTGAAAATCCATTTAAAAAATGTAAGCCTGCTGATATGATAACACTATTGTAATAGCCACTACCGAGATTCTTTATAGTTTTAATTTAAGAAGTTTTGTAGCTGTTCTTGTGATATCCCTGTCTGTGCCTAAGAGACTTCTGTGGAGTGTGTTCCAATCTATCTCTTCTAATTTTTCCTCTGTAAGAACATAGTGCCTCTGGTTACATTTATTGCCATGGAAAGAACCCATAGTATACATTTTCACTATGAGTGTTTTTCTGGTGCTGCTAGTTGAGAATGGCCTGTCAGGAAAGTTTTTCCAAAATTTTCTTTTTGTTTTGATACAAGGCTTTGTTTTAAAAATGTATCTATCATGTAAAAGAATACATTTCTGTACACTGT
Organism: Metallyticus violacea; assembly: GCA_030762175.1. Taxonomy (NCBI): domain Eukaryota; kingdom Metazoa; phylum Arthropoda; class Insecta; order Mantodea; family Metallyticidae; genus Metallyticus; species Metallyticus violacea. Next base: position 65,444,812 of record CM060838.1, on the reverse strand, counting down.
ATTTCACTACCAGCTTTACAAAACACAGGGCAACTGAGCTACTGATACACTCATATGTACATATGTGAGAGACAAAGCAACTATAAGTGATCTGCTGACCATTTGCTTTTCACTGCACTTTCAGTAATGTGCATATCGAGCAACAAGCAAGTAATGGACTGAGGAGGATATTAAAAACATGAGTGAAGCGTAAAAACCACACTGTTTATCATCAAATACTAGATAATGGATATTTGCTAGGTATATTTTGTTTTAACAGAAGCAATTTTAGCAAAACAAACAAATGGATAATTTGTGGAGAATGAAATTTAAATTGAATGGTTTTAAAAAATTGCTCAAGTAAAAAATGTTCAATTTTACAATCATTAAATTTATTTGCATTAAATATGTTGAATTTTTACCAAATAAAATTTATTTCTTTAATTATAAAATAAAATGACAACATTAAAAAGTATAATAGCATACTGAGCATTTAAAAAATAATACATAATTCGTTCAACAGGAAGATGGAAGATTAAAGAAAAAATGCAAAGATATGTCAAATTTTATTTCTTAAACAAATTTATTTTATAAATGTGAAACCTTTCCATAGTCATTGTTGCATGAGCTATACATCATTGAAGAAGTTGTTAAAATAGAACCTACGATTTTTTTTTCACATTTTCTAATAAAGCATCTGTTTTTATCACTCTGAACCTTCATTTGTTTTATACAGAAGCATATGTTATTATGCCAGCAATATTTTTGTTTTATTAATATATATTTTTTTATAATTTGTTAGACCTTGAGTATGGAAATTACTAAATTATGCTTTATACAAAACAAATGAAGGCGCAGAGTAATAAAAACAAAGGCACTCATATCAGAAAATGTGAAAATAGTCACAGGTGCTAATTTAAAAATTTCTTTGATGATGTCATAGCTCATGCAACATAAATACAGAAAGATTTCACATTTATAAAATATATCTTTTTAAAAAATGAGATTTGATATATCTCCATTTTTGTCTAAAATCTTTCATCTACCTATAAAGCAAATTATGCATTACTATTGAAAATTTCAGTATACTGTACTTGCTAGATATTTGACATCTTTCTGTGAAATAAATGTTTCAACTTCAGGGCTTTATGATGGTGCAATTTTTAATAATGATGTTATAGAATCATTTTTATATGCATGATATTTTATCAACTTTATGAGAAAAAAAAACACTTATAAAGATAAGTTTTGCCAAATATATTCAAGATTGTTACTACAAAATCATTCACTTTAGGGCATTTGCTCATCAGTTATGAATGCTATGGATTTATGATCCATAGTATTTATGATCAGATTTGTTTTTTAATGCCGAGTCAGATGCTGACTGGTATATTTTAATATTTCTGTTGGTCATCTCAACATCATTGCAGAATGAAGAAATAGATAAACCAAAATCATGTGATTTTGAAATATGTTTACAAAATCAGAAACTAAATCTTCTCTATTGGGAATATACCTCTGAAATCTGAAGAAAGGAAAATGAATTCCTTTAGTTACTATACCAGCATTCAATTACCTCTCAAAGCTCTAAAATTTGCTTGAAAAACTTTGATAATATTCTACAGTTTAATAATAACTGAGTTTAGTCCACTGAAGTTCCAAATTTAAGTTAACCAAATGCTTATACAACTGAGTCAGTATTAGGTGAAACTAAAACTTCACTAACTGATTAATTCTTCAGAACATGTTTCAAGAGCATTTGCTCTCATCTTCAGCTGGGTTTTGATTGCTTTATTTATGGACGCTCTTCAACAGCTCAGATCATAAGCGTCCCATTCAACTCAGGGCGTGAAATGGCTGACAAATTTTGCTCAGAGGCCTCTCTTTCAGGCTTGAGGTTCTTTTTCGTGCCGTAAATGTACGACACGGGACCCACGGCTTTACTTCCCTTCCAAAGGAAGCCATACTTAGGATTTTTACGCCCCGAAAAAATCCATTGGTCCCGGCCAGGTTCGAACCTGCAATCTTGGGTTTAGGAGGCAAGTATGGTAACCACTACACCACCAGGACTGACCTTCAGCTGGAGACTGACTAACTCTAGCAGGTGAAGATGAGAGTGAATGCTCTTCAAACATGTTCTGAAGAATTAATCAGTTAGTGAAGTTTTAGTTTCACCTAATACTGACTCAGTTGTATATGTAACAACTTCACTGTTCCTAACTTCTTTTAAGGATTACAATAACCAAATGCTGTCTAATATCTACCACAAAATCCCAGTTTTGACAGTAATTATTGCTATGTTCTTCTGAAGCATGAGCTTTTTCATGCCAGAGATATGTTGATTTTCTCAAATAGGAATCCAAACTTCTTCAAAAAAATAATAGTAAATAGTAAAAATAATGAAATTCCATATAATTTGGCAAACTGCAACTTCATTCCCTATTATATTAATGAAGCTAGAAAACTCAAAGAATAAAATTTTTAACAGAACTCGTGGCATAATCTATTTAATTTGTTTTCTCATCAAAGAGATAAAAATTTACCATATTTATAAAATGCTTCTTAGTCCAGACTTGAAACATTCTGCCTTTTACTTGAAGCTTATTAATTAAGGTAAATATGAATACTTTAAAAAGTTGAAAGTTTATGATTTTTAAAATAAAATTATAGATTTTAAAGATCAGTGTGAAGTTGTCCATATGTTTGACATAACTGCACTACAATTTCCTAAGCTGGATAATATTCATTTGCAATGAATAATTTGGAAAGTTTATTCCAGATACTTAGTGAAAATCATTAAGTACTTGCTATACAACCTACCTCTAGAGCAGTGGCTCCAGAAAGCATGATTTTACTCTATCCTATTTTTGAAAGACAGCATAGGGATGTTTTATGTTTAGGCACATTGCATATAGTGCTATTACTCCATGAGATGTGATCAGCCCTAATCTTGTTTGTCACTTGTTAAAGCATAACACCTCACTGGCTGAGTTAATTATTAGCATCTTCCTGAAAAAGTGTCCTTTCAGCTTACAGAGTGAGTGCCAGATACTTTTAATGTTTCTGGAACTGGGACAGTATTCATTTACTTTTTACAGATATCAGGAAACAACATTTTGAAGATCGGATATTCAACTTATGACATTAATGGTTAAAAAAGAATACAAGTTAATACAAAGATTCAAAATAAAAGCAGTAAGTTTACTCATTCTGCTGGCAGCTTTCAAACATAACCTTACATTTACCAACTACATCCACAAGAAGATATATGATATTCATGCTTTTTTTTAATTAATATTATTAATAAAATAGCCCTCTTTTAAAAGCTACTTTGTGAGCAAATGCTTCTTGAAACATAAAATTATAGTAAAATGAGTCCCGTATTTCTTGGAATTAAACCCATGTGTGCAGCATGCTCATGCCAAGAGTATGAAAAAATCTTTTAGCAACATTATTTCCCCATTACAAAACTGCAAAAGCCAGGCACTGATATAACATGCCACCTTAAAGTATTTCTGTGTATTTTTTGCATCATACTTTAAGTAATCATAATTTTAAAACAAATGTGTTGGCTACAAAGTTGGTGCTGGTCCTCTGCAAGACATCAAGGACAAGTTGAAGGCAGGCTGTCCATTATATACTTCAAAGACATTCAAATATGGCACTGAAGCATTGTGTTTCCTCAGCATAAATAAGCAAAGATGATCATTTAAGTATGTTGACCAGCTCCTATTAATAGATGTTAGAAAATAAAAACATGATTCTTACACAGCCATGCCATACACTGCAATCATGGTGGTCACTATTTATGAGCTAATGAGCTGTAGCTCACTATTTATTTAACTCATTAACACTTTTTTTTTTTACTTTGGTCCTATAAACAAAACAGGACAAATATCTGAAGCACTCTCTTATAACTACCTATGTTGAGCAGCCTACAGCACTATGATCAACATACTCTAGAATAAGAGCTGAAATATTCCAGGAGATGTGCCTGGAGCTCTCTGCATATGCACAACAAAGCTCTGGCATCATCAGACAGACTCTTACGCATGAGGTGAGAAGATTGCATTTTGTACAATATGTTGTGTGAGTTACAAATGCCGAGCATGGTGGTAAGCCTGTTAAAAAGGCTTTTTTCTGGTAGAACTCCAGAGGAAAAAGTGGAAATAAAATCATTTGATAGACCTACTCCAGATCTAAACTTCACACAAAAAGCTACAGGTGGAGAAAAGAGAAGTGCATATGTATGAACAAGTGTACAAAAACTGTTGCTTGTGTAGATGTTGGAAAAGAAAGACCTTCCTTTTTAACTAAGGTCAGCAAAATGTATCTGCAATGCTGTCAATTCAGAATAATATGGTTGCCAACATAGAAAGATTCATCTTGGGAGCGATTGATATATTCTGCAGAGAAATAGCAGTGTATGAATTTTGTTTTTTTTGACATTGAGTTAGTGTATTTAGTATATCTTTTGTATATTTGCTTTCTTTCTAATCCTTTAGTTGATTATTTTAAAAAATAGTGCAGCTCACATGTAATTTCTTGCATAAGCTGCCACTGAATGCAACTGAAATCATTATTTTTAATCATTCTGAAAGAATTTTATTTAGAATGTTCAAATATCTTTGTTAAAAGGGCTGCAGAGAAAGGTTTGAAAAATGGGCTTAATATCCCTATCTCATGCCCCTCTTGCATTCTTTCCAAAAGAAAGAAGCTGTAATAATCAGGATTATAATCTCAATAACAAATAGATTATCTTGCAAGTAAGACCTATTATATGCATTCTTGTGGATTGAACAAATCACATACCTATTACAGTTGCAGACCAACCTAAGCCTAATTTCAGATTCTAATTTTGCAGCTATGAGCCATTTAGACCAGTGGTAGTAATAAATGCAACAAGAACAGCCTGGAGGGTTTTCTCCATACTTTGAATTTCTCCCGGTAGCGAGATGCACTTAATATCAAAATTGTAGGAAATGAAACTGATCTAATGGAAAGAAAAGCAATAAAATATACATATTCTGATTCATTCATGTAGTACCCTTTCCCTAGAAGAGATTGCACAAATATATTCAAATTTTCCTAGCGGAACATTTTATAAAGCTATAACTTTCTATGGCATACTGATTTTTTTTTCTTTTATATATCTTTATAATGCATTCAGGTCCCTGTTATTAAACTGAAAAATTGACATTTATTTTTTATGCATATGTATGTTGCCTATTACCTACAAGCAATAAATAAAATAACCTGCACTATGTACAGTGAGCAGTTATAATAAAGCCCATGCCAATGTATTCAAATATGCTTTAATTATCTATGCAGTTTGTAGTATCTAGTTAACATATGCAGGATTGGAGTACAAAAATTATAAAATTGTGCCTGTTGAACAGCTTTACATAAAGACACAAGCAATTTAAATTTTTGCAAAATAGTATAACAAATTATATTTTAATAAAAAAATGGAAGGCTAACATCAAAATGCCTCAAGAATAGAGGTAATATTATGAAAAATAAAAATTTTAATATAATACAAAATTATGAGGGTTTTAAGGACAGCATAGTTAATGCTTGTTGGAAGACTTTATTTTATCTTATAATATTATGAATGCAACAATTTTAACTAATATTACAGATACACTTTTTTCCGTGGATATTAAGAATTTGAAGACTTGGAGATTAAGAAAGACTCCAAGATCTATACGACATACATAGCTCAATAGCTCATGCCTAGTTTCACACAGCAGCAAGAAGACTTGAGCATTTGCATTTATTCCTTTTCCAATATAATGAAAGCATAAAAAATCCACAGAAAAGTCATATGATTAAATCCCAAACAGAGGATGACGCTTCTGTTTCAAGGTAAATGTCATCTTGAAATTAACATGTAATACAATGTTTTCTAAGGATATTAACCAAGCACTGTTGTACAATACAAGAAAATGCAGCACCCCACATACAGGAACTCTGGAAGGACTTACGACAAGCAATGTGTAGCTTATGATGTATCCACTGTAACACACAGGAGGGTTTTCCTTTGGAAGTTTCACTTTTCTCATAGCTTGGACTGATGAGAAAGCCGCTGGCTGTGTGGAAGATATTCCAAGATTTGGACCAACGAAACATGACGTACAGTTTCCACTTGCTGATAGCTGTTACAGAAGAGTTTTGCTTTTTTTAAGTAATGCAATTAAGAATCTTGGAAGGGATTGGGCAGTACTCCATAGGTGTTTTATAGTTGGTAAGGATATGGATATTTCAAGTACATAAGCTTCTGAAGTAGGAACTGTTCTGTCTCCATATCTGGATGTGGCAAGCCAAGAAGTACAAGAGAACTTAAGCTTCCCAAAAATTGTGGACCATTCACAATTTATGGGAATGCTTTATACTGTTACCATTTTTTCATTATAAAAATAGTGAAAGTGTCACTTAAAATTATTATTAGCCCTTCTCAGTTCCCTTACTGTTGATTTTCCCAAGCAAACGTGAAAGTTTTTGACTGATATATCTGGTCAGCCATAAACACTGTCACAAAAGAAAACTGAAAATAATATTAGCTTCAGAACACAGATTGCTAGAGATCAATAAAATATATTTTATGTAATGGTAGAACATGGTCCATCAACTTGTGGTAAGAATGCTAGAAGGCACAAGTAGCATAGTACAGCACTGTGCTCAGAGCAGATGTGTTTTGTAATGAAGAGGAGCAATCAGTGGCCTAATAGAATTAAGGATGTCAGGATGGCCAGCATATCATATCATATCCAGGCAAATGGAAGTGTAGCATAAGCACCTTTAATGTTTCAAAATGAAGGGAAATAGCATTATCTCTTAAGAGAGTATAAGTGTTTAGTGTTGAACCAAGTAAAGAAATATAATCTTCAACACTACTATAAGTTATTGTTAAATCATGCAAGTACTTCGATAAATACAAGTGCTATAATAATGGCAGATGAGTATCCATTATGTGCAAATGTTTTTCATGTAAGCTACAAAATTGGTTGAAATTTGTATTAGTATGGGGCACGAGAAGAAATAGAAACTTATATAAAATAACAAGAAATGGGTGGAGACATTATTACAGAAATATGAGAACAATTTAGAGTTCTTGGTTCCATGCACCTATCCTTTGACTTAAATGGTGTGTTATTAATTTAGCAAAATTCCCACAGAGCTATGCCTTCCATTTTCCCTACTAGGGGAGCTCTGCATTATTTTCAGCAGTTTTTTATTTATTTTTTGCTGTCAACCATTATATAATTTTACCATTACTATATGTATGTACAATTTAAAGCTTTCATTGTGTTGGTTATTTATAATGAACTCATGGGTCTGCAGCCAAGTTATTTAAGTCATAGACCAAGCTTTTGGCCATCCTAACTCCCAAAGGGAACTGTATATATAAACACAATATATACTTACAAATATGAGGCAAGTGGAGGCTGTTAGACTATAGCGAGCTGCAGTAAGTCACTAAGTCCTGCAGTTTCTAGGATTCATCCAATATTTTAGGTTTATATGTGTGTGTATATATGAATGAATTTATTCCACAATTAATTTTACAATTTATTACAACATTATACCCTCAATTTACAATATCAACTTTATCTGTACATACATTATTAACCTACTCTTTTTATCTAGATTCTAGCAGCATCCTGCAAAATACAGTTTCCTTTAACACTAAATCCTTCTGTAAATTATCCAATTTCTTATCCCAAACTTTTTCCTGCCACTGTTTAACTTTCCCCACATTCCAATAAATAATGGGATACACTGACTACTCCCCATACTACATCTACCATTATCATCTCCTCTATATCCTTTCAGGAGTATTACTCCTGTAAGCATCCATGCCGAACCCATCCTTCTCATTTGGTCACAAATTTCAATATATTTCTGTCATCCCCAATTCTACTTAATTCTTTTATATATGAAAGAATTTTTATCATCTAAACCTACCAAAATCTCTTGCTTTTCAATATCTTCTATCCTCTGTTTCACGTATCAGTGTCCACCACCTGTGTGCCTCATTAGTAAAAACAGGCATTAAACACTATTCATTCATTCTCCATACATCCCCCAGAACTATTTCCTCTAGTATCTTTCCCACCTCCTCATACCAACTCTTCTTTACCAAGATCTCTTTTTGATATTTCAAACATTCCTTTAATATATTTCAGCTATCTAATTTGAGGATACAAAACCAATACTTCATTACTTTCTCTATAATTAATCCTTTCCTCCCCATCCTTCCTAATTCATGCAAACTAGCTCTCCTGAAGAACATTGGAGTAACTCCAACATTTCCCTACAAAACATTCTGTGTACCACAACCACCTTACTCCACCCCTCTTCAACTCCCCTAACCTCAACTGCATACAACATCCTTGCCTCTACCACTGCTTCACATGATTAGGGATTTTTGCTGATTGTTACCCTGTTGTGTTTATTTGGTCATACATTGTAGTCATCAACCATTTTCTTGGTATTTCTATACAATTGCTCTCATGTTCACCATTTTCAGCTCTTTAATAACTATGTTCGAACATGCTATCCCTTCCTAGCCACTTTCCCACTATTTCTCTTCACCGTATGGTTTAAAGAAATTTGCCTTCATTTAACCCTTTACCCCTCCTGCTGTGCATTGCTATCTAATGCATCTCTTACAATTGGCACAACCATGACATCACCCAATATGCCATTATTTTCTCTTTCTTGGTTGGATTTCAGCTTTAAAAGTGGACACATTTTTCTGAGTACTGGGTGGGTTAATAGCTTTGAACATGTTTACTTCATCTCCCAATGATATTTATACACACTCTTCTGGTATTTTAGATAAGTTTAAAATTTCTGCTTGATAGCATACCAGCACACGAGTTTGACTGAAAATTGCTTTTAACTTGATAAAAGCATACGGTCTTTCACCATAAGAAATATTGTTAACAGTTTAATTGGTGCAGTTGAATAAGTAGAAGATTTCCGGTTAGTAAGTTTATCATATCTACCACTGTGCCGCATATACAAGAGCTTGCAGGCAATATTGCGTCTCAGCTTCATGTTTAAACGAACTTTCATTGCGTTTTCATTAGCTATTGATGAAAGTATCAATGTCAAAGACACTGTTCAACTTGCCATATTTATTAGGCATGTGAATAATAATCTGCATTGCATTTATCAAGGAGTTAAAATAGATGGGGGTGGCAAATGGGAAAAGCAGAAAAAATTAGCTTTGGCAAAAGGGAAAGGAGCAATTGCAGCAGTTAGAGGTTGTAAATATAAAATACAACATATAAATGTTAAGTAGCTAGAAAATATGTATAGTATGGTGGGTGAGGCAAAATTGTTGTATGGTATTGAAATATGGAGACTGGAAGAAGGATGGGCAATTATGGATGTTGTGCATAGGATGTTTTGTAGAGAAATTTTAGGTATACCAAACATAACAGCAAAAGAAGTTACACAAATTGAAATGAGTAGAATGGCAAGGAGAGGTGTGATTATGGAAAGAACTCTCAAATATTGATTCAGAATCCTAAACTTATATGAAAGAAATTTGTTGAGGAAATGCTTAGAATTTCAAGAAAACAGTCTAAAGAGCAATGGGTGGAGTAATAGTCTTAAGATAATTTGGGGGGATATTTGAAGGAGGAGGGAGAACAATGTAAAGAGTTTCTGGAAAGTTGTAAGAAAGAGATTGGAAGACATAGAAATACAAAAATTGTAGCAAGATAGCAGGTAAAAGATATTTAGTATTTTATATGCTGATAAAAAAAATGAGAAAAAGATGTAAATTGATAAATAAAATACAGAACAAAGAGAGAGCATTGCATGATTAAGCTCAAGCATGTGGAGATTAAAAGGAATAAGGAAAGGGTTTCCTCAGAATCAGTGTCCAATATGGGGGAAAGGAAGATGTGAAACATATAGTGTTTGAGTGCAAAGGGATGGGATTCTGGAGGAAAGATTTATAAATGAGAAATGGTCTAAATTAGATAGAAAAATAGCCTTAATGAATATCTTTAGCAAAGACAGCAGGAATGTAGGGAAGTTCCTGACTAAAGTTAAAAATAAATGGAATTGGGAAAGAAGGGAAATAAATAAAAAAAAAAACATAAAGAGTTGCATTTGTTTAATTATATTAGTATTTAGATAAAGGTTATTATGGTTGGAAATGGATTATATATTTTTTAAATTTGATTAAATTATTGAGCTTGGCATTAGAAAGTGAACTGATTTAGATGCATTTGAGAAATAAAGGCATTAGTAGTCTGTAGAGGCTGTAGCTTGCTAGCTAACAAAAGAATGCTATTGGTAGAGTAAAGGAAAATATTTTATTTAGGACCTTGGATAGCGTCAGAGCCTGGTCCCCTAGAATTCCAGTAAGCTGCTGCTGATGAACTGGGGACTTATGCAATCAGGGTGCAAATATTGCATTTGTTTAATTATATTAGAACTTAGATAAAGGAGATAGTATAAAACTAGTTATTGTATTCATATTTTTTGTTATTTTGAGGGGGCCTACCCAAAATGGCCTGGGCCAGATAGATAGAGGCCCCCTGGTAGTTTGTATTTGCATTTTTTGTATTTGTTCTTAGTGTATTAATAAATTTCATTAATTCTCATTTAATAATCTGAAAATAAAGGAGGGACTTTTAGATATTATGGCAATGAAGTACTTGGCTTGAAGATATATTCTTTGTGTTATGGTACAGTAGAAAAGTTTAAACTCCAGTGGCAAACATTTTTTTCATTAGCTACAGATGGGATCCCATCCATCTGGGAGTAAAAAATGGGATTATAGCTCTTATACAATGAAAATAAAAAGAAATGAGCTTACAGAGTGACATTGTGTCAGTACATTGTATATTGCACCAAAAAAAAATCTGAGCTAAAATTTATTCAGCTTGATAACATCATGGATATACTAGTACATACTGTGAAATTCATTGGATATAAGAGCCTTGCTCATTGGGCATTTCAAGCACTATTTGATATTTTAAATAGTAAATTTTGTGATTCACCATATTATACAGAGGCATGGTGGTTTAGTTAAGACAGTGTTTTCAACACTTTTTCAACCTCAGAAAAGAAATTTCCATGTTTATGGCATCTGTTGAAAACAAGCAATAGAGGTTGAAAATAAAATGTGAATCATAAAATTATTTTTCCCCACAGGTCTAATAAACCCCCTTAATATCTTAATATCATTCTTCAGAGTAGAGAACATAATATTGTTCAGTTATATTGCACCATCTTGGCATTTAAATCTAAGTTATCATTGTGGAAATATCAGTTGTCAAGAAGGGATGCAAGTCATTTCCAGAATTTAATTACAGAGATGCGTTCAGCAGAATCCTTTGGTTTGAATGAATGTATTGCAGTATTAAGACAATTGCATGAAGAGTTTAAGCAAAAGTTTTCAAGACATTGTAAAAATGGAGCTGCAATGCAGACTATTTGTAACATCAAACTCAGTAGATATTCATAGAATTGCACCTGAACTACAACCAGACTTGATCCATATACAAAGTCACATTGAATTGATTAATATGTTTCAACAGAGGAAAAGCCTGAATGATTTCTATTTCCATTTTCCAAATAGCATAATTGCACTGCACATATATTATGTATGTTACGTACCATATATATAGGTGAGAAGTTATTCTTCAGTATAAAATTTTTCAAAGCTCATCACAGAAATCCACAAACAACAAATATTTTCATCAAACCTAAAGCTGAGCTATGCCCAGAAAATTACACCATATGAAAGTTGGTAAAAGAGACTACAAAAACCGAGACTAAGTTAAAGTTTGAGTATAAAACTCCCCCCCCCCATTTTTTGTATTAATGTTTTTTAATTTCATCTGTATCAAAAACATTTAAAATGTACTATAATTTATATATATTATGTTAATTCATAATTGTAATGTTTTGCATGTATGGTAAACAGTGATTCTTATTTTCTTTAATTAAATTATTTTGACTTCAAAGGAAGAAGAGCTGGCATACTAGCAAATATTTTTTGTAATTTATACTTTAATTTTCATTAAAATTAGTTATATTATAAGCTTAATTAAGCTTAATCTAATTAAATTATAGTTAAGTTACAGTGAGCATTCATTATTCTTTCCTTTTATTATACATCACTAAAGAATTACATGCAACTGCAGTGAACAGTCACAATTAGACTGTTTTGCTCTTGGCTCAATGTCAGCAAGGTGGGCTGCCACTATCTGCATGAAAAGACAATGAGATGTTGACCAATGTGATAGAATATTAGAATGACATATGACAAAAAGTCAAAATGTGCTGAATGCTTAAAGAACATCAGATAAATGTGAAAAGTGGTTAAGAAAATTCTTCTTAATTTCAGAACCTGTTTTAAGCACTTCACATTACTCTGTATACAGCTTTTTCAAACAATTATAAATTAAAATAATAAAGACTTATTATCTCAATGTCAAGTCCAGTCATACAGACCATGCTGTGTGTCTGTTGAGTTGTGTGAAGGAGATTGAGATAGAATCAAGAAACAAAGCTCTGGCTTTGGAAAGGAGCATTCTGAAATGGGAGTATAGCTCTGTTGATCTAAGTTCACCATCAGTACAAACAGGAAAGAAAAGTAGGTAAAATATTGCTTGCTTGTATTAAGTATCAGTATTGGTCATTTCAATACATTCTCTACATTTACGATGGAAAAATACACTTTGTCAAAGTGAAAATTATCATGTAGAATTATAAAAAAAATATGTATACATAACTCCTGTTAAGTAACGTAAAAGAGTGTAACAAAATCATTTCAATTCAATTATATTATGATGAACAGCACCATATATAAGGAAGCAAAGAATTAAAATGTTGGCAAAAGTTAAGAAAGAACGTATTAATTTATCTTTTAATTAAATTAATACATTGCCACTCATTTTTAAACATATCAGCAATCCCTAATGCCTCATGCATGCACACAAAGTAGAAACATTTAACAGTAGCTACAAAGCAATGTTCCATTCCCAATTGTCCTTGTAAACTCTGATCTTACTTCTGTGTAACTATTTGCAGACAGATTTACACTGTAAGGTTGAAACACTGCTTAGAAAAATGTCATATATTTTCTTCATGGAGCAAAACCAAGCAGTAGCTAATGAGCACATAAGAAATTAAAGGAATATTATATGCAGTCATAAGGATGCTACTTTTGAATATCAATGTCATAAATTTCCTTTGAGCAAAATGGAAAAATATTAAACTTTACTATAACAAATTAATATTGAGAAAATCACTCATAATCAATAATAATTTGTTATATTATACTGTATTTCACTGTGAAAATTCCTGCTATTACAAAATTCAACCTTACTGTTTATATAACAAATTATTTATGAAGAAATCACTCAAATTTTACTAGTTTTGTTCCACTTACTTGGACATGTTTCAAAGACAAATTTCCTTCATTGTCAGCTTTCCAGCGTGGTATTAAAATATCGCTCTTTGGATTTTATAAACTTTTTGATGAGGTTACTGTTGTTTGGAAGCTCAAAATTAACTAAATTTTCTGTTTTCCTTCAAGAATATATTTTATCCAATACCGATAATTCTATGGGTTTTAGAAGAGCTTTTAAGAGTTTTGATTCATTATGTTTATGTTCATACTGTTTATGTTTTTGCATTGTAATCCCAAATCAGGCATTCTACTTATATGTGACAGTATTTATGGCATGACAAAGTATAGCTACTATTCATGCTTTAAGTCTTCCATTTAATTGTAATATTGATTTCTGTTTATGACATTAAAACTGTTTCTGGAAAACTAAAGGCTTAAAGATTATTTCTCTGTCACTAAAAGATTAATTTATATCTTCTGATTTTTTTAGATTATCTAAAATTTTCCTGCATTTCATTTAAACTAAACTTTTCTCCTTCACTAAGCAATGGGGTGTTATATTGAGAATAGTGATATAACCACTCACTACCTAAATGACCACCACAGGTGGCCAAGGTCGTTAAGGCGCGGACTCGTAAGCAGGAGGTCTGAGGTTCGAATCCCAACAGGACCATGCTCCCTGACTGGGGTTTTTTCCAGGTTTTTCTCAGTCCTCATAACTAGCAAAAGCCCGGGGAGGTACCCTAAACTTAGGCCTGGAACGTTTCCTTCCTTAAAACCTATCCTTTCCCAATTTATCATTTCATCTCATGTATCATTAGTGTCCACCGCGTGTGGTGCCTCAGTAGTAAAAATGGGCGTTAAACACTACTTATAAAAAAAAACACCTAAATGAAGAAGAAAAAACTTTAGTTAATGAAATGAAATGCAGCAAAATTTTAGGTAAATACAAAAATTACAAAAGTACATTAAAGCAGCTAAAAGATAAACTGGTGATATATATAAATGCGGATAAAGGAAATTAATTTATATGTTTATTATACCTTTATCTAGAGTGAATGAGTTTTTCTCCTTTACATACATTGCTACAATGTAAATCATTCTTTAAATTTTTATAAAAAATTCAGAAAAATTTCTTTAATTTTTAAGTGCAAATGTTGCTTCCCTTTTAATCATGTATTCATATTTTTTGTATAGTACTAATACTGTTTTACATACCCTTTTTCATTCCTTCCACTGATGCTTCCTCTGATTTGGAATTATTCATGTTGTCAGCCTTTGTGTCATAGAAACCTGATTCATGAAGTTCTGCAAAGCATGCTACCACATGTTCATGAAGATGAGTTTTTTCATTTTCATTTGTAATGTTGTTAGATACCCAGGTCTTAAACATTTCTTCATTTGGCATCATCACTGCTTCGTCTAACTGAGAAATCAACAGCAATAATTACCAGTGATAGTGCATATCAAAAAATGCCTCATTTCAATTATGATTATTTGGAATGCCCTACATTATTCTTCTAACATCAAACTAAAATGATATTTTAATGTTTGTAAGAAAAGAGATAGTCTATTTGCAGGCCTTAAATAATAGTAACAATGTCCTTCCTTGGCAGCAATATCTGCTTTAGGCAATTCCAGGTGCTCTATTCATTTCTGTACAATTATTGATTGAAAATCTGCAGCTATAAATGAGATAACAAATTAATGAATTATACTTTTAGAGACACTTATTTATATTTTATCGTAAACTAACTGTTAAGCAACTCTGAAACTCTGTATCCTTACCTTTCATTTTGCTGCTGAAATTCTGCATTATATAGGAAAATAGATGAACAAATAAAATAGTAGTACATTTGTATATAAAGCTGTTACAAAGTTAATAAACAGTTTTTCTCTTTGTTTCAAGCTTTATATAAAAAATTTGTAAAATATGCTTTGGGCTAAGACTTTTTTAGATGCCAATAAAGAAATCAGACAAAATCTTAAACATAATCATATAGTAGAAGCATTTCTTTATATCTCTTACCACATCCAGTTTCTTCAGGATGCACTGGTAGTAGTGGCACTGGAAGAAAATAGAAACAATAGCTGTAAGTTGATGAATCAAAACCCTAAAAAAATCAGGGGTACTGCAAGTAAGGTGTTAATATGGACAATTTTATTTAATGTACTTAGTAGACAACTACATGATATTTTTATTATGTTTCACTACAATATATGGAGGAAGTTAAATGAGCTCTATTGTCTATTTGTAAATTATGCACTTATTCAAAACAATTAACAAATCTGAAATCTGCTTGTTAAGAAGCACTTCTGAACTAAAAAGAGACACCTTTTGTTATCTTACAATATGGAGAGCCTTGTGTACTTGCAAATATTAGAGTAATTGCATTTCATTCCAATTTTGACAGAAAGAATGAGTATGAATTAAGAGCAGAATGAATATGTTTTGTTGCAGTTGCCTCAACACTGCAACCATGTGAGTATCACAGACCCTTTATTGGTAGGTTTGTAAAGAAATTGAATATCGTGAACATTATTTACGGACTATCTGAATTCTAGATCCAGGCATACAGCCACTAAGGATTGGAAAAAGTTATTGAGAACATGAAAATTTTTATCATCTTTCGGTCAGCACTATTTGTAAAATTTAAGCTCTTTTCAACAATTTAATCATGTAGCAATTTATTATTATGACAGTGTAAGTTAACATCTGCACACCAAAGAGCTTTATGTGGACACTAACCTTTAGAAACTAGAGTGGAATGATAATACCATTGTAAAATTTAGACCAACTAATTAAATTTGTTTTATGTGGAGTTTTAAAAACATAAAAGAAATCATTTAAATTGTACATAGGAAACTATAGACATTATAGTGGTTATACTCCTACTAGAATATGTTAGATATGCAAATGCTATCTCCACTTACTTATACAAAATTAGGACATGTTTTGGGAGCAATCACCCCCATCATCTAGACAACAAATCAAGTAGTCTGAACAGTTGATGATGGGAGCAATTTCCCCCAGATATGTCACAATACTGTATGTTGTAAATAGAATTAATGTTAACATATTAATAAATCCTAATAGAAAATATGGAAAAAGTTCATCAACCCAATTAAAAACCTCTGTGATGTATGGAAATTTAAAAGTTTTATTTAACAACAATTTAGCATCAGTAATTCACCAAGAGTAGCTGTATGTATGACATGTCTATTAATTGTTAAAACTCATGGAGGTTTTTGGAGATATAATGCCAATTTTATGTTATTTATAGTTTAGAATCATTCTGAACATTTAACTCATTTAAATAATTTAAAATTACTCTATTACATTTTGATAATTCTAGTTTGTAGTACTCTAGGATGTGTGAAAAAGTGGCTGAGAACAATATGATATAAGTATCTCAGCGGTTTAAGTATGGTAGCAATTTATAGTGACAAATCAAAATCAGAGGATGATTCCTTTATGGAAAAGTGATAGACCATTATAGGAAGACACAAAGGCTAATCCAATTTTTGTTCAATTTTTCTATATAAATATAATTGGAGCAATTTTATGTTTTATTTCTCACATTAAATGTGACAAAAAACATAATATTTCAATTTTCAAACTGACTCATCCACATAGAATGCCACTCCCCCACTATTGTGATCTTGTCAACAACAATATGTTCCTAAGCTATAATCTTCATAATTATTTACTATTATTTCTTCTGCTTTTAGACCATGTTCAGTAAGTACTAAAACATTTGGCTTAATCTCTTTTAACATAATTTCTATTTGTATTCTCTTATTACTTAATACTGTACATTTTTATGATATAATGTCATGCCATCTTTACATTTATTATCTACCCTTGGTACCCCACCGATTTTCTTAGTTATTTCTACCAAATTTTCTAAATTCCCATTTTCCACTTCACCTACTTTACTCGTTTCATTTTCAAAATTTAGATACCTACTTTGTGGCAATCATCTATACTTATTTCCCTGTTTCATACATAACTTTACCACTTTATTTATCATTTGACTTAACACATACAAATCTTTTCTATTTAAATGCAAACCATCCCTTCCTAAACAACTTCCATTTATATACTTAAATGTAAATTGGAACTTGCACAGTAAAGCCAATCATACAATGATATCAATTAATTCCATTTATATACCTATTTGAATCTACATAAACTGCTTTAGCTGCTGTACATGCTCATTTAATTTCATCATTTACAACACTTAATAAAAATTTTTCTATGGTCTCTTCTTAATACTATGCTATTTATCACCACTGTCATCCCAGGAAAACATATCTTGGTACAAACAATTGAGTTATACACCTCCTCCATAATCTCATTTGGACATTTTCCTTTTTTAATGTCATTTGTGCCTTGTGCAACACCACCTCTTTAGCACCTCTTTATGTTCTTCCTATAATTTATGAATTGAAAAGATACTTTGAAATTAATAAAACATATTAAAATAAGGAGTTAAATTACAACTAGAGATGCTTAAGCTTCAAAATAATAAGTTAGAGCTCAGGAAAGAATGTGTTAGTTTTGAAAGCACAGCCTGGCATTGTGTGCTACAGATGAGACAATGCTTATGAAACAATCCCATCCTACACAAATAATGATGGGAGTGCTCAATGATACTTTTCCTGTTTCTGCTTTCTGCCAAGTAGCTGAAAACTTTGCAATTCTGTGAACACTTCTTCTTTTAGTTCAATATTATATGTAGATCTGTAGGTTGCTAAAATTCTCACATGTAGAATCTTGTGCATATTTTCTGACTAGAAATTTGATTTAACTTATTACTTTAGAGAAGAATTTACGAAATTTGGCACTTATAAACACTTAGTACAAGTGATTAGACTTATATCTAATTTATATGTGAAATCTTAAAAGTTAGGATACAGTTCTACTTCAACTATTATTTTATATAACAGAATATGATCTAAACTGCAATTTTATAAGTTCACATAATCCTTCCATATTTTAAATGTGGTATATTATGATTTTATAAAGGATTTAACAAATAAATACTATTTAAAATGTTTTATCCGCTTGCAATAGTTGATTTTTATTTTTTAATTTATTCAAAATCAAACATTTTGATAGTGGGAATAACTGGAAAACAAGTTTAAAGTAGCTATAATATAAAAAGCCTGTTTCAAAGTTGTTTATTATTATTATTATTATTATTATTATTATTATTATTATTATTACTATTACTATTATTTATCATGTTAACATTAGCATTACAGTTTTGTTCTTTCAGTTTGTTTTAAAATAAATAGCATTGCATTTATTGAGATCATTGCATGAATCAGTCGAACTAACACTGTTTTGCTCCACTTACTTGTTTAAAATATGTAGAACCGGTTTCACAAACCCTTTGTCCGCATTTCGAAAATGAGCTGACAATGCAGACAGTGAGTTTGTGAATCTGGTTCTACATATTTTAAATAAGTCAGGAAGCTAAAGAGTGTTAGTTCGACTCAATCATACAATGATCACAGTGTATGATTAGCTTCACAGTGTAAAGTTACAATTAACATTTTTAGTTAATGTATTGCATTGCTAATTTCATGAGAGCCTGATTATATTAACAAACATTTTTGTTTCTTAATTTAGTGAAAATATGTATTCCTTGCATACATATATATCTCCCATTTACAGGTATAACAACAGATCTTATTTTGTGAATCATGTTAAAATATAAGCAAAATTAAAATAAAAACTTACAGATCGCTTGCGATGACGAACATTAGCAGTTGATTTTGTTGCATTCATGTTATCAGTTGAATTCATTGCTTCTTCTGTCATTGGGGCTTCCCTTTTGGTAATTGTCATTCCACTTTCAGTAGATTCCATAGTGTTCATCTTCTTTTGCTCAGTTTTGTCATCATCTGTATAATTATAATTGCAAAAATATCATCATTTTATAATTATTTTCCAAGTCATTCCTACAAAAATTTTTAAAGGTAATGTTTAAAATTATATTCAAACATGACAGAAAAGTGCATTTATCATATATACATTTTCCCTAAACTGTGGGAAAAATTAAATTGCTATAACCTTACTTTTTAAGTTATGTCATACTTTTCTTTTGTAGCTCAAATGCTTCATATAACATTATGAATGTTACAGTAGTTAATTATTTTAAGGTTTCTTTAAAATTCTATCATAATTTGTTCTCTGAGATATGTTTTTTCCATGAAAATATTATCAACAAGCAGCCATAATTACCTATTTATAATTTTTGTACATTAAGCTGAACACTCTTCTTTTTGAAATAACTATTATTGAGTTGAACTACATGCTCTTATTGCTCCACTTACTTGTTTATAATATGTGGAACTGGTTTCACAAACCCTTTGTCCATATCATCAGCTATCGACTTCTGGATAATTCGTTATGCTGAGGGAATGTGTAT